>OV651816.1:47528157-47835657 GCA_927349885.1 Psylliodes chrysocephalus
GAATAGTTGAGAGTTTGATTGTTTGCATACTGATAATATATGCTCTGACCAAGTTAAGTTTTTAGTAATGATAACGCCGAGATCATTTTGGGACGATATTGTCTTTAAGGCATTATTATTAATCTGATTGTCAACGACCTCAAAGATTGTATAAAGCATTGTGCATTTTTAATCTTAGCCGATAATCTAAAATTATTTTTAATGGTTCCGAATGATTTTGATATTAGTTTACTTCAAAGGTATCTAGATAATTTATCTGATTGGTGTCAGTTAAACTTGTTGGATCTGAATGTTGAAAAATGCTTTAAGATCTCCTTCAGTAAGAAGAAAAATAAGATCTCATTCTCTTATGTGCTAAATGACAAAGAATTGCTAAGGACTTGGGAATACTTTTTGATTCTTAACTAAGTTTTAGTGAGCATATCAATCAAATTGCGGTTAAGTCTCAAAGGATGTTAGAGTAAACTTTAAGATGTTATGAACTTTTTCTGGAATCTGTAAAGTCAGTGTATGTTGGATTGGTCAGATTACAATTTGAATATGGTTCAATTATTTAATGGTATTGTCTCATGTCTATCTTTGCTGTCTAAAATAAACATTGTAGTGTCACAAAGAACGCTACGGCAAAATAATTTATTTTTCATTAATTTTCATAGAACAAATTATGGTAAACATTCTTTTATGAACAGATCCATAGAATTGTTAAATAGAGAGGGTCGATTGAATGTTTTTAATAACTCTTTTCAACTGTTTAAGAGCACTCTACTACGGATACTTTGATGCAATTTAATCGATATTTAATCACTGTAGGCACTGAAATATTGTCATTGTATACTGTTTCCTATATTTCTAGAATTACTTTTTCAGATTTGTTCAATTTATGTTGACATAACCATATTATATTATACAGTTGTTAATTTGTAATGGGTGTTACCAGTTTATTAAATAATAAAAAAAAAATAACTAAAGACAGCTAACTCAATGAAACGTCAATAAATTTCGAACAACAAATCACAGCCTACGTGTCAATTTGGGAAATAATTAATTTATGACAAAAATTTTTGCAAACAAAGAGAAATCGAGGAAAAAATAATGGCATCCAAAGGAAAAATTCGTCATATGATCGCAGTTTTACCTTCTGTATGTACCTTTGGATTTATTAATTAAAAGAATATAGTTATAGAAGTTGTAAAAGAAAGAGCTGAAAATGTAATCAATTCAAACATCAACGAATGAATATAAAGTTTTACATTGGTTCTAGTTTAATAATTTCTTAATGAAAATAGTACGAAAACATTTGGAAAAAGCTTATGAAAAAAAAAACAGAAGGGAAGAAAAAAACGAAATGGGTAAATAATTTATTAAAAAAAAATTTTCTGATAACTTTTTCAAAACTTCAAAAATTATAGGATAATATGACTGAAGATTAATCATGAATCACAAACTTTAATTATTAAAACATAAGCAACATTTGCTAAAAATTTTTATTTAAAAGCAAAAGTTTAATTGTTATTCACATTACCCATTAATTAGTAGTTATACTATTAGTGTCCCGGGAGTTTCATCAAAATGCGACTATTTCCAAATAAAAAAAAATTATTCTGAAGTAGTTTTAATTACTCCATGTTATGTTTTATCTAAAACCCAAGGAAATGTCCTTTATTGTCTACAAATAAAAACAAATTAATTATGTTTCATTCTATCCCCAAACCGATCAAAGCCTATCAACGTATTGTTCCTATTGTTTCCTTAACTAACTATTCTATTGTCTTCGTCATGACGGAAAAGATCAACGGAAGGCACTTCAATTTGTCATTCCTCTCTATAACTCCCAAATTCATACAAAATATTTACTAATAACAAACACAACAAAAAACACAATACATAATGACAAAGCCATATTCTTCGTGTCGGCTAAACAAAGAACAGCTGATAAAAATTAACTATAACGCAATTAATTTTCTGTAGATAGACCTTCGAAAATATACCAAAAATAGAAATGCGAATATTCCAAGTTAGTGAAAAAGAAAACTGTAGGTCTTAGTCACATTTTTTTGTTTTTTTTTTAATATTATTTTTCGGTTTAGGTTATTGTTTTCATGCGACGTCAATTTCTTTTTCTTTTTTAATCTTCGTTACCGAAATAAGCGTATCTTTCTATCAGCTGGAAGCGGTTGTGAAGTGTGAACTTCAAATTACAACTTTTTATACCAAATTGTTTAAGTGCTTAAACTTTACGACAATAGGCAAAGCAGGTTTTTAACATTTCTTATTTTTTTTTAAATGAAAGAGACGAGCAAGTAAAAAATAAATGAAACAAAACTTTTACGCTGTTGGAGGTCGGAATAGGTCTCTCAGTCTTGTCGTCGAGTCCGTTGTGGAAAAACTTACAGCTGTGTGTCTCGTTGTGATTGATTTAGGGAACCGAATTATGAGAGTTAATACTATTTTAGGATTGGTTACGGGAACATGATATTGATAGCTATATCTGACTAATGAAAACAAATATAGCATATTCGTTATTGCACATATGTGCCTGTTTTTAACGATCTATTTTAACTATACTTATGTTAGCGCGAATAGGACAGATTTGCGAGTGTGAGGGAGTTGGCAGTCGTATTTAAATAACTGGAAATTTTCCATGAGCAAGAAAGCTATATTTTAGGCGCTTCTATGTATCTGTAACGTGTGGAGGTTGGGTTAACCTTTTACTAATTAGTCCCATTGTGCATCATCCTAAGCAGATAGGCACCTCCTATCTCGTGAGCCAGCCTATAGATTTAATGTAGTTAACAACGTCGCCAAAAATCTTCTAAAAAATGGGAGTCAAGCAATAGTAGAAGATATGCTTGATGGTCTCATCTTCTTGTTTGCATCCCCTGCAGAGTGCAGATTCTAACAGCTCCATGATATGGAGATGCTTCCGTAGTTGGCAATGTCCAGTCAGAATGCCTGTGACCAGGAGCAAAGTTTGTCTAGTCATAGTCAAGTATTACTTCATTGTAGTATTGTCAAGATAACTTAAAAGCTCCCTGGCAAGTCTGCAGCTTCTTGATTCATCCTATCTTTTACAAGAGAATATTCTTTATTTACGTCTGTGACTACAGATATTGTCAGACCAATAGAAGGGCCAGGTCCAAAAAGTATTATTTGGTTGACTGCCTTCTTGGAAAGTGAATCAGCAAGACGTTTACCTTTGGATGTGGCGTGACTTTCGATCTATCTTAAATAGACCACATTGTTGATGGATGCTTTAGTCAAAGCTTCGTGACATTCTAGTCCTAGCCCTGAATAAATTCGTGGTCTGTCCAAGATGAGTAGTGCTTGTATGCTATCTGTATAGATAAGCATGTTTCTTCCCGTTATATTATTTTCAGTGATTTTTTACTGCAATGGGAATCCTCATGAGCTTGGTTTGAACTACACTGGCACAACTGCTCACAGCCCATTTTATGTTTAGGTTTACCGATCTGGAGTATATTCCATATTTAATATATTTAAAACGTTATTTTAAACATTTTTGCAGTTTTTTTTACGAATACTTTTTGCCATACCAAGCAGTGAGAACCCACTCCCTCTGAGCTAGTTGTGAGCTTACAATTTTCTTTTTGCATTTTCTTTTTTTTTTGTCAGTTAAAATTAAAATATTTCTTTATTAAATTTCTACCTCGTAAAATTTCTATATATTTTCTTTTTTTCCTCTTTTTTCTTTTCTTTAATTTTTTTTTTTTCACAAAAAAAATCAATTTCCTTCATTTTTTATTATTTCGTTACAAATATTTTTGTAGAATGATCTATTATTATTTAATTTTCGTCGAAACCAGTTACAGAAAGTTAACCTACGAACATTATATTCTCTGTGTAATTTTTGTAATCGAGATATTTATATTTTTTAAATATTTTTTTTGACGTCCGCTTTCGATATCGCGCATTGTGTTGCAATGTCCTTTGTTGAATATTCGGGACTTACATTTACTAATGCCAATAAATTTATATCGTTTAGAGTTCCTCTTCTGTTATGTTTTTTATTTAATCTAAAGACACTACCAGTTGCATTTAAATTTTTAGATACCGCTTAAATAGTATTTCTTGTTGGATGATTCCATGAAAAGATTTAAAAAAACCTTTTTTATAACCTTTTTGACTTTCTCGCCTTTAAATTTCAATGCTCTTCAGTGAATCCAGGAGAACCATCAACAGCCTAATGTCACTTTGATAAAGTACTGGGATGTGGGAGACAATTGTTAAATTTTTCCCTCACATATGTATAAGCCATCATACTGTAGAAGCTTAAAGTTAGTGCTAACGCTCTTAACTCTGGGGAGTATTTTTATCTGGAATGATCTTTAATTGCTGTCTTGACCAATTTTTTAGATCCACTTGCAAGAGAAGCCTAAAAAATAAACTAATTTGACCCAAAATAACATGTATAAATAAAATGTTTCCTCATCATTAAAAACATTTATGAATATTACTGGAATTAATTCTTATATCTACAAGTATATCTGTACTTTTTATAAAAGAGTTATTTTTAATATATCCTATCGTACTATTTAAAGATTCCAATCTACTTTGTAAAAAATATTTCCCCTAAGTTTTTCAATTATATATATTTTTTTTTGGTATATAATCTTCTTTTGGGCAAGAGCTAATTTTCTATAAAAAAATTACTTTTTATTTTTTTTTCTTAAGCATTGTTTTCCTGAAATCATAATAATGCTTGATTATATGGGAACATATCTTATTGTGGCTTTAGGTGATGAGTTTATCAAATTTTAAACAATTTTTTGTCTTTTAAAGAGAGTTAAAGTTAAAGTTCCATGTCTTGCATATTTTCGTCCCTACAAATGAAATGTACATAAAATGTATTCTGCAGATTTTTAATGATATACATTTAATTAAATTTCAAAAGTTCCAAAGGCTATTATTACCAGCACCTGTTTGGCTTTTAAAAATATAAGAGCTAATCATAACTTTTCATTAGCCTTCTTTCTTTTCTAACTTCGAAATTTTCAATGTTGGGAACTGCAGATAAGGGCATATTTTCTTTACTGTTGTTATTTTTATGCCTGTAAACAATAATGTAATAATAATAATAATAATATTTATGTCCAGTATTTAACAAAATAAGCCACATACATGAATATCGAATTACAAGTATTTACAGTTTATTTGGAAAAAACTCATTTCTATAGCAAAGTACAGCTACAGATTTTGGTATATCCTTTTATTAATCTATTGCTACCTTTATAATAATATTGAGTTGAAAATGGACATGTGTTGTTAGAAATGCTATTAATGCTCAAACTAAATACTTGACAGTTTGGTTGTGAGATCAGCGAGAAATCTAAAATAGGTAAAAATAGATTTAAAATATTAATGGCAGTTGAATAAATATATACAATACAAAAATATATCTAATCCATTTTACATTATATACAAAAAGACATAAATTAAGCATTATCGCAAAGAAAACAACTATTTTCTGTCGAACGCAACCAGTTGCGGTCATGCTCAAATGAAGAAAATTCTACAAACATGTTTTCTTTCATTTGCCCACTTCCCATTTTAAGTAACGTTTATGGAATATAGAATACTTACTTGTGAAACGTCAACCAGGATCCTTTTAAGTATGTATTATTGCAAACTATACAAGCTTTCGGCATAATTAGCACTTATTTTATAATAAAATTACACTTAAAAAGTTTATCAAAGGGAAACCTCGTCCAAATTGTCTTTGGAAGCCACAAAAAATGATATTTTAAAAAACGAAAACAAGACGTCAAATGAAATGTCATTTATCACAAATACGCGCGTTATTTAAATTCGCTAATCATAAATCGTCGTGTTCCTAACTCGCCAATCATAATGCGTCGGGTACCTAACACCGAAGGGGTTACCCCCCTCAGTACATAACAAACCCATTTGAGTAACTCCTCTACTATTATATGCTCTAAGATTCTCACTGAAATAAAGATGTGTCACATTCTATCGAATATTTTTTTTTTGTTTTTTGTTCCAGGAACCCTGCTAGGTGAGTTCGACAAATCGCGAACCCTCAACGTTTCTGTTTTTATTAAAAAAAAAAAATAATGTTTTATCGACTTTTTTCCAAACTTTGCATCTTTACTGTATATTACTAAATTATATCCGGCCAGGTTTCTTTATTACCTCAATTTATATTGCCTAAGGAATCTTACGGAAGCCGTGGACGAACAAAAAAATTAATTTTTAATTACAGTAAAAAGTAAATGAAATCTTGTTCCAAACCTCTGATTTAGTTACGATAGCAGGGAGAAAATCGTGATTAATAATGAATTCTCTGAGGAAGCGTCCTTCTGCTTTAATTTTCTTTTATTTTCTGGCTTTTTTAACCGTAGACACCTTACAGACAAGAAATAAGTTTTGATGATTAATTCTGTTTTAGTACGGTATAACTTTAATTTTCCGATTAAAATATTCCTTTCTTTTCAAACATTTTTTTTTGAGTTGCCAAAACACCATCAATTTTATATAATATCAATAAAAATAAATTTATTTTAGTTTTTCACATTTTTAAAAATTCTTCTATTTGTATTAAAAAAGGATAAAATAAAAGTCTGGATATTCCTAATTTTCTCGAAAACGGAGTCTCAGAAATCTACAAAATTTATCATTTTGGATATGCCGATTACTATTTTGTTATTGCACTTCTGCCAGATTTATCTTTTTTCAGATAATATTGTTTTTACTTTGGCTTTTTTTAAATGCAACATAAAACAAAACAAATCTTAAAAAATCTCATTTTGAACTAGGATTGGAGCGTATTATATATAAGAGAAGATAAAAGATAAAAGGATTATTGAGAAAATACCGCAAAAAAATGAAGAAAATGCCTAAAGGCAAACTGTAGACACGTGCTTCTGACTATTGGTCTTCATCAGTACGGTGCAACCAAGTTCAAAAGAGAATGGAACTAGCGATGAAATCAAATCAACAGGAGATCACTCAAGAAGCCAACCACACATTTGTGGACTTTGCTAACATTCCCAGTATTCACATTTCAAATACGCCCGATGTAAACAGTGACCAGCGCGTGATCAGTGCGTGCTAGCCACGTGTTTCCCAATTCTCGCAACGCTATTGGGCGATCAAACACAAACGTGCTTCAACGCCAGATGACCGATTTGACCAGTGTTGTATTTGGCTCAATTGGCTTTGGCTGCGTATCAGTAAATATATTAGAGTGTAAAGCTTTGTATTATTCTTGGTTTTGGTTGCACAACATACGTGTTGTTTGTTGTTGTTTCTTGTTGTTATTGTTGTTATTAATTTCGTTTTGCTGGACTGCTTTATTTGATAAAACTATATTATGTCCTCCACGGATACCGCGGATGAAGGTGAAAACATACCGTTCACATCTCCCAAAAAACGTCCAAAAAGGGACATTTGGACTCTCGAACAAAAGAAATGATCCTCAATGTTAATAAACATGAAAGCATACAGAATCCTGGGATTGTGGTTCATGAAATTGAAAGACGAGTGGCAGATAGAACAGGGATGTGTTGTAAAACAGTGTTTAACATCGTTAAGGAGTATAAACAAAACAGAATATTCTCTGAACCAAAAAGAAAATAGCGCTTCACACAAATCTTAGATTCCGTAGAATATTTCGATAAAGCTGCAATAAGACGGAAAGTGCATCAATTCTTTTTTAGGAATGAGCTCCCCACAGACGTTAAAGTTTTAAAAGAGGTTAATGATGATCAAGATTTACCAAGTTTTAAAAGAACAACTTTCTGAAAACTATTAAAACACTTAATTTCAAATGTCAAACTCGGGGTAAAAACAGTATGCTGCTGGGTAGAAAGGAAATTGTCCTGTGAAGAACGGATTACTTAAAGAAAATAAAAAAATTCAGAAATGAAGGCCGAAAGATATATTACACGGATGAAACCTGGATTAACGCTGGCCATACAAAATCAAAAGTTTGGGTAGATACTTCTATCGCTTCATCCAGACAAGCCTTTTTGGATGGATTGTCAACAGGGTTAAAAAACCCGTCAGGTAAATGATTTTCAGTTACCTTCTTAATCTTAGGTAATATTATCATTTTCTAAGCATACAGTACAGTTATTAAATAATGGTAGGCATATTACGTATTGAGGGTTGTAAAAAGCATATTATGCACGAATGGAAAAATGGAAAAGTAATTAAGTGAGTGCATAAAATGTGGGAACTAGACAATATCATGGCGGTTCAAATTGAACCAATTGTAATAGCAGTTGGTGATAGTAGTAGCTCAAGCATGTCAGAATTAGAGTCAGAACAATACATTTAAGTAAGTCAGTAGCTATAGTCCCAAAAAAGATTTCTGAAAAACGTTTATTTTAAAAAGTAACCCTTAAATGTACGAAAGTAAATTGTTATGGCTTCTAATTAATAAAAAAATATAGCATATATATTAAACTGTTCACTCAGTCCAGTCCTGGTCCCGATTTTGTACAATACATATTTTAAGATTTATTAATATTAAAATACAAACAATTTCAAAAATTTATTTTTTCGCGTGGTTCACGAGCTTAATGCGGCCCTGTTCGTTTTAGGGGTTCACGTGATTCTGTTGACTTTGGACGTATTTGAAATGTGAATATAGTATAGGAAAATATTAGCGTCGCCACGGAGGCAGTTATAGCCGCTATGGAGATAATAATAATAATCCACTCATCTATACAACATCGATGTTGTTCTCGATAATTAAAATAATGTATCAATTATCTGTGCGTTTAAAATAGTTTTCGTTTTTGTAAACTATGATGTCCAATATTTTTTTTTTATTTTATTTGAATGACTACCTTTTACGCACCATTCTCAATGAGTTGTAAGTTTAACCATTTCAATCAAATTAACATAGGTCATTTTTATATTTTATAAAATATATATGTTATTCACGTTTGAAAAAGAAATTTCTTTAAATAAAAGTCTTATATTATTATCTATAATTTTTGTTTTATAAAAAATTTTCCTAAAATGCTCCGTATTCGAGAAATTTGACAAAATGTAAAAAAATCAAATTTTTATGAAAACTGTTTAAATAAAAGTTGTTTGCTATATAATTCTCTATAATTTTTGTTCCATACATAATTTTTCTAAAATGGACCGGATTTGAGATATTTGTGAAAAAGTGAAAATTTAGAATTTTAAAGAAAAAGAAAAACACATTAAATTTTAAACTTAAGCTTTATTTCGGCCTGAGGTGAACAGATTAAATTTTGTGCAGAGTCGGAACATCTGGGGGGTACTTTATAGAGGGTCGTTTTTATATTTTATGAAATTTATCTGTTATTTACGTTTGGAGAAGAAAAATTCTTTGAATAAAAGTTACTTCTAATATTATTTTCTATAATTTTTGTTTTATGAAAAATTTTATTTTCCTAAAATGGTCCGTATTCGAGAAATTTTACAAAATGTAAAAAATTCTGAGTTTTAAGATGTTTGCGATATCGATCTCTATAATTTTTGTTTTTTACATGATTTCTCTAAAATAGACCGTAATGGAAAAATTGGAGGAAAAGTATAAAATTTTAATTTTTCAGCATTTTCGTTGGCAATGAGTGTATATAGAAAAATGTTTCGAGTTAGATATATGTGGATAATGTATGTATTAAGTTAACCTTTAAATATTTACAGAAGTGCTACAATAGGTTGTACAAAATAACCGAAAAAAGCAAGTAATAACTAGACAGGAAAGTCATGTATTGGATACATCAGATTTTTTAACTGACATTTTTATAAAATTCCCATCTGACAATTTTAATCATTTTATGACAACAAAAAACCCCGATATTTTGATTTTTACTTAAATTTTGATTTCAAGACACTTCACCACCCCATTATCGTTCAATTTATATCATAATTTTGATGACGTCGGGAATTTCTATATCAAAATGTATGTATGTTATCCAACTAGGTAGGAATAAAAATAGGCGTATATAGGTGTTGTTACAAAGAAAAGTTGTTTAATTTTTATAATTTATTTTAAATATTTGTTGCTTTTGATTAATAATTTATTTGTAATTATTAATCATAAAATTATCAAAAAAAATTATTGAATATAATAATAAGATATGAAATTCATTCTACATTGTCATACTGTGATAATTATTAATAGGTTGATATGAATTTCCTATTGCAATAACCAATTAAATTTTTATCTAATTTTATGTTCTTTTAAAAGACACGAATATGAATAATGTTATATACTAAGTGCCATTAGGCATTTCCTGGAATAGAATTATGGTAAGGTGGTTTAACACTATTTTTGGATTTGCGAGAGCTTAAGACAGTGGTCGGCAAACTCATTAGTCAACAGAGCCAAATAGCAAGAGTAAAACGACTGAAATTTTGTTTAAGAGCCAAATTTTTTAAACTTAAACTATATAGGTAGATATACATTGTTGTTAACTCAATTAGACTACTGCTAAGTTCGCCATTGCTAAAATCGTCCTTAATCTGATTGAAGTACGTTCGCTGAGGTCGACCTTTTTCAACTCTCTCAGCCACACTCGTCTTGTTAAGTTGTTTCGTCTTCTATCGTTCACCCACTTTATACGGATTAGTCAAAAATTAAACGAGCTTTAGGCTTTGCATATCTATATTTTGTGTACAACGACTAATACCTCTTTTGTGACCTGCGAACGTGCGAGCTTATAGAAGGTTCCGATTTAGTAATGCATCAACTATTGTGGGGTATCATTCTCTCTAATTAAATAAATACAATAATTACGTAATTATCTTACTTCAGAATTAGCAAATACATGCAAGTGAAAAATAATAACTAATAATAATGTGGTTCTCAAAATACCAGTACGAACATTTTATTTCTGAGGATATTGTGTGCATGTCGGAAAATTAAAAGGTTTATTTTTTAGAGTATAATATCTCTGGGTTGTTGATTGTGCAATGAAAAATTTAACTTGTCGGTAAATATTTTAAAAAGTTTTAATTTTAACTCAAGACACTGCCGATTCATCAGAATTTCGTAAAATTCTATAAAAATAAAAAAGTAAGTACCTACACCATATGGCTCGTATCATTTTTTCCTAACCTGTATATGCAAACTATCTCAACATACCTTTCTCAATAATTGAAACTACATCTTCTTTCACTCCACAATGCTTTCTTAAAATTAACTAAATACATTTTAAACTTTTAAGTTTAAGTTCAATTATAGGTGCGTTTAATAAAACTTTATATCATGCTTAATAACAATATTATTTATTGATAAAATTAAATTGTATCATATTTGAAATAGAAAATGTCAATATCACAATCTCAACAGGCTTAGAAAGTAATTCAAAAGGGAAGACAAAGCGCTTCGGACAGAGGCAGATGAAAGTGATAACTGCAAGGGTGCTGATTGTTACTATAATTCTAGGCTTTCTTGCGGGGATACGTGCTCAGGAGTAAGATATTGTACGATACACGTTGATATTTAATCTTTCTGGAAACGGTTTTTTAATAAGTCGCTTCAGAGTACTCACCTAAAGATAAAGACACATAAACACCAACTTAGTATGGAAAAATACAAATAAGAAAAACAGCCATCACGAAGTTTTAATCGTACTGTGTGAGATCGCACGTTGCAGTTTGTGGAAGAGCCACAGTCAAGGGGCCCAAGAGCCACATGCGGCCCGCGAGCCGCTGTTTGCCGACCCCCTGGGGTAGGGCATAGTATATTTAATACCAGCTTTCGACGGTATCCAAGTACTCCAAAAATCAAACGGATTTTCAATATTTTTGAAAAACACATTTTAAACATTGAAATCAGAAAAATAAATGGGTGATCTGGCATTATTTAAAGACTTGCTAATACCGACGTTCAGTCGACGATCTTCAGCAGCAGAACGTTTACTGCAAGCAAATCATATATGTTCTTAAGAGCAATTCGTAATGTCATACGCTTCTAATAAACTATGGTTAGGTTGAAAATGAGTGGGATGATCTTATCACCTTCCACTGCGACCCAGATGGGTCTATTGTGGCTCATGACTAACTTATAGTTTACCTACAAGCCTCACCTTTTGATGAAAGCCATGGTTGAATTGTTTAAAGTCGGTAGGCTCCAGTCGGGTTAATCCGAGGATCTGGAACCTGGTTCTTTCCAGAGTGAGGCAGGTGCATATAATGTGATCTGCAGACTCGTCCTTCACGCTGCAAAATCAACAGTCCGATTTTTGTTGCAGATCTATCCTTCTCATGTGGTTGCCCAGACGACAGTGTCCTGTAATCAGTCCAGTGAAAATGCGTCGATCTTTCCTACATCATTCTCGAATCTAAGCAGAGGCGTTCGTAGAAGGATTGGTTATAAACGCCTTCAAATGAGTCAGCCCTGGGGTATCTCGCCAGTTCGTGAGTGTTGCACTCTCCGTCCATTTTGAGATAATTCCTTTGGCAGTGCTTTTTGAAATGCTCAGGAATGGTTTTGGTCCTATGAACACAGATTTGGTTCCTCTTTTAGCAAGCGTGTCGGCTTTTACGGTTTCCTCCACACCACTGTGCCCAGGAATCTAGATCAAAGTGACTTTGTTCCGAGCACCGAAACATTCAAGGGTATTTATACAGTTCCAAATCAGTTTTAAGTCAACTCGATTGGAGTCTTAAGGGCTGTCTGGCTATCTGAAAAGATCTTGTTTGCGGGGAGAAAATTAATCAACTCTCCTCGCTCCCAATTCTATAGCCATCATTTCTGCTTGGAAGATCGTGGCCAGAGAGCCTAGGTTTATTAATATGTCAACTCTAGGTCTCTGGCCGAAAACTCCCGCTCCTACTCATTTTTCAGTTGTGGAGCCATCCGTGTACAACGCATAGTCTGCCTGGGAGAGGGTTTTTACCCCTCTGCTCCATGCGTCGTTCTCTGGAATGAGGACGCTGTATGGCTTTTCTATGTGCTGTCGGGGAACTAGCGAGTCCGAGACCATGCTGAGGATAGGGTGGTTATTAATCTCACTTATCAGCCCTGTCTTGTCCCATCGCAGTTCTTCGTAGCTTTGACTTCCCACCTTCAGGAGTCTGTAGAAGACAAACCATAGTTTTATTTAGATTAAAAAATACTTTTTTAAGAAAAATGAATAAAGGCTCCTGACTAATCAAAAAGGTGATCTGACTCATCCAAAATAGTATAAAAGAAGTGCGTTGGTTCGTAGTTTTTAGTTGTTGTATTGAAGTGCTTGTGTATATTTCAGTTGTATTAAACATGTCACTGTTTTCAAAAATTTTAATTTATTTAATTTCTTTAATTTTATTATTGTTGTTAAATATAATAGAAGTTGAAAGTACTGATCAGAAATATTCATTAGAAACCAGATATATTGAAGTACCCCTAGATCATTTTGCTGCAACTTCGTCGCCAAAGTTTTTTAAATTAAGATACCTAATAAACTCCAAATACCATGTTCGAGGAGGACCGGTGTTCGTCTACACCGGTAACAATGGTGACATTTCAATTTTTGCTCAAAACACAGGATTTATGTTTGACATTGCACCCGTTTTCAATGCTCTTCTCGTTTTCATCGAACACAGATATTATGGACAATCACTGCCCTTTGGGAATGCATCGTTCTCATCTCCAGAAAATTTGCGGTGAGTATAGAAGAAATATTTTATTCAATTTTTCTTAATTATTCTGCAATTGTTTGACACCACCACAGCTAAATACCAATTTATATAAAATGATTTATTAGCAGTGGCGGCTCGTAGAAATTTAAAATGGGTGTTCACTTTTTCCTATAATTTTATCATTTGTAAGTTCGGTTTAAAATTTTGTACAAGAGCCACTATCACTGTTTTTTTTTTAATATTTGAGTTTGTACAAAGTGTAATTATTATTATCAACATCATACTGTTTTCAAGCACTACAACTATTAATAAATGAATATTTTAGTTAGTGTAATATTTGTTTTGTTTTTAATACATTGAAAACCATCTATAAACATTATTAGTTAGAAAACTGACTTTTCTTCATAATTTGAGAATATTTTTTAATATATATCAGGTCATATAGAAAGCTTGACATTGATTTTTGTGTATTATATGAAACTTTACCTACTATTTTTGAGTGTTTGTTGTAAGTTCAATCATTTTTACAATTTATCACAGATGTCAAATAAAAAATATATTTTTTAAATACCTTTTATTGGCAAATAAGATAAGAACTAAAATGTTTTAAATGTTTATTGTATAAGATTAGTTCCATCACAATAGATACTATTACACAGATATAAACTAGAATAAAGATATATAATTCTAAATCCTATTCTAAATGATACTCTTCGCATTTTAACAGACCCCCTTAACTACCCATTTTCTACGAGATTGTTTTCACAATCAATAGGCCTCATCTCCTTGTAGGGCTTGATTTATACTAAAATTTCTTGTTGATATCGCTTTTCATTTTTGATTGTTTTTTTAATTTCAACTCCCCTTAAATCCCCCATATTTTTTCAGATTTTTTTTTATAATTAAATGGCTTCTTCTCCTTTTAGAGCCAACAATTTTAAGTTGATATCATTTTTCGTTTTTCAGTTAGGATTTTTTTTTATATTTTCACCCCCCTTAACTCCCCAATATATTCATTTTTTTTTTTCAGTACCAATAGGCTTTATATTCTTATAAAGCTTCATTTTAACTTAAAATTTCATGTTGATATCGCTTTTCGTTTTTAATTTAGGACTTTTTTTTAATTTCAACCCATCTTAACCCCCTATTTTTAATCACATTTGTTAATAATCAATAGGCTTTGTCCCCTTATAGAGCTTGATTTTTGCTTAAAATTTTCAAGTTGATATCAATTCTCGTTTTTAAATTATCATGCAGACACAAAACGTAACCTCGGACAGACGGTCAAAGTAAACCTATAATACTCTTCACAGAATACTGTAAAAGGAGTAGAACAAAATGTATGGGGTAAAATAAACAGTTTAAAGAGGTCAACAATAATATTCAACTTATTTTATCAAAGGATACTAAAAGTTTGAAATAGCAGCACATAATTGAACATTTACAGAAATTTGTGAACTAAAATAGTGAGATACCCATCGTAAAATGTTATCACACTTAATTCTCCATATGACACTTTCTAAGTGTATTTCACAGCACATTCCAAAGAATTCTTACTCTCGCTACTGTCCTATCCTCATGGCAGACTTTTGCATGCACATATTTACTTAAAAATAATGTGTTTTAATAAATAATAGAATAATAGTAATTTTATTTATTGTTTCAGCCTTTACTTGATGAAAATCCATTTGATCTTAAAAGAGTAAAACCAAATTTGGTAGATTTTCACACTTTTATTTTAAAAATATAAAATTTAAAAAAAAAAACACTAACATGACATATGTTTTGAAGTACAACTTCTTTTTCAAATGTGACTATTTTAAATTATTAATTATTAATATCTAATTGATCATTTAGTAAGTTATCTGAATTTTTAAATCTATTTATTTCAAGTGTTTCTAAATGGTTTAATTTAAGGCTCTTATTTTCTATATGTAAAATTTCAAAGTTGTCTGTAAAAGAATGATTTTCAGCTAAAATATGATTTGAGTAAGTAGAATTATTTTTGTTTTTTGTATAGCTATTATAATGTTCAGAATAGCGTTTTTTGAAAGTACGGCCTGTTTGACCAATATACAATTTTGGACAACTACCACAATTTAATTTATATACTCCCGATTTATTATTAGGAATAATTTTACCCTTATTGTTTTTAATATACTTCCCAAGCGTATTATTGGTTTTAAAAGCTACGTTAATATTTTGGTTTTTTAAATATGATGATACATTTTCACTAGGAGCTCCTATATATGTAAGACTCTTATATCTGCAATTTTTATCTTTAATTATGGGATAAACTTGTTGAATAGCCTGTTTAAAAAGTTTTTTCTCTAAAATGTTGTCTACTAACTTTGAATTAAAATTATTATTTACTGCGATTTGTTTAATGATATTTAATTCTTTTGTGAAGTTTTCTTTGGTAAGGGGAATATTAACTAATCTATGGATCATACTGTTGTATGCTGCCAGCTTTTGTTTGTATGGATGAGATGAACTATTATTTATTGTAATATCAGTATATGATGGCTTATGAAATATCCCAAAACTATGGCCTTTATTATTTTTAATAATATTATTATAATAGCTATACAAAAAACAAAAATAATTCTACTTACTTAAATCATATTTTAGCTAAAAATCATTCTTTTACAGACAACTTTGAAATTTTACATATAGAAAATAAGAGCCTTAAATTAAACCATTTAGAAACACTTGAAATAAATAGATTTAAAAATTTAGATAACTTACTAAATGATCAATTAGATATTAATAATTCACCATTATTAAATCTCTTTCCTAGTTTTCTGTGAGATAATCCCGGTAATGAGCTATCTTATTGTTATTTGATTGATATTATAATTACCTAAGTACCCTTATTTACTTTAAATAGTTATTTTGTAATGTTATTGATGTTTTTCTTAAGTACTTTGTTTTGTTAAATATTTCGTATATATATTGGATACCGAATTTAAAATAGTCACATTTGAAAAAGAAGTTGTACTTCGAAACATATGTCATGTTAGTGTTTTTTTTTTTTTTTTTTATTTTATATTTTTAAAATAAAAGTGTGAAAATCTACCAAATTTGGTTTTACTCTTTCAAGAAAAAAAAAATAATAGTAATTTTGTCTAAATAGTTAAATCGGCTTCATCTGTATTTTCATATTATTGTTTAATTGTTTAGGGTGTGTCATTTTTGAGCAACTTTTTTTTTCAACTAAAAAACAGGCTAAAAACTATCACGAAAGTAAAAAAAGAAGCCTCTAAAAATTTGATCTTTTAATATTAACATTTAGTGGTGCCTGTTCCTTAATTTCCATTTTTCATTTAAATTACATGGAATTTTTTTTTTCCTAATATTATAGCTTGGCATTTGAGCATTGTAAACATTTAAAATATAGTTCAGGAATAATTATAAAAAATAAAGAAAGATTAAAAATTCAACACAATAACAAATTAACAGTTTTATTTAATCTATAATTGAACAAATTTATTGAACACAAATAAGTTTTTTTTTAAATAAAATAAAATAAAATAAAATAAAATAAATAAAAAAATAATTGAAATGTGTTATTTTCTTTCTATACGAAAATAATTATTTTTTCTTGAAAATAATATAAAAAAGTCATCAGTATTAGTTTAATGAATTAAAAGTCATAATTTCATGCATTTGCATATCTTCAGAACGGCTCACTTTATGAAAAAAAAAAAAAAATAGTACTTTTTTGAAAAGCGTTCAATTTCCTACCAAAATAATTTTTCAGTAAATTTTTAAAATGCTAAAATGTCAAGCTACAAAAAAGAAGATTTTTTTTCCATGTTATAGGAATAGGCACAACTTAATGTTAATATCTCCCTTCGTACAACCAACTAAACATAGCGACACGTGGACACCACTGCGCACTGGAATTTGTTGCTGGAATAAAATACCTTGGTGTATATAGAGATAATCATCTGAAATGGGAATACCACATAAATTATACTATTAAAAAATTACAGGGCATTTTATACAAGTTTAAATATTTAAAATAACATCTACCTGTACAAAATCTAATAACATTATATTACGCCTTGATAGAAGGTCATTTAATATATGGCATTGTTATTTGGGGAAGTGCACTTAGGTGTCACTTGAAAGCATTAGGAACAATATAAAAAAGGTTTTTGAAAATAATTTTTTCGCAAAAGTGTCGTTATCCTAGTAACCTATTGTATTCGGAAGGCAAAATTCTGGACCTTAGGCAACTATACTTTTACTGTTCACCACGAAAGAACCTAATCTACCATTCCGTTATTATAATACTCGGAACAGAAATCTTCATCATTTTCCTCAGGTTGGTAAATCACTTACTCAACGATCCTTTGCTTACCTTGCATCTAAAATGTACAACCAATTGCCCGAATCCATTAAAAATCCTAATTACAAATCTACATTTAAAATACAAATAAAAAGTCTATTATTTAATACTTCACATCAAACAATAAATGATTTAATAGAATCAAAAATACTTACCATAAAATTGTAAATGTATACTTATAAGTTGTATAAGGATATATGAGTATAATGTTCATGTGATAAAAAATATAGATAGATGGTGTCCGGCTTTGTTAATTTTTCCAATGAAATCAATCATTTAATTAAATTTTTCCTACACTGCACGTCTCTCATTGTTATTATTTAATTGGTTTCTATTTTAGTGTGTATATGTTTATAATTATTGTACCTATAATCTTCCTACTTTTAAAGTGTAGAATATAGTAAATTTTGCATGATAGTTCTAGTAAAATAAGTTGTGACTATTCTAGTCACAAACTAAGTAACTATTTTAATAACTTTTATTTTCTTCTTAAAACAAGTGATTTATCTTTCAAAAGGAAAGACTTGTATTTCGTGCAAAACTTTTTAATTATTAAATGCAAAGCGCTTTCGGCTTATTTGCCATCATCAGTGCTTATCTACAAAAATTGTTAATTTGTTCAAATAAGCGTATATATATATACAATTTTAACTCTTGACTTAAAAGTCTTACCCAGATTTTATAATTTTTTTTAAATTATAAGTTTACATCCACAATTTTTGTAGATAAGCACTAATGATGGCAAATAAGCCAA
This sequence comes from Psylliodes chrysocephalus, assembly GCA_927349885.1. Taxonomy (NCBI): domain Eukaryota; kingdom Metazoa; phylum Arthropoda; class Insecta; order Coleoptera; family Chrysomelidae; genus Psylliodes; species Psylliodes chrysocephalus. Next base: position 47,546,865 of record OV651816.1, read on the forward strand.
AGGCGCTTTGCATTTAATAATTAAAAAGTTTTGCACGAAATAAAAATCTCTCCTTTTGAATCTAAACTACGTGCACACAGCTGTCAACCTTTTTTGGTTATTTTAAGTGATTTATCACTTATCGAGTAGTTTATTCATACCAAACTTATTAGTTTTATTGTATTTTAATTTTGTTTTAATTGTAATATATATTTTGGATGAATAAATTATTATTATTATTATTATTATTATTATTATTATTATTATTATTATTATTATTATTATTATTATTATTATTAATATTATTATTATTATTATTATTATTATTATTATTATTATTATTATTATTATTATTATTATTATTATTATTATTATTATTATTATTATTATTATTATTATTATTATTATTATTATTATTATTATTATTATTATTATTATTATTATTATTATTATTATTATTATTATTATTATTATTATTATTATTATTATTATTATTATTATTATTATTATTATTATTATTATTATTATTATTATTATTATTATTATTATTATTATTATTATTATTATTATTATTATTATTATTATTATTATTATTATTATTATTATTATTATTATTATTATTATTATTATTATTATTATTATTATTATTATTATTATTATTATTATTATTATTATTATTATTATTATTATTATTATTATTATTATTATTATTATTATTATTATTATTATTATTATTATTATTATTATTATTATTATTATTATTATTATTATTATTATTATTATTATTATTATTATTATTATTATTATTATTATTATTATTATTATTATTATTATTATTATTATTATTATTATTATTATTATTATTATTATTATTATTATTATTATTATTATTATTATTATTATTATTATTATTATTATTATTATTATTATTATTATTATTATTATTATTATTATTATTATTATTATTATTATTATTATTATTATTATTATTATTATTATTATTATTATTATTATTATTATTATTATTATTATTATTATTATTATTATTATTATTATTATTATTATTATTATTATTATTATTATTATTATTATTATTATTATTATTATTATTATTATTATTATTATTATTATTATTATTATTATTATTATTATTATTATTATTATTATTATTATTATTATTATTATTATTATTATTATTATTATTATTATTATTATTATTATTATTATTATTATTATTATTATTATTATTATTATTATTATTATTATTATTATTATTATTATTATTATTATTATTATTATTATTATTATTATTATTATTATTATTATTATTATTATTATTATTATTATTATTATTATTATTATTATTATTATTATTATTATTATTATTATTATTATTATTATTATTATTATTATTATTATTATTATTATTATTATTATTATTATTATTATTATTATTATTATTATTATTATTATTATTATTATTATTATTATTATTATTATTATTATTATTATATTATTATTATTATTATTATTATTATTATTATTATTATTATTATTATTATTATTATTATTATTATTATTATTATTATTATTATTATTATTATTATTATTATTATTATTATTATTATTATTATTATTATTATTATTATTATTATTATTATTATTATTATTATTATTATTATTATTATTATTATTATTATTATTATTATTATTATTATTATTATTATTATTATTATTATTATTATTATTATTATTATTATTATTATTATTATTATTATTATTATTATTATTATTATTATTATTATTATTATTATTATTATTATTATTATTATTATTATTATTATTATTATTATTATTATTATTATTATTATTATTATTATTATTATTATTATTATTATTATTATTATTATTATTATTATTATTATTATTATTATTATTATTATTATTATTATTATTATTATTATTATTATTATTATTATTATTATTATTATTATTATTATTATTATTATTATTATTATTATTATTATTATTATTATTATTATTATTATTATTATTATTATTATTATTATTATTATTATTATTATTATTATTATTATTATTATTATTATTATTATTATTATTATTATTATTATTATTATTATTATTATTATTATTATTATTATTATTATTATTATTATTATTATTATTATTATTATTATTATTATTATTATTATTATTATTATTATTATTATTATTATTATTATTATTATTATTATTATTATTATTATTATTATTATTATTATTATTATTATTATTATTATTATTATTATTATTATTATTATTATTATTATTATTATTATTATTATTATTATTATTATTATTATTATTATTATTATTATTGTTATTATTATTATTATTATTATTATTATTATTATTATTATTATTATTATTATTATTATTATTATTATTATTATTATTATTATTATTATTATTATTAAGGGCTTTTTTCACATTGTAAAACAATTTTAATAGACTAAAAACATTTTGCATTTTCTTTCATTTGCTAGGATGTATACAGGGTATGTGTTACGATATTTTTAAATTTTCCAAGGGCAATACTCTGTATTGAAAAATTTGTTTAAGTTATTTATAGTTTATTTATTTAAAACATTTTATTTACAATTTATTATATCGTACTAATTAATTTATATAAAACTTAGGCACTATTATAACTTACAATTCTAATTTATTTATTACAATTTGTCTTGACTTAATTTTAAACTTCTTGTCCGCCGACAAACTCGCGCTATTTATATAAAGCCAACTCTGTACCAGAACACTCTCAGCTTTCCAGAACGACCGATAACTGCCTCTCTATGACTCATACGCCGCAAAGGGATCACTCTGGAAGCTTCTCGAAGCGCTGCGTTTGTCTTTATATGGCCAGCGCTAGAATTCATACCGCGTCACAGTATGTTATACCACTAATTTATAAAGTAATTTTTTTATTGTTTGGCATTCCCCATACCCAAATTCCTTTTGGTTCTCAAGATTTTGTTGGTTTTATCATGATAATTGATTTTTTTTTCACATTTTTCTAATTGGCTTTTGAAATGATGAAATTATTTAATGTTAAACGCTAATGTAATTTTTGGTAACCCATTTGTCAGAAATAATGAATGGTTTCCTATTTCTTCGACAAGTAATATGAACCACTGGAAATAAAATTAAAAAAATACGTTTTGGTATAAGGAATGCCAAACAAAATAAAAATTAAAAAAACTAATTACTGAGGCCTTTCCTATGGTGCCTCAGTATTGCATTCGTGCAGACGAAAAAAATTTCTTGCCTCCATTTTTTAAAATTTTTTTTCATGTTTCCGATCATTCTGAGTCCGAAAATGCAAAAAAAATTCGTCTGGTCGTCTATATGTATGCCGGCACGATAACTCTAGAATGAAAGTTCTGATAGACTTGCGGTTTTGATTTTCTTGAATAATTACTTCTAACTTAGAACCCTATTGATTTTCAGAATTTTCGGTTCATCCTAACTACTTTATAATCAATTTTGATAATTTTGTTAACATAACGAGAATAATGAAATAGGCATAAGATAACAGCGGATATTATACCCTTCTGTGTCCCTTAGAATATGTTTGATTCAGGGACTCACGATATTTTCTAGTAGTTACATTTTCACGTTATCTCTGAGTGTACCTATCGACTAATTATATAATACTTTATAAAATTTGCTAATTAAACTTTACTAATAAAAATTTACTAATTAAAATCACTGAAAATGTTATCGAATGATTCCCATGAAAATTTCATATATAAATTTTATATTAAATTAAATGTTTAAAGACTATATAAAACAAAATTTAATAGAATCATAAATCGATAAAGCGTTCAGTATTGATAGTTTCTAAAATATTTTTTAAATTTTTTGCAGGTATTTAAGTTCTACCCAAGCACTTGCAGATTTCGCATTCGTCATAGATTATTTAACAAGGAGCTTCTATGAAAATGTTATAACCCATGATACTCATCCAGTCGTTGCTTTTGGAGGATCATACGGAGGAATGTTGTCCGCCTGGTTAAGAATGAAATATCCCTATTCAGTTGTAGGAGCTATTTCATCTTCGGCTCCAATGTTCTACTTTCCTGGAATGACAAGCTGCGACTTATTTTATGATAAGGTTACACAAGTTTTTGAGAAATTTGGACGCGATCAATGTGTCAAGACCATTAAACTAGGGTGGGATGTCATCATCAATTTATCGAAAACAAAATTAGGTAATAATATGTTTTAAGTCATTATTTATACATTTTTAATGGTAATAATTCTATTACCCAAAAAATTAAAAATGTAACAAAGATTAGAACTGACATGAGTTAAAATTTAAAAAAAAATTAATATTTATGAAGAAAAATTAAAATTTAAAATCAATACCACCGAAATTTTTAATATCAGAAGTAGGGTAGACCGAGGTCGAAAGTAACAGGCAGCGAAAGTAACAACTCAAATATCTAACAATGCAACTGCGATAAGATCGCTTGCCTCGGTTAGATTGAAGATGCACATCACCGGCAGCGTTGCCGTTTCGATATATATGTACTGAATTAATTTTTTTTTTAGAATATTATAGGTTTTTTCATACGTACCTATTTTACATTTTCTAGGACATTTTATTTTCTTATTTCCATTTTCAGGGTGGTAATAGTTATTTATGCAACAAGTGCAATAAATACTTTTTGCACGAGTTGCATATAATATTTTTTCTACGTTCATGCAAAAACCAAAAATTTTTTATTGGATTTAAGTCTGAGTTGTATGGTGGTAATCTCAAAACTGTATGACCGTGTTCGAAGAATTATCTATCAAATTTGTATTTCTTGAATCTATTTTTATGCTATTTGATTAATGTGCACAGCTGTGGTCGTAATGAGGAAGGTTGAAATTCAATATCTGGCCCCAGACACAAACATTAATAAACTGCTAGGAATAAAGTCCATGTTACCACCAGCATAAACTATAATAAGTCCCTTTCCTTTCGAAATGGTGGAAAACAAACCTTTTGCATTATCATCACCCCAATTATGTGATGATGTATGACTACTACATGTATGTAAGTTTCATCAATATATACAAAGGGACGGTTTTAAGGACGAAAATATCTAATTTTTTTAATATAATTTATTCTTTTTTCCCTGATGTAATAATAATAATACTCTCCCTAATTCACCCCCTACGGCTACGGGACGGCTATTATTATTATTTTCCGTGGCGCTCCGGGGCGACTTAAAGATGATTACTGGTGCCATTTGACTTACAGGCGAGGAAACCCCGGAAAACCTCACCCACCATCATCGAGACGGTAATACATGGCGATTTTATAATCTGCATGTCATATCAACAGATATTGAATTTCTATTAATACGACACACACATCAAATCCTACACCGAACTATGCAAATTAATTAAAAATGCACATGGTCTGGTCTGGGATTCAAAGCCCAGCAGTCTCTGACTCATAAACTTGCCTATAAGTGAATACAAGCGCGTTAGACCGCTACACCACCGACCCGATGTCAGGCCGTTTTATTAGAACCCGTCTGTTGTTTCGCGTTTATCGCCACCTAAATCCAATTTTTTTAAAAATAGTTCTTAATGATGTGTAGCTCCCTTTCCACTCAATTTCCTTTTTTAATTTTTCATTAATAGTTTTGACTGTTATGCGCACACCTTATGTTTCGTGAAATCTATAAACTATATCTCTGATTGTTCCAATATTGTATTGTAGGATGGAATATCTGTTACACTTGATGTTCTTCTGTGATTTTTTGGACTTTTAAACAATTATTTAGGTATGGTCAACGTAGAATTTAAATTTTTTGATATCTGGTCACCTTCTAGAATTATTCGTTCAATTGTTTTTACCGAGTATTCTGTAACTTCAGCAACTTGTTCTTTAATTTCAGTGAGAGTTTTGGGATCGTCATTCACAACACATTGTCTATAAGTTTCACTATCATCGTTGTTTTTTGTTTTAAATATTTGTTGCCGAGGAACATTTTTTTTTTCACAAAATATTTGAAAAATATTATTTCCATAAATGTTTCGGCATTTTTACACAATTAAGTCACTACTCAAAAGAAAACACTAGAAACAAATAAAAATAAAATATAACTCAAAATCTGCACGCTACACAAACACAAATTCAAGACAATATTATCATCTACTGATTGGCCCCCCGACAACACGGCTATTGTTTGCATCTCTCTTTAACAGTTACAATAGGCGTTGACAACTGAAATTCGAGATTAACGTGCATCCCCTCTTCAGGCAAATTAAATTGCGATGAATGTACATTATGGTAAAATTTAATAAAATTTAGTACATTTTACCACTGAATATTTTTAATAACGCAAATAAAAAAATTAAAGCTAATAAGTTTTTCTAATTTATGGCCTGTGCTGTGGGCTGGATAAAAAGATATATATACATAAATAAATGGCGCGCGCTATCTGTATCTCGTTAGTATTATGTATTATTTTTCATTAGCTATGTAAAATCTCAATGAAGAGGTTTCCTGGTTTCGTTATTTTAGTTTCATTTCACTGATTCTCTAATTTTGCCATTTTTATTTTCTGTTCAACTGTTCAATGTTTTCGATGTAGTGTAGTGATTTCTTGTGTTTTGTGGATTTATTTTATTTAGTTAAACAGAATATTATAGAATTAAACGGTGCTATGGACAAGTAAGTCGGCAGTAATTTGCTATGCACATAAAACAATATTATGTATTATTTAATTTGTAGGTTTGTGATTAGAATTTCGCAAGACAAATCTAATAAAAATAATTATTACCATCAAGTCAAGCTACAGAAACTTTAAAAAATGCTTCTGATGATAATCAGAAGCCTTCAACGTCAGCCAATAAGCCACAATAAAAAATGTAGTTAAAACGTTGAGCAGCAATGAGGAGTATGGGCGTAAGGATGAGGACGAAGACTATGAGGAGAGAGATAGAGAGAAAGAGAGAGAGAGAGAGAGAGAGAGAGAGAGAGAAATGAAATTTAGATTAAAGTGATGAGGACAATGAGAATAACGAGATTATACAAAAAAAAAAGAAAATAAAATATATGAGACGAAAAACGTCGATAAATGGGAACAGATAAAATTAAAATAAATATTAAAAAATTGTTTTTATATATTTTTATATATTTGAAAAAATTCAAACAAACTTTTTGTAAAATATGCCAAACAAGGTATTACAGGAGGCAAAGCTCACCTAAGAAGACACTCCAATTTATCTATACACCAAAAAAACGATAGGATATTAAGGAATATTACGGATATTCAGACAATACTAGGAAATCATCCTACAAATATCATGAATAAAAAATTATGGTTACAGTATGTACGATGGCAGTAGAACATAATCTTCCATTTCTTTTATTTGACCATCCGCCCCGATTATTTTCATCTTTAGATATCTTGAAATCCATTAAATGTTCTAGAACCAAAGCTATCAGCAATATAAATGATATGTTAGGGCCATATTCAAAATTTGTGATGTTACATTTAAAAAGCAAAAATTTGTTTCTTTAATTATTGCCGAGACAACTGATGTGTCTGACAAAAAATATTTAATATTATTGGTTCGATTATACTGTGCATCTGAGGAATCTGCCAAAGATTACTTTTTGGTCTTACCGAGTTACCCTCTTCCACTGCTAAGGATATTTTTCTTAAGATTCAAGAAATTTTTGCTTTAAATGAGGTTCCTTTTAATAACCTAATCGGATTTGCTTCTGATAATGCCTCACTCATGATGGGGCATTTAACTGGGGTAAAAGCAAGGCTCCTTAATCTTCAACCTCATCTTTTACTATCGGTTGTTTGGCTCATTGTTTTCATTTAATAGCATTTAGTACTTGTGAAATGTTGCCAGATGAAATTGAAACATTGGCCAGAAATGTCTACAATTATTTGGCACATTCAGCAAAACGGCAATCTACCTTGACCGAATTTCAAAATTTCTGTAATATAAAACCTTATAAACTTCTGAAATTATTGCAGAGAAGATGGTTATCTTTAAATGCAGTTGTTGATCAAATTTTAGAACAATGAGATGCCAAGCAAATTTTGTTGGATCTACAAAATTGTCTCTTTAAAGTTTATTTCACATTTCTCAGTCACATTTTAAAAATCATAACTAAAATTAACAAAGAGTTTCAAAGTGAACATACTAGAATTTGTAAAATATTACCAATAATCAAATCTAATTTTAAAATGATGCTAAAATTTTTTATAAATGCGAAAGTTTGTGACAATGTACTTTTAACGACGATTAACTTCGAGAATCCTAAAAATTTCTTGAATTTAAATAAGCTGTACTTTGGCGCACAATCAGACATTGTACCAGCAGAAAGCAGTAGCAAATTTTCAGTGCAAGATATAGAGTGTTTGATCAGTGGTCTATTGGCGCTTGATGCCTATATACACAATAAACATTTACTTTTATTATACCCTGTAATATTTATTGAAATTTCGAAAGATATTTTTAAAAAACAAACACCGTATTTGTTTGAAATGCCCCAAATATTTTTTTAAAAGAAAATGTTATTTATTTAGTCCAGAGTTAAAGTAAAATAACAATTTTTATTTTATGAGGTCAAAAATCATAACTAATGATAACTTCAAAAACAATATACGACGCGGCAGTGGCGACGTTATAGTTGGGTCGGCAAGAATTTATTGTGTTACCAATTGCCGATGCCAAAAAGTAGTTTTTGTTTACATCTGCCTATTCAAGACATTCAAGAAAATTATGACAAAAGAATTAAGTCTAAAAAAACTGTCAACGACTCGTTGGGCAAGTCTCAAAAAAGCTATGAATTTAACATTTGACAACCTCCACGCTATAATAGAGGTTATGGAAAGCATCTCATCTAGTGAAATTTCAAGTACAATGAGAGTCAAAAGATTGATGCCCGTGGAATTTCAACTTATATAAAATCTTTCGAATTTGTATACCTTCTCTGCATTTGGAAACAAAAACTTTTAGTTATTCAAATTCTACCTAATTATTTACAAAAGTCGATATAAATATATCAGCAGCAGTTTCCTTAAATAAATCAACTATAAATGCCTTTAAATCATTGATAAATGACGAATCGTCCAACAGCTTTGAAGAAAAGGCTAAAGAAATGTTAAGTATGACTTGCCCAATGAGTTTACAAGAAAAAGACCAAAGAGGTGAAACTTTTCACGATGAAAACATGTTTGGTCTCATTGAAAATTGCTCTAGACAAAATTTCAAAATTACTGTATATTTTTATGTACTGGATACATTTATTTAAATACTTAAACAGAGATGTGATGATCTTTTTCTAATCGCAAACAAATTTTTATGCTCAGAGGCAGAAAATATCGCTGTTTCTGAAAAGAATAACACATCTTTGTATGATTTATTGTATTGTACAAAGCCCGTAGTCTGTCGTCATCTGGTCGAGAAGAGATTGAAAAAAGTTTTGCTTGGGCTGAGGCACGTGTTTCTTTTCTAGTTCTTGAAAATATGTCATATCTCTGTCTATCTTATCATGGCTTCATTTGAAAATGTTGTTTAACAAGGTAGGCACAATGGCGATGATAGATTTGTAGGATTTTTAATTAACCCATATTTATGGAAAAGCAACCACAACTATTCCTATGATAAGCCCAACCAACCAGTTTATCTCGAGCCACCAGCTTTAACGAGTACAACGTAAATACATTTTTTGACAACTTGCAAAAGGTTACGAATAAAAACAAATTTGAAGCCAAGGACATATATAATGTTGATGAGACAGGGATTACAACAGTTCAAACACCTAACAGAATTGTAACTAAAAGAGGAACCAGGCAAGTTGGAACATTAACTTCGGCCGAACAAGGGACTTTGTGCAGTTTATGCTGTTGGTAATTTTGTGCCTTCAATGTTTATATTTCCAAGGCTTCGCTACCAAGAACATTTTGTTCGAGATCGCCCAACTGGAAGCATTGGCTCTGGAAACGCAAGCGGTTGGTTGCAGGAAAAGGAGTTTGTTATATTTCTGGAACACTTTCAAAATTATACATCTTTAACAACCTCCCATAAAGTCCTTTTACTATTAGATAATCATTCGTCTCACATTTCTGTCCAAGCTTTTGACTACTGCTCTGAAAACGGTATAGTGGTATTATGCTTTCCACCCCACTGCTCTCACAAACTTCAACCGTTAGATCGTTTGTCACGAGTTTGTCACTGACAATTTATAACATCCCCTCCATAGGCGCAACAGCTGTTCCAATGGCACTAACGTTAGGCAACATTCAAGCAGGCTTCAAATGTACGGGAATATTTCCCTTCAACAGAAATATATTTACATCTCTCGACTATGCACCATCATATGTTACAGATAGACCGACCCCCCTTAACTGAAACCGTAAATGAAAATAAAATTAGCTCAAACAGATTACCAGAACCAAAAAATGGACTAGGCAACAAATCTGTACCGAACAAACAACTTGAAACTGATAGTGTAGCATCAACATCTTTTTCTATTCCAACTGAAAAGTTTGCACCAGAAATAGTCAGACCTTTCCTGAAAGCTCTGCCTAGAAAAGAAGGAAATAGAGGAAAAAAGAAAATAAAATTGACTGTATACACTGATACTCCTGAAAAAGAAAATATAAGAGCAGAATATGAAGAAAAGATAAACAAAAATTCTGATTCTAAACCAAAACAGAATCCTCCTAAAAAACGTAAAGTTAAAAACAAAGACAAGAAAGAAGACAGTGATGAGGAAGATGAAGAGTCTTACTGTCTTGTCTGCGTTGGGCCTACAGTGCAAGTAGATCAGGCAAAAAATGGGTGCAGTGCATCGAGTGTAAATGTTGGTCACATGAAGCATGCAACAAGAGGACTTGTATATTTATGATAATTGTGATTCGGAATAATTTTATTGTAAGAATAACGCTTTCATTTTTAAAAAAGTAGGGTTGTTTTTGTATTATTTCTTTGAAAAAATATTTTTTATTCTTTAACACTGTGTTACTATATACCCCCCAAGTAACATTTTTAAGGGGATAAAGTTTTATTTATGTTTTATTAGGGTTTTGTAAAAGCATAAAAATTAATAAATATTTTATTACGGTTATTTTTTTTGCTAATAGGACTGCAGGATACATTGATCTTATTACTTGGTTTTATATATTCCTTTAAATCTGTTTAAGAAAACTAGTTTATCCTAAAGTAAACTATGCATTATCACTGTTCTGTAAAAGTTAATTAATAAGTAATTTTAGAACTATTTAGTTTGAAGATACTCCTGAGGTGTGTTTAGTGTTAAAGAAGCATACTTTTTAGCAGTTATCTTAAGTAGGTTTTCAAACTTAGTTTTAGGAATATACTTTAAATTAAATTGATCCCAGAACCTTTTAGGTACATTTTCTACAATTTTACAGCATAACTCTTATAATTTATTTAATCTAGTAAACGATAGAGCTCTTTTAAAACTACATAGATTTATTAAGAATTAAAGTTTGTTTTAGAGCATAACCTAGCTTTTCAACCCAATCACATTATGTTGACATTTAAAGATAAATTGTTCAAAATAAAGATAAGTGATAATTTCCATAGACAATGGAAAAAGAAAATATATATGTTTTTCCTTCTTCTCAGTGTTTAATAAGGTGTTCCATTGTTTAACAAATATCAAAACATTCCTAGGCTCCTAATATTCTGGAAATGATCAGTGAAAGAGAAAAATGGTAAATATATTATTACTAATTTTTATAATTTGAATGACTTGTTCGTAGAGTAAATAAGAAGCTCAAGAGTGAAGTTAAGTGATGCCCATCTGATTGAACTTATGAATGTTTTATTGAGGTTTTCGTTTTTACTATTGTTTTATAAAACGCTCTAAAAAGTGTAGCAGGAGGTTTTTAAAACTGGAAAGTCCTAAAAAGTATTATTTTTGCTTTATTAGTTTTATAAGCTAATGTCCGTTTTTATGTACAGATAGAACACAATGAGGAAATAGTCCATTTTAAATATGGCAATGGCTGTTTAACCACATACAATGTAAAATAGTACTTGTCTACCAGACCTGTACCTAAAGGTTATTCAAATAAATTATGGTCAAAGTTCAAATAATTCTAAAATTTTTCAATGTTAGTCATTTTCAAAATAAAGAAAAAAGGTAATTTCCATAGAGAATGACAAAAAAATGTGTATGTTTCTCCTCCTCAATGTTTAATAAGTTCATTGTGTTTCCACTGTTTAACAAATATCAAAATATTCCTAGGCTCCTAATATTCTGAAATAATCAGTAAAAGAGAAAAATGCTTAATATATTATTACTAATTTTTATATTTTGAATGACCTGTTCGTAGAGTTAATAAGAAGCTCAAGAGTGAGATTAGGTTATGCCGATCTGATTGAACTTATGAATTTTTTATTGAGGTTTTCGTATTTACTATTGTTTCATGAAACGCTTTAAAAAGTGTAGCAGGAACATTTTAAAACTGAAAAGTCCTAAAAAATATTTTTTTTTGCTTTATTAGTTTTATAAGCTAATGTTCGTTTTTAGGTACAGATAGAACACAATGAGGAAATCCTCCATTTTAAATATGGCAGTGGCTGTTTAACCACATATCATGTAAAATAGTACCTGTCTACCAGACCTGTACCTAAAGGATATTTAAATAAATTATGGTCAAAGTGCAAATAATGACTTATTTTGTATACTAAAGACAGTGATAGTATGTCAATGACACCAATGTGTCAATGACAACAGTGTGCCAATGACAACATTGTGGCAATGAGAGTACATTTATTATTTATGATTGCGTTTACTGCGTTTAACAACATAATCTCAAATTTGTCAAATATATCTACAGCTAATTCCTTTTAGGGTATATAAATGTAATTTATATTGGAATATACTATGATATAATATACAACTCTTGCCTCGCCTAAAGTAATTTATGATTAAACACAAAGTTTGTTTCTGATAGTACAGTAAGTAGCATGCGTAATTGAAAATGGTGTTCTGCCGATTACAAGTATCCATGCAAAGACAAATCTACAATAGGATTTATATTGGCGGTTAAAAAGTCACTTCCATGAAATAATTTGAAAAATACAAAATGTGATATTTTATATGAAAAACATATCGAAGACAAATGTAATCATTTTATAGTGCTATATATATACACGATATTTACAATGTTATTTTCTATTAATTAGCTTTCGGTAAATAGATTAGAATCCGTATAATAATCCTTTTTTTACATATATTTCATATAATGTAAGGCCCATCATTTATTACGACCCATCTTGCACACTTTTAACAGTACTTTGGTGTGTGTTTAAAAATTGAAGAAATAACAAGTGTAATTAAACAAATTAAACATACACCATATAATAATTAATTTCTAATATGGCAGTTCTCCCAACATATTTGCAAAATCATTCTGTCAGAGACTATGATAAAACAGAATAAAGCTAAAAACAGTTTAAAATTTAATTATCTTAAAACTGATTATTTTTGTAAAGTTTTTATGCTTATCATACTTATTATCATAATCTTAAAAAAGATTTAAAAATGGTTTAATAAAATTCTTAATATACTCTTACGGACTTTGTCTTAGGTCTAATTTGTTTTAAGATATTGTTTAAAAATTACTTCCAAGAACCATTATAGGATTCTCCCTTGTACTCTTAAAGTAGATTTATAGCAGCCCTAAGGCTATCTCGCGGATTCAAAAGTTTTATCAGTGTTTTAAAAAAGGGTTTTATAATTACCTTGTATACTTTGTAAATATAAAAATGTTACTTGGGCCCGTATAATGTTAGCCGCGTGGTCGGGTCCGGTTGTAACATTTAACCCCTTTTTTATTTTTTTTTTAATAATTTTAATAATTTTTATTATATTAATCCTAAAATTTTATACATAATAACTTTTTCAATAAATATAATTGTATTACCGAGATTGAGAATACCCTGTATATCCTATCTAGCACTTGGTTTTTAGATAAACAAACAATATAAAAAAGAGTATGAATTTTTTATTTTTTTAGGAATGGACTTTATATCTACTACATGGAAATTATGTGGAAGACTAAAGGGTCCTGAAGATACCGAAACATTATTAAATTGGTTAGGCAAAATATACGTTAATATAGCATTGACAAACTACCATTATCCAACAGATTTGTACACACCTTTACCAGCTTATCCAGTGAAGGTATTCTGCGATAAACTCACCACTTCATACTTCAACGATACGAAAGGTCTAATAGAACATTTTGGTCATGCCTTAGAGGTATATACCAATTACACTGGAAAGCGAGTATGTAACAATATAAATAGTACAAACGATGATTACACCGAATTTGCTTATGATTACCAACAATGCACAGAACTCACAATGCCTAAATGTTCAACAGATGCTGACATGTTCATGACGAAACCTTGGGATTTCGAAAAATACTCTATGGATTGTTATAAGAAGTTTGGGGTCAGGGCATTATCTCCCCAATGGAGTCAAGTGACTTATGGAGGAAAAAATTTGAAATACTATTCGAATATTGTTTTCAGTAATGGTATGATGGATCCATATTCATGTGGTGGCGTTACAGGTAATATGTCTGCCACAGTCTGGGCATTTAATATTTCCGATGCTCCACATCACATAGATTTGAGAAACTCTGATGTTGCTGATAATAATTACGTCTTAGGGGCAAGATCATTTCACATTCAAGCTATTAAGCAGTGGCTTAATATGGCATAAATTTTATTTACTTAGACTGTATATTACTGCGGCTGTTACATAAAAGCGATTGTAGAATTTTACTTTACTGAAATTTAGCAGTATAGAAATAATTTAGTTAAGTATCTAAAACGCTTTTATGGCAGTTGTACTAGGACAATTATATTAAATCATACAATAATAAAATTATAAAATATTTTATTTTTTTATTGAAATAAAAATGGACCGGCACAAATATTTTTTTTTTGTTTTACTTATTTCAGAATAACTCATCGATCGGTTAAAAACAAATAAAATGGTCATATATTACCTACCTGTACCAGATATTCTGAAGTCAACAATATACCAATACAAAGTGGGCCACTGAAAACAATCTACTTACCACGATATTTGGCTGCAAGAGAGTGAGAGAGAGAAAATTCTTCTCATTCCCAGCCACTTCTGTACCTGAACAAAATAAGGGACCAGGTGGTAATGTTGTATCACTACCGCTAAACGAGTAGAGAAACAGTGCTATTCGGAGTTGTGATGATGGCGTGAAAAAATTTGTCGAGTAGGTGACATCTGTTTAAATTTTGCAAGCTATTTGGCCTACCAAAATCAAATTACATAATTGGTGTTCAACAACTTTGAACAGCTGTGTCTCAGAGACTATCAGATGTAAATTGACATAATTGGTCTCATTTTGTTGGGAATTTAGTAGACTTTATTAACAAAAAAAAGTAACTTTTCCAATAAACCCTTAGTGGTAAAAATTGTCAAAAATTAAAAAACTAATATTTCCTTTATTTTGAAATTTTGCAAACTTTTAATCTTAAAAACTATTTTTCTTACCAAAACCAAATTATTCTCATTTAATTGCAAATTTAGTCTACTTAAAAAGTATCCATAATAACTTTTGCCGTAACGTATGTCCAAATTGACAAAATTCCTAAACTTTAATGAATTTGCAAGTATTTAGCTGTGATCCAAAGGTCTTTCGAGATAGAAAACTTGTATTTGTCATTAACCATTTAATCACTACCAACTCATAAAAAAATCAGAACTACCTCATTGATGTAAGACAACACTTCTTTTTTAGTATGATTTCCATGTACTAATATCCCATGAACTACAGATAATATCACAATAGTAAAACCTAGCGTAGGGGTAGCCTAGATAGCTCTGTTGAAGAGGTCATTAAACCTCTTAATACATTAAGAGAAAGAACAATAACGAATATAATTTTATTACAAATTTTTTAATAATATTAAACAGATCTTCGAAATGGATCTTTCTTACCATTCCAGTAAATTGACTCGTTGTGTCGCATCCTGTTAAAGTATGTTTAGTAGTCCACTGTTTGGTGAACCACTAAATTCTTCGAATTACTGAAACGAGTTTTATTTCCAAATATAAAAAAAATAAATAATAAATATGGCGCAGGGAATTCTTCAGTTAATGAGTAGATGATTGATTTGATGTAGGAAATCTGGTTGTGTTTCTTGATCTCTTAGCATAGCAACGTCGATCCTTTATATGTATAGTGCTCCCAATCTTCTGCCTACTCGGATAATACTGTGGAGACTCACAAACAGAAAAGCATAACTCAATTAATAACAGTGACGTTATTGAAAACGAATTAACTAAACATTTATAACCAATGATGAATTAAATTATTTATAGAAAAAGTGACCTTTTTTGTCTTTTTAGTTGGCACTGGCGCGCTGTCAATTTGTTTATTTAATAAGGAAGCTAGTTTGGTCATGTCAATGTTGACAGTTACTTCGCGATTACCTTTCAAGATTTTGAAAACTTTGTCAGTCCTAGAAATAACTTTGAAAGGGCCGTCGTATGGTGCTTTAAGGCTTGGTTTGATACCCGGAACTTTTAGGAGATCAAATTCTGTATTTTTTAACTCTGGAAGAACAAATGTATTTGTTGAACCATGTCTTTGTACCTGAGATGGTTTAATGTTATTAAAAATTTTACGAAGTTTAATTAAAATAGGATAAATATTTACATTTTCTTGAGAATTGTTTAGGAATTCACCAGGAAGACGTAGCGTTTGTCCATAAACAAGTTCTGAGGGTGAGTATTGTAAGTCCTCTTTTATTGAAGATCGCAAACCTAGGAGAATCAAAGACAATTTATCTTTTCAAGTATTTGAAGCGAGTTTTGCCACAAGGGCTGATTTAAGAGTTAAATGAAATCTTTCAATCATGCCGCTTCCTTGCGGATGGTGAGGTGTGGTGTGTAAACTCTAAAAACCTAGTCTTTTACTAAATTCTTTGAATATGCCTGATTCGAACTAAACATCTTGATCATGTGTAATTTTATAGGGTATTCCGAAACGTGGAATATACTGATTTTTTAAAGTTCTAATATTTTCTGATTCGACATTTTTAAGTGGGTATACTTCTATCCACCTAGTGACTCTATCGATTACTGTGAGTAGGTAAGTGCAATCAACAAAAGGCCTTAATGGACCTACTAGGTCTATGTGAATATTCTGAAATCTATCTTCAGGAACGGTAAAATCTCCTAAAGTAGGTTTGGTGTGTTTGAAAACTTTTGCTTTTTGGCACTGAATACATGATTTCGTCCAAAGACATATGTTTTTATTCATGTGGGGCCAAAAGTATATTTTTTTAATTGATTTAGATGTGGCTTTGAGGCCTAGATGAGCTATGTATTTTAAGAAAGCACTGTAACGTAAACTTCTAGGAATATATATTCTCTATTTATTAGTAGAAATTTCGTACCAAATTTTAAAATTTTGTGTTTTAACGTTAATTAGCTTAAGGAATATTTTATTGTTTTCTTGATTTGAAATATTTTGTTTTTGCAAGAGATTAGTTAGTTCTACGTCTGAGTTTCAAAGACTCACAAAATCAGCGACTTCGACGTTTTTGCTGCCTACGTATTTAATTTTGTTAGTGAATTGTAAAATATATTCGAAATATCTAAAGTGACGTGGTGATCTTTTGGACTGAAAAAATTGCCTTTTCTATAGGTTTGTGATGTGTAACCACTGATCTGTATTATTTTACTGGATAGGATATAACCCCCTAAAAAACGTTTCGAAAAATTGGCCGATTTGGGCAAATAATATGGCGGACCAGCAGTCGGATTCTCATCTTTCAATTCGGAACGTGTTGAAAAGCTTCTACCTTCGTTCCACAGAATGCGATTTGTATGTAATGTCACTCTCTGTTTGATTCGTTACGTGTTGAGTATGCACATAAGAATCCCTGTTCTGATGTTACTTAACATAACCTCTATTTTCATTTGTCATCACATTTGTCATTTAATTATGTCAACAAGTTACGGATGAGATGTTTTTTTATTGTATAAAACAAAGTGAAAAGAGTATCCGTACTGTTCATAGGTAAATAAAACTATTATGTTTATAATAATTTGTTAATAGATATATTTTGTCGAAACAAAAACTGTAACAATTGTTAATTTACACATGCATACAAGAATACAAATAACATTTTTCGATTACATGATAAAAACTGAATTGAATTATAACGATTGTTACTAAATTAAATAATGTTCTTGTTATTTAAGGTTTTTACAGAATTGGAGCTTTTGTGGAAATGGCCGAAGAGTATGGATATGACCAATTTTAATATTGTAAGTGCAGTAAAGCAATTATGTTTAGAACATTTTGAGCTGTCCTGCATTGATAAAACACAAACGAAGACTGTTGGTAATGCATTTAAAAATATTAGGTACTTTATATCTTTTTTACCTTAATAAAAATATTACAAGAAATATAAATGTTTATTTTTTCACCTTTTCCCATCATTTCCTCTATTTCATTTAAAATATATATAAATCAATATTTGCATAATTTTAAAAATTATGTAAAACCTTTAAATTTGCTATTTATCTGATGGCATTACTATGATATAAACAATAAACGTTCATTTGTGAAAACAATATGCTTTACGTTTCTATTTTTATATTTTCTTTCATAAAAAATCACATTGTGGATAAATTATCCCGAAGGACATCGCCCGTAAAAGAAAAAGAAGAAGAATAAGAAGAAAAACAAATCAAATTATAGGTTAGGTATGTCAAATAATCCCAAATTTCAGTTCTGTGATCCCACCATAATTTGTCCAAATCGGCCAGCAGTGTTGCACTTCCGGTTTCCTTGGTGGAACGGATCTTTAGTATGTTAAATATAGCCCATAACCTAACCAGTAAAATAATACAGATCAGTGTGTGTAACCACTCGGAAATCGACGCATTCCAGCATGTAACGAAAATGTTTAATCGACTCGTAGATAGCAAAAAGTCCTTTGTCAAAAACACTGTAGTTTTGTTGACTTTTGGTTCATTATTTAAAAAAATATGCTAAAGGTTGTCCTACTTTTTGGACAACTTGTTCTAAAGTGCTACAAATGGCTGTTGAGCTAGCGTCTGTGGTCAGGATCAATTGTGCCCCTTCGTTGGGATGATTAAGTAGAGTTGCTTTAATTAACATGTCTTTTGCTTTCTTAAAACATTCTTCACATTTCTCTGACCAAGTTTCTATATTTTTCATTTTATTCAGATTCAAATAATTAATGAATTCGTGTAATGGGCTTAAGATCTCTGCGAACTGACATACAAATTTTGTGATAAAAATTCATCATTCCGACGAATCTTTCTAATTGTTTGCAAGTTTTGGGAATTTCGTTCATCAGATGGTAAAATGCCTTCTGGAGTGATAATATGATCTAAAAAATTAACCTTAGTGACACCAAAAATACATTTTGAAGATTTGACATTGACGCCATATGTTTCTAACCTTTGAAATAAAATGTCGAGATGATATAAGTGTTCTTCTTCGTTTTTGCTTAAAACTAAAATATCATCTAGGTAAACGAATAAGGAATCAATTCCCCTGGGGGCCTATTCTCCAGGAGGCCTATTCTCCAGTTGAGATAATGATCATTTCATGCGAACTGGACAGCCGTTCTCCTAAAAAGTGTGTGAGTGGTATTCTTGAATTGAAGTGAATAATCACTTCGCATGAAAATTGAGAGAACATACTTCTCTTAGTCAAAACCAGTAGAAGAGCATCATTTCGGGAGGACATTGGGAGAACTGTCATTGTCGTGCGCTATCAAAACTTCACTTTTTTTAATTAAAATGGATTTGGACAAAGCTCTTATTTATATTCATATTTTGAATGATCTAGCTGAAGCGGAAGAAGATGCCAATCGACCAAATAGACTTTTTTTAAGAAAAGAGGACCCTTCTGACTTTAGTGGCCGAATATTCATAAAAAATGTTCGTCTAAGTGAACCTTTGGCACGGGATTTGATAGAAAATACTGGAAAATCTAATATATTATTACAATTTGTCAAAAAATAATAAAAAATTGAAGTAAAGTGCCTTCTAAAATAGTTCTAACGCCCAACTTAAATTTAACAGCGATGCTCCAAGAACCTATGAGATGTGAATGATTCAAGAATACCGAATACGATGAATGTTCACATCGTTCAACTTGGAGAATAGGGCCCCAGTTGAGAGAATGATCATTTCATGTGAACTGGACAGCCGTTCTCTTAAAAAGTGTGTGAGTGGTATTCTTGAATTGAAGTGAATGATCACTTCGCATGAAAATCGAGAGAAGTTACTTCTCTTAGTCAAAACCAGTAGAAGAGCATCATTTCGGGAGAATATTGAAAGAACTGTCATTGTCGTGCGCTATCAAAACGTCACTTTTTTAATTAAAATGGATTTGGACAAAGCTCTTATTTATATTCATATTTTGAATGATCTAGCTGAAGCGGAAGAAGATGCCAATCGACTAAATAAAACTTTTTTAACAAAAGAGAATCCTTCTGACTTTAGTGAAACGAATATTGATAAAAAATGTTCGTCAAAGTAAACCTTTGGCACAGGATTTAACAGAAAATAATGGAAAATATAATCTGTTATTACAATTGTCAAAAAATAATAAAAAATTGAAGTAAAGTGCCTTCTAAAATAGTTCTAACGCACAACTTAAATTTGAGATGTGAATGATTTAAGAATTAGGCATTCCAAACAAATGAATTGCCAGTGGGAAGGTTTGGTATATCTAAGGGTGGCGACATACGGTGTATTCTATTTACTTTACGTAAAATCATGAATAATGAATAACATTTAAATATTTTAGGTCAAACACAATAAAAATAATATTTAAAAAACCCACCTATACATTTCTTAATAAATTGGCAGGCTTGGTGACTACTACTTCGAATAAAAATAGCGTCCAAGTTGCAAGATTATGTCGCTACCCCCTTAGATATACAAGAATTTCCCACTGGTACCTATTGTTTGACAGGTCGTTGGAATGCCTAATACCGAATACGATGATCGAGAGAACACATTGGTAATATGACACTTCACATCTCACAGTGGAATGTTCACATCGTTCAACTTGGAGAATAGGGCCCCTGGTGACTTCATTAATAAATCTTTAAAATGTATTTCCAGAATTACATAACCCGAAAGGGGTACGTAAAAATTCGAACGCACCAAATGGAGTTGTGATTGCTGTTTTATAAGTGTCTTCCTCGGCTACGGGTATTTGATGATATGCTCTAACTAGGTCGAATTTTGAAAACATTTTAGAACCATGAATTTTTAAGTTAATGTCCGCTATCAATGTTAACGGATAACGTTATGGAATCGTTTGTTTGTTAAGAAGGCGATAATCACCACAAGGATGCCAATCTGCACAGTCCTTCTTAGGAACCATATGCAATGGTGGCGTCACTGAAGATGATGATGGCCTGCATATACCTAAGTCTACCATGTCTTCGAATTCTTTTTTAGCAATTTTATATTTAAGAGGATCCAACCTTCGAGGCTTACAATAGGGGAAATGATCTTCAATTACTATGTGATGTCGTCATGTTTTGCATTGGAATGAAAATTAGGAGATAAAAAAACGCTAGAATACTTTTTAAAGAAATCTGTATATTTAAACCAGAGCATACGGGCGCATTCGTTTGCAAAATTGTTTTAATTCGTATTTTTTTTTAATGCCCGGAAGGCTTTTCTGATTATAAAAGTGTAAGATGACACTCGATATTTGTTGATATTATTGTTTAAACAACGAAAAATTAATTAAGCCAGAAAAAATGCATTTTTTGCAATGAATTAATTTTTTTTATATTATATAGAATATTTCGAATAAAAAAAGTCTTTACGTCCATCATCGTATCTTCAACCCTTTAATAGTTATGAATTTTTTAAAATACAAAATTGACGAAAATTCGAAGTTTATTGAATTAAATAATATATCTTAAAATTTAAAATGCTATAATTTTAAATTTTTTACCGAATATTCAAACTATAATAAACAAAATAACCTAAATAAATTTTCAAAATTTTGTTTGTTGTTATGTTTTTTTTTTACATTATAACAATATGCTTCCTACGCGCGTGTACTTTTAGAGAGAAGTACTCCTATCTCACTTCCAACTCGTATAAGATGGGTAAGAGAAAGCCCGATGACGCGCTGAATCAATTTTTTGTCATTGGAATTCTTTACGTTATATTGATGCATCATTATTCTTTGAATCAGAAAAGTATGGTCCATTTATTGCTAATATGTATCCGTTTGGGGAAACGATTAGTTTAGGTTTGACTAAAAATGTTCTTTTTTATGAAAACAATAAGATTGTCGCAAAATTCGAAAATTACTACTTTTCTCAATTTTGTTGTACGTGCAATCAGTATAAAGAATAGCTTTAGGAACTTCTGGAACAGAATTATACAATTGATTTGCGTATGCAGTAACATACCTTGCAATGTAGTTTTCACGACAAAATTCTGGAGTAATGATAATTTAACTTGCGTTATAATTTTACTGGTCATTTGCCGAGAGCTATAATTAAATATTATTTGTAAAAAACTATCGGATATACCATGTCTCAATTTAACAAATGTGAATAGATGTTTTTCTTTTAAACATTTTCTTGCACCACCGTCTGCATAAAACTGACAAGCATTGAAAAGTTCTTCAAATTGGTGTCGCGAAATTGATGTTAGTGTCTTAAAATGTTCCTCCGGAAAGCTGTTAACATCTTTCCAGTCATGAGTTTTTTGTCGTGAGTTTGCCACAGTTCTGAGGGCTTGCAAAAAATTATGCAAATCACTCACCAAATAGGGCTTATTAATATATCGCAACCCTCTCTGTAAATCGTGCAGAAGAAAGCCTCGATTATCAAGATGATGACCACAAACTCTTGAAAAACTTGGTACATATATATTTAAATTTAAGAAAATATCGACCCTACATTCGATTGATGGTCTCTGAATATTTTGTCTGTTGTTACATATAAAACACAACGAAGCATTTAATGGGTAAATCACGTTTAATCTCAGACAATTTGGATTATGTTCGACTTGCCTTAATTCTTCTGTAATTGTTTGAAAACAATTCAAATAAACTCTTGTATTTTCAAGAATATCTTGGGCAGGATATCCAGCTATTTCTCTTCTATTAATTGCAATCTGTACTAGATCCCGGAATGGAACGTTTCGACGCAGCCGTTTCGACGCGACCGTTTCGACGCGGCCATTTCGACGCGAGGACATTTCGACGCCGGCCGATTCGACGCCGGGCCGTTTCGACGATAAATGTAAATTTTGTTAAGTAGGTAATAAATTATTCAAAAAAAATATTTGAAATATCTATTTTTTGCAGATCTATTCTTTGTATAAAATTGAGCAATTTATCTTGTTCCTTAAATATTCGCAATAAGCATTGATAGTAAATATGTAACCATTAGTTGGCTTATGTTCTCATTTCTATGAAAGGCATAAACAATTATTCTCTGAAAATAAGGTACCTAAAAAGATTTTTAATGAATTGCCTAAATATTAATATTGATACATCATATTATATTAAGTAGTTCATTATCCCATTTTAGATACCTGATCCTAGTTAGATTAAAAAATTACCTAATTTTTGATCTTAAATGTTGATTAATTTATTTCCATTACAATATATATACAGGGTGTTTCTAAATCCCTGCCACAAAATTCAGGAGGTGATGTGTCTTTCCTATAACACAATTTCCACAGCCCACCCCTTTCCGAGATATCACCCTTAAAAGGTGATGACTAAAATTGAGTTTTTATTTTTTTTCTAAAATTTCAGTAAAGCTAGAAACTTGAAATTTTGTAATTTTTTAATATTATGAATCGTATTAAATTTTTAAGTCTTTACTGTTTTCCACTCAATTTATTAAAAAAATTATAAATTATGGTGTTTAGTTTTTTTCTATGAAGCTATTGGTTTTGAGAAAAAAAAAATTAAGAATAATTTTTTTTTTAAAAAAACAAGGATTTCAAGTTATAATTTTATTTCATAAAACTTCATCTCGAAAAAAAGTTTTGATATGAAATAAAGTAAGGGTTGTTTCACCCCTCCCCCCTATAATGTAACAGGAATATTGAAAAAATTCCCGTGATTAGTCCTTTGCGAGTGCACGAAAATTACAGAATTTCAACCTTAGTCACTACCTTTTAAGGGTGATATCTCGAAAAGACGTGGGCTGAGGAAATTTTGTTATAGGAAAGACCCATCTTAATTGCATATGAGCAATCACCTACTGAATTTTGTTGCATGAATTTAGAAACACCCTGTATTTACAGATTTTTAAGAACTCAAAACATAGGTTTGTTGATGGGACATTTAAGTCAACTGCCTCAATTTTTTACCTACATAATTATGGCTAAATAATTTGAGGGAGTTCATCCTGTTCTTTATGCTCTCCTGCCCAACAAACGGCAAACTACATATGCCCAAATGATTGGTATGATGGGACATTTACAGCCAGCTGCAAATCCGAAGAAGATTTCATGCGATTTTGAAGTGGGTATCATAAACGCTTTCAAAGAAGAGTTTCCAAATGCAGAGCTGCTAGGTTGTTTTTTTAATTTGGTGAAAAATATGAAAAAACATTTGGCCCAAATGAATTTGCTGGGTCGTTATAATACCGACGCTGATTTCAGTCTTCATGCACGAATGGTGAAATTTTTTGCATTTGTTCCTGAAGAAGACATGAATATTGCAATCGATCATTTATTTGGAGAATTGTCTAATGAGTTGCAACCTCTAATAGAATGGTTCGAGGACTCATACGTAGGACGTCCTCAACGACAAGGTCGAAGAAGGCGCAATCCGCTCTTTCCGATCACATTGTGGTGTGTCTACAACGGTTTGGAGGGTACAGACAGAAATAACAACCACGCCGAAGCTGCACACAGACGACTTCAAAACGAAATGTCCAAAGATCATCTAACGATATGGAAATTTATTGATGCACTTAAAAAGATACAAATAGAAAGGGACTTGTTTTATGAACAATTACTGTTGGACCAGCAGACGCCAGCTAAATAAAAAAAAACATCACGATAGGACGAGAGGATTTTAAAAATTGATTATAAAAAGAGAAATATCACATAATTAAATTATGCATTCTTAATAATAAAATTAAAAGAGGCATTTAAAATATATTATTTTATATGAATTATTACCTACCTAAAAAGAATAGATCTGCAAAAAATAGACATTTCAAATATTTTTTTTAATAATTTATTACCTACTTAACAAAATTTACATTTGGCGTCGAAACGGCCCGGCGTCGAAACGGCCGGCGTCGAAATGTCCTTGCGTCGAAACGGCCGCGTCGAAACGGCTGCGTCGAAATGGCCGCGTCGAAACGTCCTAGACCGGCGTTTGTTTATCCCAGATGTACCTGTTCAGATTATATTTTTTACACCTCGATTTGAAATGAGATGTGAATGAGATGTTCGTTCTATGCCAGAAAGTAAGTGTTCTGTGAAGTCTTGTTTGTCAATTTATCCTTTGTTATGAATATAAAAGTGATTAGTTTGTTTAATTTTTGTTTATATTTCAAATTTAGGTTGATTTGTAGTCTTAAAAGTCAAATTTAATAAGTATAAACTTCTAACTTGTCATTGATATTTTATCACGTGACCAAATAAAGTCTAGAGCTTTTGTTTATTACATCTACATTCAGATCTAATTCTCTATCACGTGATAAAAAATTCACAACATCTCAGATGCATCCGTTGTGGATTCTCAAACGCGGCAATAGCTTGTTAGGCTAATCTTTCTTAAATGATCTCTAAGACATATACTGGTAACTTATTAAGGATTAATTACTGAACACATTCTGATTTTCATTGTTAAACGGTAGACAAGACAAGTCGAATATTTTGTTGGTAAGTTTTCCTTTCGAGAGTTGAAAAACCAAGGCACACTTTTAAAGGTTGTCGTCGAGGGAGATCTATACATATGTGATTTCTAGTAGTCTGCCCAAGTACGTTTTTTTTTTAGATTTCCCTTAGTATAATTGTGGAAGTAAGGACATTTGGATTTTTGGAGAAAATTTAGGTGTTTCTGTTAGTAATTTTCCATGGTATAATGACCCATTCCACTTTCCTTAATTGGTTTTATCGGCATATAATTTGTAAGTATGACTACTTTCTGTAGATTTTAAGTTATTAGTTCGTTCTTTTATATAAAAAAGTCCATCGGCATTTGAGTTTCGTGATATTGTAGTGGATTCTTCAAGAATAGTTTCTGTGGACTATCCCGCTTTTTTAAACCTTAAAAAGCCATCAGTTGAAGCCTTTACGAAAAAGATGTTTTGTATATATTTGGTAATATTGTAAGTTATTAAAGGTCAAAAGTCACAAAAAACAGTTTTCGCGATTATCTAGTTTTTGATACCTCCAATGATTTTAACAATATAAAAATCGTAAAGCTAAAATTTGCGACACATTTTATTTTATAGATTTTTTTCAAGCGCTCAACCGTTTTTGAGATAGATTGTGGACACCTGTATATTTCTTGGGGTGTACAGACAGAAAGAACAACCACGCCGAAGCTGCACACAGACGACTTCAAAACGAAATGTCCAAAGATCATCTAACGATATGGAAATTTATTGATGCACTTAAAAAGATACAAACAGAAAGGGACTTGTTTTATGAACAATTACTGTTGGACCAGCAGACGCCAGCTAAATAAAAAAAAAACATCACGATTGTGACGAGAGGATTTTAAAAATTGATTATAAAAAGAGAAATATAAACGAATATTTAAAAGCAATATCACATAATTATATTATGCATTCTTAATAATAAAATTAAAAGAGACATTTAAAATATATTATTTTATATGAATTATTACCTACCTAAAAAGAATAGATCTGCAAAAAATAGACATTTCAAATATTTTTTTAAATAATTTATTACCTACTTAACAAAATTTACATTTGGCGTCGAAACGGCCCGGCGTCGAAACGGCCGGCGTCGAAATGTCCTCGCGTCGAAACGGCCGCGTCGAAACGGCTGCGTCGAAATGGCCGCGTCGAAACGTCCTAGACCGACTAGATCCATATGTTCTTCTCGATCCAGAAACGTTGATTGTCGAACATTCTGATTTATGTTACAAACATAACATCTAAATCTATTATTAGCAAACGCCATAAGTACGTACTAATAATACTAGAGAATGGTACACTTTTTAACCAGAAACTAAATAACTAGATAGTAACTAACGAAAAAACTACAATGACTAATGTACTTTAAAATATCTAAATAATTAACGAAATATTATGGTAATTTACGATATATAGCTGCCAAATTGTACACATACAACTGACAGAACAAATACAAAAGTTTGACATGTTTACATTACCTACTTGAATTATATGATATTTTGGTGTCTAGCTAATGTAAATAATTTAAATATATTTTGAGAGACAACTATTTGAATATTTCTGCTGTATATGGTGAATTGAATTAAGGCAAGTCGAACATAATCAAAATTATATCCGACTGAACGTTATTTACCCATTAAATGCTTCGTTTTTTTATAGGTAACAACAGACAAAATATTCAAATACCATTAATCCTTATTTTTTTTCTAATATCTATATAGGTACTAAGTTTTTCAACAGTTTGCAGTCATCATCCTAATAATCGGGGTTTTATTCTGAATGATTGGCAGAGAGATTTGTGATATATTATTAAGCCCTTGTTGGTGAGGAATTTGCATATTTTTTTGCAAGCGCTCAGATTTGTTGCTAATTCACGACAAAAAAAAAGTAATTGGGAAGATGTTAACAGCTTCTTAAAGGAACGTCTTAAGATACCAAAATCTATTTCGCGACATCAATTCGAAAACAGAAAAACAACTTTTCACAATTCTTTTTAAATTGAGGCTTGGTATATCCCATACCTTTTTACAAATAATATTTAATTATTGCATTCAGACAATGACCAGTAAAATTATATAAGTAGGTAAATTATCATTATTCCAGAATTTTGCCCCATATACTGCATTCGCCAACCAATTGTATATTTCTATTCTAAATCTTCCTAAAGCTATTCTTTATATAAATTGCACATATAACAAAATTAAGAAAATTAGTAATTTTCGAATTTTGCGACAATCTTATTGTTTACATAAAAAAGAACATTTATTTAAACCTGAACTAATCGTCTCGCCAAAAGTATACATATTAACAAATAATGGCCCTTTCTTTTCTAATTCAAAGAATAATGATGCATATTACGCAGAGAATTCCAATAGGTATTATGCAGATAATTCCAAAATGACATTATAAGAACTTGATAGAGGTTTTAGTTATTCGGTTCTTCTTTTTAATGATATTTTACTTATTGTTCACATTCTTTCTTTTCTAAATCACAACGAAAATCAGTACACAAATATTGCTCCTAATTAATCACGTCTGATTTCAAGTACGAGATGGGTAGTGGAGGCAAGAAACCGTCATTTAAAGTAATTTTTAAGTTTTGCCGCCAGTCGATCCTAGAATATCATGCTGCCAATTTACATGACTTTTACTGCATCAAGCAAATATTAAGCATCCATCTGCACGTTTGTTTAAATATATTGAGAATATCAAAAATAGGTTAATTGAGAAAGATCTAGATAATGGTTCTAAACTAATATTAGGTCAAATATATTTTTAAATGAAAATAAACCAAAACTCAAATGTGATAGATGCAAAATGAAATAAAATGAATTTAGCTCAAAGCCAGAATATCACATAAAATACAACGACTGTTTCCCCTTCAAAAAAACAACTACTCCTTTGGCTAATACCACAACAGGCATTGAATTACATCCGAAGGATGGTATTAGCCAAAGGAGTAGTTGTTTGAGCTTTGAGCTAAATTCATTTTATTTCATTTTGCATCTATCACATTTGAGTTTTGGTTTATTTTCGTTTACAAATTGCCCGCTTGGTACTTTTTGGTTCCACCTAGTTTTCTAACTAGGTACCACAGCGCATTTATATTTTGCTTACTAAGAACAGATGGCGACACCATTTTCACAACTTGATTTTTATTCTCTTCATAACCAACTTTATGGTATACTGGTGAAATGTGTATCATTTGTTAATTCCATTAAAGACTGGAATTGAGAACCTATCTATTTCTTGCTGAGGAGTCCTAATAAGGACGAAACCGGTTCAAGAATGATGTTCTCCTTGGTGAGCAAAATCAAAGTAGAGAGTGTTGAAAATTAAATTCTATCTCTGCTGTTTTTCCTTCGGATGTAATTCAATGCCTGTTGTGATATTAGCCAAAGGAGTAGTTGTTTTTTTGAAGGGGAAACAGTCGTTGTATTTTATGTGATATTCTGGCTTTGAGCTAAATTCATTTTATTTCAAATATATTTTTGTTGCACCTTATAGATACTTTATTATTAGTTTTTTTTAACTGTTCTCGTAAAAATGAATTGATAGCAGACCCTGCTTTTAAATTATTAACATTTTCATGTGTTATTTAAAAATAAACCTTGAATATAGTTTTTTCATATATCTATCACCAATTGTTATTGCCCATCACATAACCTTAATATTCCTTTGATACTTCAATCTCTAATTCTGTCTATATTTTTTTATATCAGTTAATTACTAAACTTTTCTTAATTTAAAAATGTAATAATTTACAAAGTTGACGGAGAAACTTTTAAAATACAGGGTGTTGCACAAAAAACTACTTTGCTAATTTTTAAAGTTTCTGCAATCGGTTTAACACCCTGTATATCATAGGGTGACAGGTTGTACATGTATTTAATCTAATAAAAAAAAACAGGATTTATCGTTTATACAGGGTGACTCGTTAAAGCTGAAACGAATAAATACCCTTTGTAATCATATTTATGAGTCACCCTGTATAAAATATGATAAATCAACAAGAAGCAATTACTTATACTATATTTGCATTGTGGAATTATATTTTTACGTACTTTTAAAGCTGTCATAAAGAAAAAGACTTTCAAAAAAAAAACGTGTTACTTATTTCCGAACTACCCTGTAATTAACCAATTTCTACAGTAACTTACTATAAAATATTAATGCCTAATAATCTATAAATCATATTTTTTACAAAAAACGCGAATAAAATAGGTCTTTTGTGAGAAATCTGGTTACCAAAAAGTGGCATTTTCGAAGTTTAACACCATGTACCTCGAAAACTAGTCATAGGATCGGTTTGGCCCAATGGGCACTTTTTGTCAGAGCATATCAACAACATATCAACTTTTTAGAAAATTTGACGGAAAGCCATTTTTCCATAAGAAAGGTGCCTGGTCCTCTGACAAAATGTAAAAAAAATCAAATTTTTGTGAAAACTGTTTAAATAAAAGTTGTTTGCGATATAATTCTCTATAATTTTTGTTCCATACATAAATTTTCTAAAATGGACCGTATTTGAGATATTTGTGAAAAAGTGAAAATTTAGAATTTTAAAGAAAATTAAAGAACGGATGAAGAAAAACACATTAAATTTTAAACTTAAGCTTTATTTCGGCCTGAGGTGAACAGATTAGATTTTGGGCAGAGTCGGAACATCTGGGGGTTACTTTATAGAGGGTCGTTTTTATATTTTATGAAATTTATCTGTTATTTACGTTTGGAGAAGAAAAATTCTTTGAATAAAAGTATTTTTGTATTATGAAAAATTTTATTTTCCTAAAATGGTCCGTATTCGAGAAATATTACAAAATGTAAAAAATTCTGATTTTTAAGATGTTTGCGATATCGATCTCTATAATTTTTGTTTTTTACATGATTTCTCTAAAATGGACCGTAATGGAAAAATTGGAGGAAAAGTATAAAATTTTAATTTTTCAGCATTTTCGTTGGCAATGAGTGTATATAGAAAAATATTTCGAGTTAGATATATGTGGATAATGTATGTATTAAGTTAACCTTTAAATATTTACAGAAGTGCTACAATAGGTTGTACAAAATAACCGAAAAAAGCAAGTAATAACTAGACAGGAAAGTCATGTGTTGGATAAATCAGATTTTTTAACTGACATTTTTATAAAATTCCCATCTGACAATTTTAATCATTTTATGACAACAAAAAACCCCGATATTTTGAGTTTTACTTAAATTTTGATTTCAAGACACTTCACCACCCCATTATCGTTCAATTTATATCATAATTTTGATGACGTCAGGAATTTCTATATCAACTAGGTAGGAATAAAAATAGGCGTATATAAGTGTTGTTACAAAGGAAAGTTATTTAATTTTTATAATTTATTTTAAATATTTGTTGCTTTTGATTAATAATCTATTTGTAATTATTAATCACAAAATTATTAAATAAAATTATTGAATATAATAATAAGATATGAAATTCATTCTACATTGTCATACTGTGATAATTATTAATAGGTTGATATGAACTTCCTATTGCAATAACCAATTAAATTTTTATCTAATTTTATGTTCTTTTAAAAGACACGAATTTGAATAATGTTGTTATATACTAAGTACCATTAGGCACTTCCTGGAGTAGAATTATGGTAAGGTGGTTTAACACTATTTTTGGATTTGCGAGAGGTTAAGGCAGTGGTCGGCAAACTCATTAGTCAACAGAGCCAAATAGCAAGAGTAAAACGACTGAAATTTTGTTTAAGAGCCAAATTTTTTAAACTTAAACTATATAGGTAGGTATACATTGTTGTTAACTCAATTAGACTACTGCTAAGTTCGCCATTGCTAAAATCGTCCTTAATCTGATTGATGTACGTTCGCTGAGGTCGACCTTTTTCAACTCTCTCAGCCACACTCGTCTTGTTAACTTGTTTCGTCTTCTATCGTTCATCCACTTTATACGGATTAGTCAAAAATTAAACGAGCTTTAGGCTTTGCATATCTATATTTTGTGTACAACGACTAATACCTCTTCTGTGACCTGCGAACGTGCGAGCTTATAGAAGGTTCCGATTTAGTAATGCATCAACTATTGTGGGGTATCATTCTCTCTAATTAAATAAATACAATAATTACGTAATTATCTTACTCTAGAATTAGGAAATACATGCAAGTGAAAAATAATAACTTGATTTAAAAAAAAATCTTAATATTTTTGACCATTAACTTTACCATCAATGAAAAAGGGTCAATAATGTGGTTCTCAAAATACCAGTACGAACATTTAATTTCTGAGGATATTGTGTGCATGTCGGAAAATTTAAAGGTTTATTTTTTAGAGTATAATATCTCTGGGTTATTGATTGTGCAATGAAAAATTTAACTTGTCGGTAAATATTT
The DNA here is from genome assembly GCA_927349885.1 of Psylliodes chrysocephalus. Classification (NCBI taxonomy): domain Eukaryota; kingdom Metazoa; phylum Arthropoda; class Insecta; order Coleoptera; family Chrysomelidae; genus Psylliodes; species Psylliodes chrysocephalus. The sequence continues at coordinate 47,579,253 of OV651816.1, forward strand.
TAAAAAGTTTTAATTTTAACGAAAGTACTCACCTAAAGATAAAGACACATAAACACCAACTTAGTATGGAAAAATACAAATAAGAAAAACAGCCATCACGAAGTTTTAATCGTACTGTGTGAGATCGCACGTTGCAGTTTGTGGAAGAGCCACAGTCAAGGGGCCAAAGAGCCGCATGCGGCCCGCGAGCCGCTGTTTGCCGACCCCTGGGGTAGGGCATAGCATATTCAATACCAGCTTTCGACGGTATTCAAGTACTCCAAAAATCAAACGGATTTTTAATATTTTTGAAAAACACATTTTAAACATTGAAATCAGAAAAATAAATGGGTGGTCCGGCATTATTTAAAGACTTGTTAATACCGACGTTCAGTCGACAGTCTTCGGCAGCAGAACGTTTACTGCAAGCAAATCATATATGTTCTTAAGAGCAATTCATTACTTCGCTATATTGAGCTAAAAAGCGGTTTAAACGCATAGCATTTCAATTTACTACGCAGCTCATTTACAGCGGCTGAACTTCTGCCTAATGTAGCGCTAGCGTAAGAATTCATATTGTACACGCATATTTAAACTTAGACATTTAAATAATCCATAACCTTTTTTAAGGGTTCAAGCTATGGTTTGTTAGACGCATATAACGTTACGCATGCGTAGCGACATTCGGGGGGGTTTGATTTGGTGGAACAGTAGAAAAACATAAAATCGTTTTAATAAAAGAAATAAAATGTGTTACTTATCATATATATTTATTAGAAAACCATTACAGAAATATTAACAACTTATTACAAAATTAAATTTAGTCTTCTAGCTTTCTTGCAGCGAACAAATCAATTACCTTCTCGGTGTTGATATCAATTCTGCGGTGGATTGACATTAACGCCAAACCGTTTAGTCTTTCCTGGCCTGTGGAGTTTCTTAAATAAGTTTTGAGGCGTTTCATAAAAGAGAAAGTCCTCTCAGGCGTACATGTAGAAACAGGCAGTGTCGCCAAGATCTTTAAAAGTTTGTGAATGTTTGGAAATAAGGCCTGGTTGCATTCTCCAAGAGCTTCAATAGCACCTTTTGGTCGATCTAGTTTAGATTCTTCCACCCATTTTATCCGACACATCTCTAATTCAGCTTTTACAAAGTCCCATTCCAAAATTTTTTTTATAGAGCTCAAAGTAGTTTTCTTGATAATTTTGATTAATTTGTTCTTTGCGACACAGAGACGAAATTAAAATGTTAACAGATGATAATGTGGCTTTATAATTTTGGAATCTCGACTGATCAATGAAATCATCCAAAAGTGGAATGATTATAGTAACTCTAAAATAAGTTTCAGGATCTTTTGTGTTGTAGTTTGCCCTCTGCTTTTGGTGTGACGTTATTCGCGTAATTTTCATTTCCTCGTTTACAGTATTAAGCAAATTCTGTGCTTTTCTTGAAAATTTTAGCAAATTTTGGATCAATATTTTGGCGAACATCTTCAATAGTCTTTATAATTAAATCGACATGTTGTTAAACTACTGCCAAATCGCATAGGAGCGATTGAAGTATTTTGCATAGTGTCAGTGTGTACGAGAACAACATTTCTAAGCAACATAAGCTCACAACAAAATCACTTGAAATGACTGATCTCAGAAAAGAATTAGCCTTTGACGATGTTTCAGAATCCATGTCAGTGCTAAAGTCGCTAGTGTATCAACAATAGCTTTATAAAATTCTTTAAATCCTAAAAACTCATCATGATTTTCTACCCAGCGGGTCTCGCACATTGCCGTAAGGTTTTTCCATTGTGTTTCAGGGAAGTATTTTTCCATATTATCTTTTAAACACTTGGTTTGTTTTGCCGAGGACTTGATAAAATTTCCAACCGATTTTATAATTCCAATTTTATTTCGAATAGGCTGATTCTGGCAAGAATGACCCAGAACTAAATTCAATGAATGTCAGTTGCAATGAACGTATAAGCCTTCTGGATGTGACTTACGAATTACTGCCTGCACACCTTTAAAACTTCCTTTTATCGAAGAAGCTCCATCATATCCTTGTCCAACTAAATATTCGCAATCTACTCCCAAAGAATTTAATTTAGATAAAATTGCATTAGCTAAATATCTTCCTTTTGTGTTCTAAACTGTTACAAAATTTAAAAAATCTTCACGCAAGAAAAACCCATTATCTTTTGGCTCAGCATATCTTATACAAATGGACATCTGTTCTTGTCGTGAAACATCAGTAGTTTCGTCAACAATGACTACTAGAAACATTTTTTTGTAGATCACCCCTCATAACTATAACTTAAAACAAAATGTATTAAAAAATGTATTTTTTCGTATTAACTGGCTATTTTTGACATCTGTCAATGTAAAGAAAGTTTCAAAAATTATTTTGTCTAATTTTGACAGATAAAGTGACATTTTTCTAGTCGCGGCATGTGTTCAAATTATCTACTTTGTGCTACCAGTTGCATAATGTTAAACATTATGAAACTGGTTACGAAATAACTATTTATGAAACCGGTTGCGACATGCCTTATTTTAACGAGTGAATATTTGCGAGACGAGCAGAACAAGGTACCGCAATATGAACGAGTTACATATAACGGCATTTCGTAACGTGTTACATACAACATTATTTCTAATTTTGATTTGATTATTTTTAAAATTGTATTTTGGTAAAAAAATACTGACATCTAGGCAACCAATATTACCACGTTCTTGTTTTGTTAGTTGCATAATGATTTACTTCGTTCTTTTATTGACAAATAGAAAATAATAATCATTTAATTCTCAATGACATTTTGTAGTGTGTTTATATTGTATATTTGTTAAAGTTATTTATAAAGATTTCAAGAAATTAGGTTATTTTGTCATGTATTGTGTTTTAATTATTTTGTGCTGATTTAGAATGGAAAATAAGGACTTAAACTACATTATTACTAGGTTGTAAATTTAACCAAATTCTATTTTAATAAGTCAATCTGCCCTTCTTTAATACAAACTTTCAATAATAATGTATATTATTGATTTTAAAACCAAAAAAAAAAGTTTATTTTTATTTGTTTTCTATTCGCAACTGGTGACATAATGAATTTTTCAAAATCAGTTTCATAATATTCAACATTATGTCATCGTTGCACAATTTTTTTCTGGATTATTTCACCACAAATTGCAATAAGTTCATTTTGTATAATCATGCTTAGGAAAGTAGCATTCAACGTCATATTTTCTGTATGCTTTATAAGATTTCTGCTTCTCATCCGTAAGATAGCACGACAGTTTCCATCATTTGTTTCTGGCTCAGCATTAATAATTTTTAATGAATTTGAGTCGCACGTACCTCTCAGTGCCAATTCTTGACGTCCACATAATTTAATTGTTTCAATAATCGGAATGAGTCGTTTCTGATTTTCAGCTATTTACGCTAGGTATCCGCTATCAATCTGACTTATTATATTTGGTTGAGATTTATTATACACCTTCATAAAATTGTCAGCCAATAATACAGAAGATTTGTGGTATTGGCTTTCACTATGATGTTCAAAATCTTTCCATTTAGTAAGCGGCTGAATAACTAAGGATTTCAATTGCTGATGAAAGCCTTTACCTGCGCAATATCTGGCAAATAATACACAATATTTGCATAAAGCACCTTGTTGCCCTGTACTCGTGTAAACCAAGCACGAGAACCGTTCAAACCATTGTATTTGAAGTTTTAGCTTTCTTTTATCGTCACTTACTGAAAACTTGAATGTCTTTTCTGGCCTCCAAGGAGATTTCCGTATAATAAATAGCCCACATCTAAAACATGCTGAGAAACATCATCCACAGTCCCAGGAACGGCAACAAAAGTACCAAAAGTATTGTCGAAAAAAAACACTGATTTTCAGTAGAACCTTCACTACCAGTATCGGGTTAAAATTTTTTATATAAATATTTGAATAATGTATTTTCTTGCGTTCTTTTTGTTTTTGCCATTTCAAATGTTGAACCGACCTGTAACAATTAAAAAAAAAAAAAACAGCCAAGTATTAATTCCATTTGTACACAAATATTTACTTCGATAAAGATTTAAAAGAAAATGAATACGAGTAGGTAGGCTATTCTTAGACATCAAATCCTTTTAATTTTAATTTAAATTACAAAAATTATAACACCACTTACTTCAATACTAATTCACAGCACTATTATTTCACACACTGCACTATTACTTCGCTTATATTGCCTTAGTCACATCGCATTAAATCACTCTCCAAGACAGAACTGCCTCTCTATGCTCGACGGCTCGCTTATATATTCCGCAGACGCACTGCAACGAAACATCGAGAATAATCCGTCTCATTCTATGCTTATGTAGCTTGTGTAGTTGGCGCAGCACGTAGTTTCGCCGCTCCCTAATAGATGTCGCTGCACCGCTATTTAAGTATCGTCGTGCGAATACCAAGCGGGCATAAAGTCATACGTAAATAAAAATAACAGTAGGTAGAGAATTTTGTTTGTAGTGATTAACTATTATGTTCTGTATAACAACAAAGTAAGACGGGCGCACTGTATATAACTGCAGTCTCATTAATACTTATTAAAAGTCTAAAATAAATATCTCTTTTTTATTTCGGGGAGGGGATCAATCCCCCTTGATCCCCCCTGGCTACGGCCTTGGTCGCAAGGAGCTAGCTAAATGGAGTTTCAATGTTAGTGGGTTTTTAAACCATCGACTAATGCACTTCGCATGGTACGTGGTGGGACTTACGAATTGCGATTTTAGGCCACTCGTCCGAGAGCAGCCAATCTATGGTTTGTTCGACCCGTATGCTATTATGCATGCGTAGCGACACTCGCAATGCGTAACTCGTAACTAAATATCGCAGTGGAATAGTGGTGTCCTAGACGGTAATGATGCATACGGAACAATACAGTTTTGGTATAAACTTTGAGCAAGATGGACGTGAAGAAGAAAGCTTTAGCGATGATGATGTTAGTTGATGTGCAGGCCGTAGAGGGTTTTCCAATTTTTTCTCCAATCGTCTTTTACTTAACATCTTTTTTTGCTGTAATTTTGCTTTCCAGTTTTTCTAATTTTTTTTCTTCATTCATCTTCGACTTAACATCTTTTTTCACTGTATTTTTGTAATACGGGTGATTTAGTTTCCACAAAATTTCATTTTATGAGACATGTTCTACCAAATCATCGTTTTCTGATGGTCTCGACAGCCTTTTTAGTAGCCGACATGCCTCATGGAATTAAACTTTGACAATCTAAGCCCCGCATGTGTATGTTGCAGTGACTGCTCTCGGACCGGTGGCCTAAAATCGCAGTGCGTAAGTCGCATCACGTATTACGCGAAATGCGTTAGTGGTTGGGTTAAGAAACCACTTACATTGAAACTCCGTTCAACCAGCGCCCTGCGACTTACGCATTGCGAATACCATTACGCATTCGTAATGTCATACGCTTCTAATAAACCATGGTTAGGTTAAAAATGAGTGGGATGATCTTATCACCTTCCACTGCGACCCAGATGGGTCTATTGTGGCTCATGACTAACTTATAGTTTACCTACAAGCCTCACCTTTTGATGAAGGCCATGGTTGAATTGGGTAAGACTTGTTTAAAGTCGGTAGGCTCCAATCGGGTAAATCCGAAGATCTGGAACCTGGTTCTTTCCAGAGTGAGGCAGGTACATATGATGTGATCTGCAGACTCGTCCTTCTCGGTGCAAAATCAACAGTCCGATTTTTGTTGCAGATCTATCCTTCTCATGTGGTTGCCCAGACGGCAGTGTCCTGTAATTAGTCCAGTGAAAATGCGTCGATCTTTCCTACACCATTCTCGGATCTAAGCAGAGGCGTTCATAGAAGGATTGGTTATAAACGCCTTCGAATGAGTCCTGGGGTATCTCGCCATTTCGTGAGTGTTACACTCTACGTCCATTTTGAGATAATTCCTTTGGCAGTGCTTTTTGAAATGCTCAGGAATAATTTTGGTCCTATGAACACATATTCGGTTCCTCTTTTAGCAAGCGTGTCGGCTTTTACGTTTTCCTCCACACCACTGTGCCCTGGAATCCAGATCAAAGTGACTTTGTTCCGAGCACCGAGACATTCAAGGGTATTTATACAGTTTCAAATCAGTTTTAAGTCAACTCGATTGGAGTCTTAAGGGCTGCCTGGCTATCTGAAAAGATCTTTATAGACTTTTTACCCCTCTGCTCCATACGTTGCTCTCTGGAATGGCTTTTCTATGTGCTGTCGGGGAACTAGCGAGTCCGAGACCATGCTGAGGATGGGGTGGTTATTAATGTCACTTATCAGCCCTGTCTTGTCCCATCGCAGTTCTTCGTAGCTTTGACTTCCCACCTTCAGGAGTCTGTAGAAGACAAACCATAGTTTTATGTAGATTAAAAAATACTTTTTTAAGAAAAATGAATAAAGGCTCCTGACTAATCAAAAAGGTGATCTGACTCATCCAAAATAGTATAAAAGAAGTGCGTTGGTTCGTAGTTTTCAGTTGTTGTATTGAAGTGCTTGTGTACATTTCAGTTGTATTAAACATGTCACTGTTTTCAAAAATTTTAATTTATTTAATTTCTTTAATTTTATTATTGTTGTTAAATATAATAGAAGTTGAAAGTACTGATCAGAAATATTCATTAGAAACCAGATATATTGAAGTACCCCTAGATCATTTTGCTGCAACTTCGTCGCCAAAGTTTTTTAAATTAAGATATCTAATAAACTCCAAATACCATGTTCGAGGAGGACCGGTGTTCGTCTACACCGGTAACAATGGTGACATTTCAATTTTTGCTCAAAACACAGGATTTATGTTTGACATTGCACCCGTTTTCAATGCTCTTCTCGTTTTCATCGAACACAGATATTATGGACAATCACTGCCCTTTGGGAATGCATCGTTCTCATCTCCAGAAAATTTGCGGTGAGTATAGAAGAAATATTTTATTTCATTTTTCTTAATTATTCTGCAATTGTTTGACACCACCACAGCTAAATACCAATTTATATAAAATGATTTATTAGCAGTGGCGGCTCGTAGAAATTTAAAATGGGTGTTCACTTTTTCCTATAATTTTATCATTTGTAAGTTCGGTTTAAAATTTTGTACAAGAGCAACTATCACTGTTTTTTTTTAATATTTGAGTTTGTACAAAGTGTAGTTATTATTATCAACATCATAGTGTTTTCAAGCACTACAACTATTAATAAATGAATATTTTAGTTAGTGTAATATTTGTTTTGTTTTTAATACATTGAAAACATTATTAGTTAGAAAACTGACTTTTCTTCATAATTTCAGAATATTTTTTAATATCTATCAGGTCATATAGAAAGCTTGACATTGCTTTTTGTGTATTATATAAAACTTTACCTACTATTTTTGAGTGTTTGTTGTAAATTTAATCATTTTTACAATTTATCACAGATGTCAAATAAAAAATATATTTTTTAAATACCTTTTATTGGCAAATAAAATAAGAACTAAAATGTTATAAATGTTTATTGTATAAGATCAGTTCCATCACAATAGATACTATTACATAGATATAAACTAGAATAAAGATATATAATGGCTGGCATTCTAAATGATACTCTTCGCATTTTAACAGGCCCGCTTAACTACCCATTTTCAACCAGATTGTTTTCACAATCAATAGGCCTCATCTCCTTCTGGGCTTGATTTATACTAAAATTTCTTGTTGATATCGCTTTTCATTTTTGATTGTTTTTTTAATTTCAACTCCCCTTAAATCCCCCATATTTTTTCAGATTTTTTTTTATAATTAAATGGCTTCTTCTCCTTTTAGAGCCAACAATTTTAAGTTGATATCATTTTTCGTTTTTCAGTTAGGATTTTTTTTTTATATTTTCACCCCCTTTAACTCCCCAATATATTAATATTTTTTTTTTCAGTACCAATATTCTTATAAAGCTTTATTTTAACTTAAAATTTTATGTTGATATCGCTTTTCGTTTTTAATTTAGGACTTTTTTTTAATTTCAACCCATCTTAACCCCCTATTTTTAATCACATTTGTTAATAATAATTATAGAGCTTGATTTTTGTTTAAAATTTTCAAGTTGATATCAATTCTCGTTTTTAAATTATCATGCAGACACAAAACGTAACATCGGACAGACGGTCAAAGTAAACCTATAATACTCTTCACAGAATACTGTAAAAGGAGTAAAAAAAAATGTATGGGGTAAAATAAACAGTTTAAAGAGGTCAACAATAATATTCAACTTCTTTTATCAAAGGATACTAAAAGTTTGAAATAGCAGCACATAATTGAACATTTACAGAAATCTGTGAACTAAAATAGTGAGATACCCATCGTAAAATGTTATCACACTTAATTCTCCATATGACCCTTTCTAAGTGTATTTCACAGCACATTCCAAAGAATTCTTACTCTCGCTACTGTCCTATCCTCATGGCAGACTTTTGCATGCACATGTTTACTAAAAAATAATGTGTTTTAATAAATAATAGAATAATAGTAATTTTATTTATTGTTTCAGCCTTTACTTGATGAAAATCCATTTGATCTTCAAAGAGTAAAACCAAATTTGGTAGATTTTCACATTTTTATTTTAAAAATATAAAATTTAAAAAAAAAACACTAACATGACATATGTTTCGAAGTACAACTTCTTTTTCAAATGTGACTATTTTAAATTCGGTATCCAATATATATACGAAATATTTAACAAAACAAAGTACTTAAGAAAAACATCAATAACATTACAAAATAACTATTTAAAGTAAACTTAGGTAATTATAATATCAATCAAATAACAATAAGATAGCACATTACCGGGATTATCTCACAGAAAACTAGGAAAGAGATTTAATAATGGTGAATTATTAATATCTAATTGATCATTTAGTAAGTTATTTGAATTTTTAAATCTATTTATTTCAAGTATTTCTAAATGGTTTAATTTAAGGCTCTTATTTTCTATATGTAAAATTTCAAAGTTGTCTGTAAAAGAATGATTTTCAGCTAAAATATGATTTGAGTAAGTAGAATTATTTTTGTTTTTTGTATAGCTATTATAATATTATTAAAAATAATGAAGGCCATAGTTTTGGGATATTTCATAAGCCATCACATACAAACAAAAGCTGGCAGCATACAACAGTATGATCCATAGATTAGTTAATATTCCCCTTACCAAAGAGAACTTCACAAAAGAATTAAATATCATTAAACAAATCGCAGTAAATAATAATTTTAATTCAAAGTTAGTAGACAACATTTTAGAGAAAAAACTTTTTAAACAGGCTATTCAACAAGTTTATCCCATAATTAAAGATAAAAATTGCAGATATAAGAGTCTTACATATATAGGAGCTCCTAGTGAAAAGGTATCATCATATTTAAAAAACCAAAATATTAACGTAGCTTTTAAAACCAATAATACGCTTGGGAAGTATATTAAAAACAATAAGGGTAAAATTATTCCTAATAATAAATCGGGGGTATATAAATTAAATTGTGGTAGTTGTCCAAAATTGTATATTGGTCAAACAGGCCGTACTTTCAAAAAACGCTATTCTGAACATTATAATAGCTATACAAAAAACAAAAATAATTCTACTTACTCAAATCATATTTTAGCTGAAAATCATTCTTTTACAGACAACTTTGAAATTTTACATATAGAAAATAAGAGCCTTAAATTAAACCATTTAGAAACAATTGAAATAAATAGATTTAAAAATTCAGATAACTTACTAAATGATCAATTAGATATTAATAATTCACCCTTATTAAATCTCTTTCCTAGTTTTCTGTGAGATAATCCCGGTAATGTGCTATCTTATTGTTATTTGATTGATATTAAAATTACCTAAGTACCCTTATTTACTTTAAATAGTTATTTTGTAATGTTATTGATGTTTTTCTTAAGTACTTTGTTTTGTTAAATATTTCGTATATATATTGGATACTGAATTTAAAATAGTCACATTTGAAAAAGAAGTTGTACTTCGAAACATATGTCATGTTAGTGTTTTTTTTTTTTTAATTTTATATTTTTAAAATAAAAGTGTGAAAATCTACCAAATTTGGTTTTATTCTTTCAAGAAAAAAAAAATAATAGTAATTTTGTCTAAATAGGTAAATCGGCTTCATCTGTATTTTCAAATTATTGTTTAATTGTTAGGGTGTGTCATTTTTGAGCAACTTTTTTTTTCAACTAAAAAACAGGCTAAAAACTATCAGGAAAGTAAAAAAAGAAGCCTCTAAAAATTTGATCTTTTAATATTAACATTTAGTGGTGCCTGTTCCTTAATTTCCATTTTTCATTTAAATTACATGGAATTTTTTTTTTCCTAATATTATAGCTTGGCATTTGAGCATTGTAAACATTTAAAATATAGTTCAGGAATAATTATAAAAAATAAAGAAAGATTAAAAATTCAACACAATAACAAATTAACAGTTTTATTTAATCTATAATTGAACAAATTTATTGAACACAAATAAGTTTTTTTTAAAATAAAATAAAATAAAAAAAATTATTGAAATGTGTTATTTTCTTTCTATACGAAAATAATTATTTTTTCTTGAAAATAATATAAAAAAAGTCATCAGTATTAGTTTAATGAAATAAAAGTCATAATTTCATACATTTGCATATCTTCAGAACGGCTCACTTTATGAAAAAAAAAAAATAGTACTTTTTGTAAAGCGTTCAATTTCCTACCAAAATAATTTTTCAGTAAATTTTTAAAATGCTAAAATGTCAAGCTACAAAAAAGAAGATTTTTTTTTCCATGTTACAGGAATAGGCACAACTTAATGTTAATATCTCCCTTCGTACAACCAACTAAACATAGCGACACGCGGACACCACTGCGCACTGGAATCTGTTGCTGGAATAAAATACCTTGGTGTATATAGAGATAATCATCTGAAATGGGAATACCACATAAATTACACTATTAAAAAATTACAGGGCATTTTATACAAGTTTAAATATTTAAAATAACATCTACCTGTACAAAATCTAATAACATTATATTACGCCTTGATAGAAGGTCATTTAATATATGGCATTGTTATTTGGGGAAGTGCACTTAGGTGTCACTTGAAAGCATTAGGAACAATATAAAAACGGTTTTTGAAAATAATTTTTTCGCAAAAGTGTCGTTATCCTAGTAACCTATTGTATTCGGAAGGCAAAATTCTGGACCTTAGGCAACTATACTTTTACTGTTCACCACGAAAGAACCTAATCTACCATTCCGTTATTATAATACTCGGAACAGAAATCTTCATCATTTTCCTCAGGTTGGTAAATCACTTACTCAACGATCCTTTGCTTACCTTGCACCTAAAATGTACAACCAATTGCCCGAATCCATTAAAAATCCTAATTACAAATCTACATTTAAAATACAAATAAAAAGTCTATTATTTAATACTTCACATCAAACAATAAATGATTTAATAGAATCAAAAATACTTACCATAAAATTGTAAATGTATACTTATAAGTTGTATAAAGATATATGAGTATAATGTTCATGTGATAAAAAATATAGATAGATGGTGTCCGGCTTTGTTAATTTTTCCAATGAAATCAATCATTTAATTAAATTTTTCCTACACTGCACGTCTCTCATTGTTATTATTTAATTGGTTTCTATTTTAGTGTGTATATGTTTATAATTATTGTACCTATAATCTTCCTACTTTTAAAGTGTAGAATATAGTAAATTTTGCATGATAGTTCTAGTAAAATAAGTTGTGACTATTCTAGTCACAAACTAAGTAACTATTTTAATAACTTTTATTTTCTTCTTAAAACAAGTGATTTATCTTTCAAAAGGAAAGACTTGTATTTCGTGCAAAACTTTTTAATTAATAAATGCAAAGCGCTTTCGGCTTATTTGCCATCATCAGTGCTTATCTACAAAAATTGTTAATTTGTTCAAATAAGCGTATATATATATATACAATTTTAACTCTTGACTTAAAAGTCTTACCCAGATTTTATAATTTTTTTTAAATTATAAGTTTACATCCACAATTTTTGTAGATAAGCACTGATGATGGCAAATAAGCCGAAGGCGCTTTGCATTTAATAATTAAAAAGTTTTGCACGAAATAAAAGTCTCTCCTTTTGAATCTAAACTACGTGCACACAGTTGTCAACCTTTTTTGGTTATTTTAAGTGATTTATCACTTATCGAGTAGTTTATTCATACCAAACTTATTAGTTTTATTGTATTTTAATTTTGTTTTAATTGTAATATATATTTTGGATGAATAAATTATTATTATTATTATTATTGTTATTATTAAGGGCTTTTTTCACATTGTAAAACAATTTTAATAGACTAAAAACATTTTGCATTTTCTTTCATTTGCTAGGATGTATACAGGGTATGTGTTACGATATTTTTAAATTTTCCAAGGGCAATACTCTGTATTGAAAAATTTGTTTAAGTTATTTATAGTTTATTTATTTAAAACATTTTATTTACAATTTATTATATCGTACTAATTAATTTATATAAAACTTAGGCACTATTATAACTTACAATTCTAATTTATTTATTACAATTTGTCTTGACTTAATTTTAAACTTCTTGTCCGCCGACAAACTCGCGCTATTTATATAAAGCCAACTCTGTACCAGAACACTCTCAGCTTTCCAGAACGATCGATAACTGCCTCTCTATGACTCATACGCCGCAAAGGGATCACTCTGGAAGCTTCTCGAAGCGCTGCGTTTGTCTTTATATGGCCAGCGCTAGAATTCATACCGCGTTACAGTATGTTATACCACTAATTTATAAAGTAATTTTTTTATTGTTTGGCATTCCCCATACCCAAATTCCTTTTGGTTCTCAAGATTTTGTTGGTTTTATCATGATAATTGATTTTTTTTTTCACATTTTTCTAATTGGCTTTTGAAATGATGAAATTATTTAATGTTAAACGCTAATGTAATTTTTGGTAACCCATTTGTCAGAAATAATGAATGGTTTCCTATTTCTTCGACAAGTAATATGAACCACTGGAAATAAAATTAAAAAAATACGTTTTGGTATAAGGAATGCCAAACAAAATAAAAATTAAAAAAACTAATTACTGAGGCCTTTCCTATGGTGCCTCAGTATTGCATTCGTGCAGACGAAAAAAATTTCTTGCCTCCATTTTTTAAAATTTTTTTTCATGTTTCCGATCATTCTGAGTCCGAAAATGCAAAAAAAATTCGTCTGGTCGTCTATATGTATGCCGGCACGATAACTCTAGAATGAAAGTTCTGATAGACTTGCGGTTTTGATTTTCTTGAATAATTACTTCTAACTTAGAACCCTATTGATTTTCAGAATTTTCGGTTCATCCTAACTACTTTATAATCAATTTTGTTAATTTTGTTAACATAACGAGAATAATGAAATAGGCATAAGATAACAGCGGATATTATACCCTTCTGTGTCCCTTAGAATATGTTTGATTCAGGGACTCACGATATTTTCTAGTAGTTACATTTTCACGTTATCTCTGAGTGTACCTATCGACTAATTATATAATACTTTATAAAATTTGCTAATTAAACTTTACTAATAAAAATTTACTAATTAAAATCACTGAAAATGTTATTGAATGATTCCCATGAAAATTTCATATATAAATTTTATATTAAATTAAATGTTTAAAGACTATATAAAACAAAATTTAATAGAATCATAAATCGATAAAGCGTTCAGTATTGATAGTTTCTAAAATATTTTTTAAATTTTTTGCAGGTATTTAAGTTCTACCCAAGCACTTGCAGATTTCGCATTCGTCATAGATTATTTAACAAGGAGCTTCTATGAAAATGTTATAACCCATGATACTCATCCAGTCGTTGCTTTTGGAGGATCATACGGAGGAATGTTGTCCGCCTGGTTAAGAATGAAATATCCCTATTCAGTTGTAGGAGCTATTTCATCTTCGGCTCCAATGTTCTACTTTCCTGGAATGACAAGCTGCGACTTATTTTATGATAAGGTTACACAAGTTTTTGAGAAATTTGGACGCGATCAATGTGTCAAGACCATTAAACTAGGGTGGGATGTCATCATCAATTTATCGAAAACAAAATTAGGTAATAATATGTTTTAAGTCATTATTTATACATTTTTAATGGTAATAATTCTATTACCCAAAAAATTAAAAATGTAACAAAGATTAGAACTGACATGAGTTAAAATTTAAAAAAAAATTAATATTTATGAAGAAAAATTAAAATTTAAAATCAATACCACCGAAATTTTTAATATCAGAAGTAGGGTAGACCGAGGTCGAAAGTAACAGGCAGCGAAAGTAACAACTCAAATATCTAACAATGCAACTGCGATAAGATCGCTTGCCTCGGTTAGATTGAAGATGCACATCACCGGCAGCGTTGCCGTTTCGATATATATGTACTGAATTAATTTTTTTTTTAGAATATTATAGGTTTTTTCATACGTACCTATTTTACATTTTCTAGGACATTTTATTTTCTTATTTCCATGCTATAGGAGTTATCCTCATTTTCAGGGTGGTAATAGTTATTTATGCAACAAGTGCAATAAATACTTTTTGCACGAGTTGCATATAATATTTTTTCTACGTTCATGCAAAAACCAAAAATTTTTTATTGGATTTAAGTCTGAGTTGTATGGTGGTAATCTCAAAACTGTATGACCGTGTTCGGAGAATTATCTATCAAATTTGTATTGCTTGAATCTATTTTTATGCTGTTTGATTAATGTGCACAGCTGTGGTCGTAATGAGGAAGGTTGAAATTCAATATCTGGCCCCAGACACAAACATTAATAAACTGCTAGGAATAAAGTCCATGTTACCACCAGCATAAACTATAATAAGTCCCTTTCCTTTCGAAATGGTGGAAAACAAACCTTTTGCATTATCATCACCCCAATTATGTGATGATGTATGACTACTACATGTATGTAAGTTTCATCAATATATACAAAGGGACGGTTTTAAGGACGAAAATATCTAATTTTTTTAATATAATTTATTCTTTTTTCCCTGATGTAATAATAATAATACTTTCCCTAATTCACCCCCTTACGAGTGAATTAACCCCAGAAGCTGAGCTTGTGCGGGGAAAGGGACGGCTATTATTATTATTTGCCGTGGCGCTCCGGGGCGACTTAAAGATGATTACTGGTGCCATTTGACTTACAGGCGAGGAAAACCCGGAAAACCTCACCCACCATCATCGAGACGGTAATACATGGCGATTTTATAATCTGCATGTCATATCAACAGATATTGAATTTCTATTAATACGGCACACATCAAATCCTACACCGAACTATGCAATTTAATTAAAAATGCACATGGTCTGGTCTGGGATTTAAAGCCCAGCAGTCTCTGACTCATAAACTTGCCTATAAGTGAATACAAGCGCGTTAGACCGCTACACCACCGACCCGATGTCAGGCCGTTTTATTAGAACCCGTCTGTTGTTTCGCGTTTATCGCCACTTAAATCCAATTTTTTTAAAAATAGTTCTTAATGATGTGTAGCTCCCTTTCCACTCAATTTCCTTTTTTAATTTTTCATTAAGAGTTTTGACTGTTATGCGCACACCTTATGTTTCGTGAAATCTATAAACTATATCTCTGATTGTTCCAATATTGTATTGTAGGATGGAATATCTGTTACACTTGATGTTCTTCTGCGCTTTTTTGGACTTTTAAACAATTATTTAGGTATGGTCAACGTAGAATTTTAATTTTTTGATATCTGGTCACCTTCTATAATTATTCGTTCAATTGTTTTTACCGAGTATTCTGTAACTTCAGCAACTTGTTCTTTAATTTCAGTGAGAGTTTTGGGATCGTCATTCACAACACATTGTCTATAAGTTTCACTATCATCGTTGTTTTTTGTTTAAAATATTTGTTGCCGAGGAACATTTTTTTTTCACAAAATATTTGAAAAATATTATTTCCATAAATGTTTCGGCATTTTTACACAATTAAGTCACTACTCAAAAGAAAACACTAGAAACAAATAAAAATAAAATATAACTCAAAATCTGCACGCTACACAAACACAAATTCAAGACAATATTTTCATCTACTGATTGGCCCCCCGACAACACGGCTATTGTTTGCATCTCTCTTTAACAGTTACAATGGGCGTTGACAACTGAAATTCGAGATTAACGCGCATCCCCTCTTCAGGCAAATTAAATTGCGATGAATGTACATTATGGTAAAATGTAATAAAATTTAGTACATTTTACCACTGAATATTTTTAATTACGCAAATAAAAAAATTAAAGCTAATAAGTTTTTCTAATTTATAGCCTGTGCTGTGGGCTGGATAAAAAGATATATATATATATATATATATATATATATATATATATATATATATATATATATATATATATATATATATATATACATAAATAAATGGCGCGCGCAATCTGTATCTCGTTAGTTGAAGCGGTTTGTATTATGTATTATTTTTCATTAGCTATGTAAAATCTCAATGAAGGGGTTTCCTGGTTTCGTGTTTGTTATTTTAGTTTCATTTCACTGATTCTCTAATTTTGCCATTTTCATTTTCTGTTCAACTGTTCAATGTTTTCGATGTGGTGTAGTGATTTCTTGTGTTTTGTGGATTTATTTTATTTAGTTAAACAGAATATTATAGAATTATACGGTGCTATGGACAACTAAGTCGGCAGTAATTTGCTATGCACATAAAACAATATTATGTATTATTTAATTTGTAGGTTTGTGATTAGAATTTCGCAAGACAAATCTAATAAAAAATAATTATTACCATCAAGTCAAGTTACAGAAACTTTAAAAAATGCTTCTGATGATAATCAGAAGCCTTCAACGTCAGCCAATAAGCCACAATAAAAAATGTAGTTAAAACATTGAGCAGCAATGGGGAGTATGGGCGTAAGGATGAGGGCGAAGACTATGAGGAGAGAGATAGAGAGAAAGAGAGAGAGAGAAATGAAATTTAGATTAAAGTGATGAGGACAATAAGAATAACGAGATTATACAAAAAAAAAAAAGAAAAAAAAAATATGAGACGAAAAACGTCGATAAATGGGAACAGATAAAATTAAAATAAATATTAAAAAATTGTTTTTATATATTTTTATATATTTTAGAAATTTAAATGGTGTGTGAAAAAATTCAAACAAACTCTGTAAAATATGCCAAAAAAAGGTATTACAGGAGGCAAAGCTCACCTAAGAAGACACTTCAATTTATCTATACACCAAAAAAACGGTAGGATATTAAGGAATATTACGGATATTCAGACAATACTAGGACATCATCCTACAAATATCATGAATAAAAAAATTATGGTTGCAGTATGTACGATGGCAGTAGAACATAATCTTCCATTTCTTTTATTTGACCATCCGCCCCGATTATTTTCATCTTTAGATATCTTGAAATCCATTAAATGTTCTAGAACCAAAGCTATCAGCAATATAAATGATATGTTAGGGCCATATTCAAAATTTGTGATGTTACATTTAAAAAGCAAAAATTTGTTTCTTTAATTATTGCCGAGACAACTGATGTGTCTGACAAAAAATATTTAATATTATTGGTTCGATTATACTGTGCATCTGAGGAATCTGCCAAAGATTACTTTTTGGTCTTGCCGAGTTACCCTCTTCCACTGCTAAGGATATTTTTCTTAAGATTCAAGAAATTTTTGCTTTAAATGAGGTTCCTTTTAATAACCTAATCGGATTTGCTTCTGATAATGCCTCACTCATGATGGGGCATTTAACTGGGGTAAAAGCAAGGCTCCTTAATCTTCAACCTCATCTTTTACTATCGGTTGTTTGGCTCATTGTTTTCATTTAATAGCATTAAGTACTTGTGAAATGTTGCCAGATGAAATTGAAACATTGGCCAGAAATGTCTACAATTATTTGGCACATTCAGCAAAACGGCAATCTACCTTGACCGAATTTCAAAATTTCTGTAATATAAAACCTTATAAACTTCTGAAATTATTGCAGAGAAGATGGTTATCTTTAAATGCAGTTGTTGATCAAATTTTAGAACAATGAGATGCCAAGCAAATTTTGTTGGATCTACAAAATTGTCTCTATAAAGTTTATTTCACATTTCTCAGTCACATTTTAAAAATCATAGCTAAAATTAACAAAGAGTTTCAAAGTGAACATACTAGAATTTATAAAATATTACCAATAATCAAATCTAATTTTAAAATGATGCTAAAATTTTTTATAAATGCGAAAGTTTGTGACAATGTACTTTTAACGACGATTAACTTCGAGAATCCTAAAAATTTCTTGAATTTAAATAAGGTGTACATTGGCGCACAATCAGACATTGTATCAGCAGAAAGCAGTAGCAAATTTTCAGTGCAAGATATAGAGCGTTTGATCAGTGGTCGATTGGCGCTTGATGCCTATATACACAATAAACATTTACTTTTATTATACCCTGTAATATTTATTGAAATTTCGAAAGATATTTTTAAAAAACAAACACCGTATTTGTTTGAAATGCCTCAAATATTTTTTTAAAAGAAAATGTTATTTATTTATTTAGTCCAGAGTTAAAGTAAAATAACAATTTTTATTTTATGAGGTCAAAAATCATAACTAACGATAACTTCAAAAACAATATACGACGCGGCAGTGGCGACGTTTGAGTTGGGTCGGCAAGAATTTATTGTGTTACCAATTGCCGATGCCAAAAAGTAGTTTTTGTTTACATCTACCTATTCAAAACATTCAAGAAAATTATGACAAAAAAATTAAGTATAAAAAAACTGTCAACGACTACTTGGGCAAGTCACACAAGAGCTATTAATTTAACATTTGACAACCTCCACGCTATAATAGAGGTTATGGAAAGCAACTCATCTAGTGAAATTTCAAGTACAATGAGAGTCAAAAGATTGATGCCCGTGGAATTTCAACTTATATAAAATCTTTCTCTGCATTTGGAAACAAAAACTTTTAGTTATCCAAATTCTACCTAATTATTTACAAAAGTCGATATAAATATATAAGCAGCAGTTTCCTTAAATAAATCAACTATAAATGCCTTTAAATCATTGATAAATGACGAACCGTCCAACAGCTTTGAAGAAAAGGCTAAAGAAATGTTAAGTATGACTTGCCCAATGAGTTTACAAGAAAAAGACCAAAGAGGTGAAACTTTTCACGATGAAAACATGTTTGGTCACATTGAAAATTGCTCTAGACAAAATTGCAAAATTACTGTATATTTTTATGTACTGGATACATTTATTTAAATACTTAAACAGAGATTTGATGATCTTTTTCTAATCGCAAACAAATTTTTATGCTCAGAGGCAGAAAATATCGCTGTTTCTGAAAAGAATAACACATCTTTGTATGATTTATTGTATTGTACAAAGCCCGTAGTCCGTCGTCATCTGGTCGAGAAGAGATTGAAAAAAGTTTTGCTTGGGCTGAGGCACGTGTTTCTTTTCTAGTTCTTGAAAATATGTCATATCTCTGTCTATCTTATCATGGCTTCATTTGAAAATGTTGTTTAACAAGGTAGGCACAATGGCGATGATAGATTTGTAGGATTTTTAATAAGCCCATATCTATGGAGAAGCAACCACAACTATCCCTAAGATAAGCCCAACCAACCAGCTTTAACGAGTACAACGTAAATACATTTTTTGACAACTTGCAAAAGGTTATGAATAAAAACAAATTTGAAGCCAAGGACATATATAATGTTGATGAGACAGGGATTACAACAGTTCAAACACCTAACAGAATTGTAACTAAAAGAGGAACCAGGCAAGTTGGAACATTAACTTCGGTCGAACAAGGGACTTTGTGCAGTTTATGGTGTTGGTAATTTTGTGCCTTCCATGTTTATATTTCCAAGGCTTCGCTACCAAGAACATTTTGTTCGAGATCGCCCAACTGGAAGCATTGGCTCTGGAAACGCAAGCGGTTGGTTGCAGTAAAAGAAGTTTGTTATATTTCTGGAACACTTTCAAAATTATACATCTTTAACAACCTCCAATAAAGTCCTTTTACTATTAGACAATCATTCGTCTCATATTTCTATCCAAGCTTTTGACTACTGCTCTGAAAACGGTATAGTGGTATTATGCTTTTCACCCCACTGCTCTCACAAACTTCAACCGTTAGATCGTTTGTCACGAGTTTGTCACTGACAATTTATAATATCCCCTCCATAGGCGCAACAGCTGTTCCAATGGCACTAACGCTAGGCAACATTCAAGCAGGCTTCAAATGTACGGGAATATTTCCCTTCAACAGAAATATATTTACATCTCTCGACTATGCACCATCATATGTTACAGATAGACCGACCCCCTTAACTGAAACCGTAAATGAAAATGAAATTAGCTCAAACAGATTACCAGAACCAAAAAATGGACTAGGCAACAAATCTGTACCGAACAAACAACTTGAAACTGATAGTTTCTTTTTCTATTCCAACTGAAAAGTTTGCACCAGAAATAGTCAGTCCTTTCCTGAAAGCTCTGCCTAGAAAAGAAGGAAATAGAGGAAAAAAGAAAATAAAATTGACTGTATACACTGATACACCTGAAAAAGAAAATATAAGAGCAGAATATGAAGAAAAGATAAAAAAAATTTCTGATTCTAAACCAAAACAGAATCCTCCTAAAAAACGTAAAGTTAAAAACAAAGACAAGAAAGAAGACAGTGATAAGGAAGATGAAGAGTCTTACTGTCTTGTCTGCGTTGGGCCTACAGTGCAAGTAGACCAGGCAAAAAATGGGTGCAGTGCATCGAGTGTAAATGTTGGTCACATGAAGCATGCACCCAACAAGAGGACTTGTATATTTATGATAATTGTGATTCGGAATGATTTTATAGTTTACATAAATAATAGTTTTTTAATTGGTTGATTTTTTTAAGAATAACGCTTTCCTTTTTAAAAAAGTAGGGTTGTTTTTGTATTATTTCTTTGAAAAAATATTTTTTATTCTTTATCACTGTGTTACTATATACCCCCCCAAGTAACATTTTTAAGAGAATAAAGTTTTATTTATGTTTTATTAGGGTTTTGTAAAAGCATAAAAATTAATAAATATTTTATTACGGTTATTTTTTTGCTAATAGGACTGCAGGATACATTGATCTTATTACTTGGTTTTATATATTCCTTTAAATCTGTTTAAGAAAACTAGTTTATCCTAAAGTAAACTATGCATTATCACTGTTCTGTAAGGGTTAATTAATAAGTAATTTTAGAACTATTTAGTTTGAAGATACTCCTGAGGTGTGTTTAGTGTTAAAGAGGCATACTTTTTAGCAGTTATCTTAAGTAGGTTTTCAAACTTAGTTTTAGGATTATACTTTAAATTAAATTGATCCCAGAACCTTTTAGGTACATTTTCTACAATTTTACAGCATAACTCTTATAATTTATTTAATCTAGTAAACGATAGAGCTCTTTTAAAACTACATAGTTTTAATAAGAATTAAAGTTTGTTTTAGAGCATAACCTACCTTTTCAACCCAATCACATTATGTTGACGTTTAAAGATAAATTGTTTAAAATAAAGATAAGTGATAATTTCCATAGACAATGGAAAAAGAAAATGTATATGTTTTTCCTTCTCCTCCGTGTTTATTAAGGTGTTCCATTGTTTAACAAATATCAAAACATTCCTATGCTCCTAATATTCTGGAAATGATCAGTGAAAGAGAAAAATGGTTAATATATTATTACTAATTTTTATAATTTGAATGACTTGTTCGTAGAGTAAATAAGAAGCTTAAGAGTAAAGTTAAGTTATGCCCATCTGATTGACCTTATGAATGTTTTATTGAGGTTTTCGTTTTTACTATTGTTTTATAAAACGCTCTAAAAAGTGTAGCAGGAGGTTTTTAAAACTGGAAAGTCCTAAAAAGTATTTTTTTTGCTTTATTAGTTTTATAAGCTAATGTCCGTTTTTATGTACAGATAGAACACAATGAGGAAATAGTCCATTTTAAATATGGCAATGGCTGTTTAACCACATACCATGTAAAATAGTACTTGTCTACCAGACCTGTACCTAAAGGTTATTCAAATAAATTATGGTCAAAGTTCAAATAATTCTAAAATTTTTCAATGTTAGTCATTTTCAAAATAAAGAAAAAAGGTAATTTCCATAGAGAATGACAAAAAAAATGTATATGTTTCTCCTCCTCAGTGTTTAATAAGTTCATTGTGTTTCCATTGTTTAACAAATATCAAAACATTCCTAGGCTCCTAATATTCTGAAATAATCAGTAAAAGAGAAAAATGGTTAATATATTTTTACTAATTTTTATATTTTGAATGACCTGTTCGTAGAGTTAATAAGAAGCTCAAGAGTGAGATTAGAACACAATGAGAAAATCTTCCATTTTAAATATGGCAGTGGCTGTTTAACCACATATCATGTAAAATAGTACCTGTCTACCAGACCTGTACCTAAAGGATATTCAAATAAATTATGGTCAAAGTGCAAATAATGACTTATTTTGTATACTAAAGACAGTGATAGTGTGTCAATGACACCAATGTGTCAATGACAACAGTGTGCCAATGACAACATTGTGGCAATGAGAGTACATTTATTATTTATGATTGCGTTTACTGCGTTTAACAACATAATGTCAAATTTGTCAAATATATTTACAGCTAATTCCTTTTAGGGTATATAAATGTAATTTATATTGGAATATACTATGATAAAATATACAACTCTTGCCTCGCCTAAAGTAATTTATGATTAAACACAAAGTTTGTTTCTGATAGTACAGTAGGTAGCATGCGTAATTCAAAATGGCGTTCTGCCGATTACAAGTATCCATACAACGACAAATCTACAATAGGATTTATATTGGCGGTTAAAAAGTCACTTCCATGAAATAATTTGAAAAATACAAAATGTGATATTTTATATGAAAAACATATCGAAGACAAATGTAATCATTTTATAGTGCTATATATATATATATATATACACACGATATTTACAATGTTATTTTCTATTAAATAACTTTCGGTAAATAGATTAGAATCCGTATAATAATCCTTTTTTTACATATATTTCATATAATGTAAGGCCCATCATTTATTACGACCCATCTTGCACACTTTTAACAGTACTTTGGTGTGTGTTTAAAAATTGAAGAAATAACAAGTGTAATTAAACAAATTAAACATACACCATATAATAATTAATTTCTAATATGGCAGTTCTCCCAACATATTTGAAAAATCATTCTGTCAGAGACTATGATAAAACAGAATAAAGCTAAAAACAGTTTAAAATTTAGTTCTTTTAAAACTGATTATTTTTGTAAAGTTTTTATGCTTATCATACTTATTATCATAATCTTAAAAAAGATTTAAAAATGGTTTAATAAAATTCTTAATATACTCTTACGGACTTTGTCTTAGGTCTAATTTGTTTTAAGATATTGTTTAAAAATTACTTCCAAGAACCATTATAGGATTCTCCCTTGTACTCTTAAAGTAGATTTATAGCAGCCCTAAGGCTATCTCGCGGATTCAAAAGTTTTATCAGTGTTTTAAAAAAGGGTTTTATAATTAACTTGTATACTTTGATAAATATAAAAATGTTACTTGGGCCCGTATAATGTTACAACAGCCGCGTGGTCGGGTCCGGTTGTAAAATTTAACCCCTTTTTCATTTTTTTTTTAATAATTTTAATAATTTTTATCATATTAATCCTAAAATTTTATACATAATAACTTTTTCAATAAATATAATTGTATTACCGAGATTGAGAATACCCTGTATATCCTATCTAGCACTTGGTTTTTAGATAAACAAACAATATAAAAAAGAGTATGAATTTTTTATTTTTTTAGGAATGGACTTTATATCTACTACATGGAAATTATGTGGAAGACTAAAGGGTCCTGAAGATACCGAAACATTATTAAATTGGTTAGGCAAAATATACGTTAATATAGCATTGACAAACTACCATTATCCAACAGATTTGTACACACCTTTACCAGCTTATCCAGTGAAGGTATTCTGCGATAAACTCACCACTTCATACTTCAACGATACGAAAGGTCTAATAGAACATTTTGGTCATGCCTTAGAGGTATATACCAATTACACTGGAAAGCGAGTATGTAACAATATAAATAGTACAAACGATGATTACACCGAATTTGCTTATGATTACCAACAATGCACAGAACTCACAATGCCTAAATGTTCAACAGATGCTGACATGTTCATGACGAAACCTTGGGATTTCGAAAAATACTCTATGGATTGTTATAAGAAGTTCGGGGTTAGGGCATTACCTCCCCAATGGAGTCAAGTGACTTATGGAGGAAAAAATTTGAAATACTATTCGAATATTGTTTTCAGTAATGGTATGATGGATCCATATTCATGTGGTGGCGTTACAGGTAATATGTCTGCCACAGTCTGGGCATTTAATATTTCCGATGCTCCACATCACATAGATTTGAGAAACTCTGATGTAGCTGATAATAATTACGTCTTAGGAGCAAGATCATTTCACATTCAAGCTATAAAGCAGTGGCTTAATATGGCATAAATTTTATTTACTTAGACTGTATATTACTGCGGCTGTTACATAAAAGCGACTATAGAATTTTACTTTACTGAAATTCAGCAGTATAGAATTAATTTAGTTAAGTATCTAAAACGCTTTTATCGCAGTTGTACTAGGAAAATTATATTAAATCATACAATAATAAAATTATAAAATATTTTATTTTTTTACTGAAATAAAAATGGACTAGCACAAATATTTTTTTTTTATTTTACTTATTTCAGAATAACTCATCGATCGGTTACAAACAAATAAAATGGTCATATATTACCTACCTGTACCAGATATTCTGAAGTCAACAATATACCAATACAAAGTGGGCCGAAAACAATCTACCTACCACGATATTTGGCTGCAAGAGAGTGAGAGAGAGAGAGAGAGAGAGAATTCTTCTCATTCCCAGCCACTTCTGTACCTGAACAAAATAAGGGACCAGGTATAAAGAATGTGATCTGAAGCAGAAAGGAATACAAGCAAAAAACTTATTTTCACCTGGTGGTATATTCGCAGAGAGTGAAATATTGCAGCATTCCTAGTTTAAGGCAATCTGGAGAGAATTATGATGGGCTTAACTGCCGCCCTGGAAGCGAAGATCGCTAAGATTTTGCGATTCTCTGTTGCCTCCATAAAGTGAAACAAGAAAGGTCTCACCTGCATTGACAAGTTGCTCAGGTGTGGCATTGCAGCTTAATAAAACCTGCGTTTTGTTCGAGGCGTGGTTGTTTTTTTATTGTTGATAGAAATTTCTTTTTTCTTTGACCAAAGGTGGTAATGTTGTATCACTACCGCTAAACGAGTAGAGAAACAGTGCTATTCGGGGTTTTGATGATTGCGTGAAAAAATTTGTCGAGTAGGTGACATCTGTTTAAATTTTGCAAGCACATCAAATTACATAATTGGTTACTTGCCTCAACAACTTTGAACAGCTGTGTCTCAGAAACTATCAGATGTAAATTGACATAATTGGTCTCATTTTTTTGGGAATTTAGTAGACTTTATTAACAAAAAAAAGTAACTTTTTCAATAAACCCTTAGTGGTAAAAATTGTCAAAAATTAAAAAACTAATATTTCCTTTATTTTGAAATTTTGCAAACTTTTAATCTTAAAAACTATTTTTCTTACCAAAACCAAATTATTCTCATTTAATTGCAAATTTAGTCTACTCAAAAAGTATCCATAATAACTTTTGCCGTAACGTATGTCCAAATTGACAAAATTCCTAAACTTTAATGAATTTGCAAGTATTTAGCTGTGATCCAAAGGTATTTCGAGATAGAAAACTTGTATTTGTCATTAACCATTTAATCACTACCAACTCATAAAAAAATCAGAACTACCTCATTGATGTAAGACAACATTTCTTTTTTAGTATGATTTCCATGTACTAATATCCCATGAACTAAATATAATATCACAATAGTAAAACCTAGCCTAGGGGTAGCCTAGATAGCTCTGTTGAAGAGGTCATTAAACCTCTTAATACATAAGGAGAAAGAACAATAACGAATATAATTTTATTACAAATTTTTTTAATATTATTAAACAGATCTTCGAAATCTATCTTTCTTACCATTCCAGTAAATTGACTCGTTGTGTCCCATCCTGTTAAAGTATGTTTAGAAGTCCACTGTTTGGTAAACCACTAAATTCTTCGAATTACTGAAACGAGTTTTATTTCCAAATATAAAAAAAATAAATAATAAATATGACGATTAATTAAACATTTATAACCAATGATGAATTAAATTATTTATAGAAAAAGTGACCTTCTTTGTCTTTTTAGTTGGCACTTACGCGCTGTCAATTTGTTTATTTAATATGAAAGCTGGTTTGGTCATGTCAATGTTGACAGTTACTTCGCGATTACCTTTCAAGATTTTGAAAACTTTGTCAGTCCTAGAAATAACTTTGAAAGGGCCGTCGTATGGTGCTTTAAGGCTTGGTTTGATACCCGGAACTTTTAGGAAAACAAATTCTGTATTTTTTAACTCTGGAAGAACAAATGTATTTGTTGAACCATGTCTTTGTACCTGAGATGGTTTAATGTTATTAAAAATTTCACAAAGTTTAATTAAAATAGGATAAATATCTACATTTTCTTGAGAATTGTTTAGGAATTCACCAGGAAGACGTAGCGTTTGTCCATAAACAAGTTCTTAGGGTGAGTATTGTAAGTCCTCTTTTATTGAAGATCGAAAACCTAGGAGAATCAAAGACAATTCATCTTTTCAAGTATTTGAAGCGAGTTTTGCCACAAGGGCTGATTTAAGAGTTAAATGAAATCTTTCAATCATGCCGCTTCCTTGCGGATGGTGAGGTGTGGTGTGTAAACTCTAAAAACCTAGTCTTTTACTAAATTCTTTGAATATGCCTGATTCGAACTGAACATCTTGATCATGTGTAATTTTATAGGGTATTCCGAAACTGATTTTTTAAAGTTCTAATATTTTCTGATTCGACATTTTTAAGTGGGTATACCTCTATCCACCTAGTGACTCTATCTATTACTGTGAGTAGGTAAGTGCAATCAACAGAAGGCCTTAATGGACCTACTAGGTCTATGTGAATATTCTGAAATCTATCTTCAGGAACGGTAAAATCTGATAAAGTAGGTTTGGTGTGTTTGAAAACGTTTGCTTTTTGGCACTGAATACATGATTTCTTCCAAAGACATATGTTTTTATTCATGTGGGGCCAAAAGTATATTTTTTTCATTGATTTAGATGTGGCTTTGAGACCTAGATGAGCTATGTATTTTAAGAAAGCACTGTAACGTAAACTTCTAGGAATATATAATAATATATATTCTCTATTTATTAGTAGAAATTTCGTACCAAATTTTAAAATTGTGTGTTTTAACGTTAATTAGCTTAAGGAATACTTTATTGTTTTCTTGATTTGAAATATTTTGTTTTTGCAAGAGATTAGTTAGTTCTACGTCTGAGTTTCAAAGACTCACACAATCAGCGATTTTGACGTTTTTGCTGCCTACGTATTTAATTTTGTTAGTGAATTGTAAAATATATTTGAAATATCTAAACTGACGTGGTGATCTTTTGGACTTTGAAAAAATTGCCTTTTCTATAGGTTTGTGATGTGTAACCACTGATCTGTATTATTTTACTGGATAGGATATAACCCCCTAAAAAACGTTTCGAAAAATTGGCCGATTTGGGCAAATAATATGGCGGACCAGCAGTGGGATCACATACTTTGATTTTCTTTTACTATACGGAGAATGGTCGCACTGCGTAGCTTTCTGAGTGCCTTTTAAAAGAAGATAGAAAACGCCGCCATTTTGAACCCTTATTACGTGTTGCCTACATCTTGGCGCAATATGTTTAATAGGTGCGTTTTAATCATCCGCTTCTGCTTCGGAATTGTCGGTTTTCTTGTTTTAATCTGACAGGTTAAAACGACTAAACCGACAATTCCTGAAGCAGAAGCGGATGATTAAAACGCACCTGATATGTTGCTTGCTGCTGTCAGTGTCAGTGAATATTATTTTTGAAGTCACAGTTTATTGCTAAAGAATCAGTTAGCTCACTCGGACCAGTTGAAAAATATTATTTCAAAATAACATCCACTCCAGGGATACAAATTCAGGATACGCAGAAGACTGCTGTTTTATTGTAGGCGGTTGTCATATATTGTATTATCCGAGTTGCGAAGTGTATAAACTGGAACATTGAGATCAAAAGTGCCGACGCAGAGTGAGCGATCCGATTCTTTAGCTGTAAACTGTGTCACAGGGTTCAAAATGGCCGCGCCCTATGTTGGGCGTGCCGGACCTCTCTCTTGCCTCGTATAGTAATCAAAGTATGTGAGTGGGATTCTCATCTTTCAATTCGGAACGTGTTGAGAAGCTTCTATCTTCGTTCCACAGAATGCGATTTAATTATGTAAACAAGTTACGGATGAGATCTGTTTTTATTGTGTAAAACAAAGTGAAAAGAGTATCCGTACTGTTCATAGGTAAATAAAACTATTATGTTTATAATAATTTGTTAATAGATTTATTTTGTCGAAATAAAAACTGAAATAATTGTTAATTTACACATGCAAACAAGAATACAAATAACATTTTTCGATTAAATGATAAAAACTGAAGTGATTTATAACGATTATTACTAAATTAAATAATTTTCTTGTTATTTAAGGTTTTTTACAGAATTGGAGCTTTTGTGGAAATGGCCGAAGAGTATGGATATGACCAATTTTAATATTGTAAGTGCAGTAAAGCGATTATGTTCAGAACATTTTGAGCTGTCCTGCATTGATAAAACACAAACGAAGACTGTTGGTAATGCATTTAAAAATATTAGGTACTTTATATCTTTTTTACCTTAATAAAAATATTACAAGAAATATAAATGTTTATTTTTTCACCTTTTCCCATCATTTCCTCTATTTCATTTAAAAAATATATAAAACAATATTTGCATAATTGCAAAAATTATGTAAAGCCTTTAAATTTGCTATTTATCTGATAGCATTACTATGATATAAACAATAAACGTTCATTTGTGAAAATACAATATGCTTTCCGTTTCCATTTTTATATTTTCTTTCATAAAAAATCAAATTATGGATAAATTGTCCCGAAGGACATCGCCCGTAAAAGAAATAGAAGAAGAATAAGAACAAAAACAAATCAAATTATAGGTTAGGTATGTCAAATAATCCCAAATTTCAGTTCTGTGATCCCACCATAATTTGCCCAAATCGGCCAGCAGTGTTGCACTTCCGGTCTCCTTGGTGGAACGAATCTTTAGTATGGTAAATATAGCCCATATCCTATCCAGTAAAATAATACAGATCAGTGTGTGTAACCACTCGGAAATCGACGCATTCCAGCATGTAACGAAAATGTTTAATCGACTCGTAGATAGCAAAAAATCCTTTTTCAAAAACACTGTAGTTTTGTTGACTTTTGGTTCATTATTTAAGAAAATATGCTAAAGGTTGTCTTACTTTTTGGACAACTTATTCTAAAGTGCTACCAATGGCTGTTGAGCTAGCGTCTGTGGTCAGGATCAATTGTGCCCCTTCCTTGGCATGATTAAGTGGAGATGCTTTAATTAACATGTCTTTTGCTTTCTTAAAACATTCTTTACATTTCTCTGACCAAGTTTCTATATTTTTCATTTTATTCAGATTCAAATAATTAATGAATTCGTGTAATGGGCTTAAGATCTCTGCGAACTGAGGTACAAATTTGGTGATAAAAATTCATCATTCCGACGAATCTTTGTAATTGTTTGCAAGTTTTGGGAATTTCGTTCATCAGATGGTAAAATGCCTTCTGGAGTGATATAATATGACCTAAAAAATTTACCTTAGTGACACCAAAAATACATTTTGAAGGTTTGACATTGACGCCATATGTTTCTAACCTTTTAAATAAAATGTCGAGATGATATAAGTGTTCTTCTTCGTTTTTGCTTAAAACTTAAATGTCATCTAGGTAAACGAATAAGGAATCAAGTCCCCTGGGTAGCTATTCTTGAATTCGAGGGAGTAGAAAACCGGTTTTTCCTCTTTATCGGTAACGCACAAAATTTGTATTTTTGTCTCATTCTTCCCTCAAATTTTCTACTCCCTAAGATTCAAGAATAGATACCCTGGTGACTTCATTAATTAAATCTTTAAAATGTATTTCCAGAATTACATAACCCGAAAGGGGTACGTAGAAATTCGAACGCACCAAATGGAGTTGTGATTGCTGTTTTATAATGTCTTCCTCAGCTACGGGTATTTGATGATATGCTCTAACTAGGTCGACTTTTGAAAATATTTTAGAACCATGAATTTTTAAGTTAATGTCCGCTATCAATGTTAACGGATAACGTTCTGGAATCGTTTGTTTGTTAAGAAGGCGATAATCACCACAAGGACGCCAATCTGCACAGTCCTTTTTAGGAACCATATGCAATGGTGGCGTCACTGAAGATGATGATGGCCTGCATATACCTAAGTCTACCATGTCTTCGAATTATTTTTTAGCAATTTTATATTTAAGAGGATCCAACCTTCGAAGCTTACAATAAGGGAAATGACCTTCGGTTACTATGTGATGTCGTATATCATGTTTTGCATTGGAATGAAAATTAGGAGATAAAAAAACGCTAGAATACTTTTTAAAGAAATCTGCATATTGATTTTCAACCGTAAATAACTTTGAAAGTTCCTGTTTTACATTTTATAATCTTCCAGTGGAAATAATAAAAGTTTCATTATCTATTAATTTGTGTTTTTTTAAATTTAGTAGCAATCCAAAATTAGATAAGAAATCTGCCACAATTATTGGTTTCGCTATGTCTGCAATCGTAAAAAGAAAAGGAAATTTCCGGCGTAAATCAAGGTTCACGTTTAGGAATTTTTTTCCATAAGTGAAAATAGAATTTCCTGAAGCAGAAGTAAGCAATATATTTTCATCTCTCTTATGATTATTGAACATACTGTAGGGAAGAAAGCAGAAGACAGCTAATGTCTGCTCCAGTGTCAACGAGAAAATTTTATTGGTTAGTTTTATCGAAAATGAAAAGGCGTTTGGACATAGGAATACTAATGGTAGAGTCAGAGATAAGGGAGATAAAGATAGGAAACGTTCATAAGAAGCCAATGCTTAATAACGATCAGCTTTAATGCAGTTAACATCTAACCCACTATGTGGCGCTTTTATCGATATCAAACAAATAACAAAGCAAGAAATTTAAAATTGTATAAATATCGACTGCACTCTCAAGTTTTGGTAAATAAATTTAAACTATGTAATTACGCTAAATTATTTATTAAAAAGAATACTACACTTACAGCCTATTATCTACTAATTATTGTAAATACATTCATGACAAATATTTTTTAATTTTTGATCTTTATAACATCATTTTTGTTCTTATTTTCCAAACGAACTGTCAATGGTGTTTTATTTAAAAATATTGAGTGCAAATTCAATAATGGAAATTCAGATATTTTTCTTCCTATATCAAATCTTCTTTCTAACGTTTTGAAGCCATTTTCTTGTTCTTAAACAATACATAATAAATAAATACCTAATTTGTGACAAAAGTTGCTACTATTTGAGTTACTTACATGACTAGATCTTATTGTGGTTAATTAAAGAACGCCACATTGGGGTTCTTACATTTGTTCATGTGGCATGTGTTACTAATGTAATACGTTCTCCGACTTATTGTATTATTACAAAATATATTTGTTTTTCTCAAATTTCACACAAAAACAGCCACAACTATTTCGCTTAGTTCATCTAGAGCAGCCATACTCAACCTGCGGCCCTCCAAGCTTTTTTTGTGGCCCGCAACACTATTATTGGTCGCAGAGCTAAATAGCATGCTAATTTTTAAATAAACGTTTGGAATTTTGTTGTGTTACTACAAAAACAAGATAGCTCCACTTTTGGAATTTTCGAGTTAAGTAGGTACACTTTCTACAAGTGTAAAAGAAGTCTTTATTCGTGATAAACAGACAGCCAATAAAAACTAACTCCATGTTAATACATTAACAATATGGACAAACAAGATGGAGTGGCATTTATACCAAAACATAATCATAACATTGTGTTCAATTGATAAATGTGTCTACCAATACCAGATAATAGGCATATAACTTGTTTTTGCTAAATATATTTAGTACAATTCTTAATACTGTTCTTGCCAAAACAAAATAAAGGCCAGAACCGAGGTCAAAACGTACATGTATTTTGGAAATCACTTAAAATTTTTTTATGTAATTTAGGTAATTTTACTGAAAATCCACCTTAATTTTATACAATTATCTTTTTTTCTCGCCATTTCGGGTTGTGAGCGACGAATTGATTGCAACCATGGTTTTAGATGATGATTTTGGAATTTTCGAGAAAATGTGTAGTGATTTCGGTGATTTCCAGTGAAAACGTACCAGTATTTCGGGAGTGGTTTGCCGCTACTGATTTTTGTTGAAATATTACAACATTGTGCCCACGCCATTTGTTTTGTTATGACTAGAGCCGTCTCTGGCCTTTCTCGATTGTTCCTAAATCCACGAGATGATTACGTCACCCTTTCTTTTTATGATACAGCTAACCTTAAACAACCACTAGATAATAAAACGTGATGTTCGAACGTGGTGAACGAGTGATTGGTCAAGATGAAACGGGTGATTGGTCAAGCTGTAACGAGTGATTCGTCAAGCCGTAACGAGCGAATCTTTATGTGAAAATTCGTAAATAAAAGTATTAGAGCGCTTTTCCACGAAGATACTGTATACGAGATAAGCGTATCCGAGATTCAGGCTGACCATACATTCAAATGGACCTATTCACACGGTACGGGCGACGCATACAGTATCGCGATACGGAATTTATGTATCCCAGCACCTTCAGCCGCGGACGCTGAATGCGTATGCCGCATACAGAATTACTATTACGATATATGGACCTTTTCAGACATGGATACTTTTGCAATGGAAATTCTATCATAGGCGCAGGATTTTTCAATGGTAGGTAGGTATCCTGAGTGCATTTAGTTTGAAAAATTAATTTTTTGAAAAAGGATTAAATTAGATGCACGAAGAGTTTTTTTTTTAAATTATTTAACGAATAAAAAATTAGCCTAAACTACAAAATTTTTATATTACTTACCGTCTTTTCTACGCATGTTGTATGCCCAGTCTTTTAATATTAAAGTAATGTACTCTACAGATACATTTGCTTGTCAAACTCGTACATTTTTCTTGATAAAACAACATGAATTTGTTCCAAATTGATTTATGAGTGTTGACTGTATTAATTGGAATATTATTTCATTATCTACTGTATCTATTAAAAATATCACAGGTATTACTTTTTCTTAATATACAGTGTTACACATAAAGTGCGCTTCGTATGGGATTTTCTTTCTAAATTAAGATACATTTTGACTTTGCCATTTTTTGTTGCTTCAAAAATGATAACCAATAACATGCAAATGGAAAAACACGTGACTTTTGTAAATGTCAAAATTGACTTTTTTTGTAAAAAAAAGCGAAAACCTATGCCTAAAAGTTACTTATTTTTTACCCATATACCAATTTTTTCAACTTTTTTTATTTTTTCTACCAATTCATTTTAAGGCTACTAAAATTTACTCTAACCTGCATAAATTAATCTGTTTACGAGATGCGCTTCTTTTAAATATTTTTTTTTGTTAAAACATATTTTATTTAACTTGCCTAAATTCCAGTAACCCAAAACTGCATTGGTAGAAAATAAAAACTTGACAGGGGCTATATGGGTAAAAAATAAGCAACTTTTTGTTGAGCAATTTTTCGAAATTGCCATTTTTGCAACTTTTAGTAAAAATATCATTTTAGACATTTAAAAAGGTCACGTGTTTGTCCATTTGCATGTCATTCATTATCATTTTTAAGGAATAGAAGATGGCAAAGTCAAAATTTATCTACAGCATTTACAAAAAAACCTATACGATTTGCATTTTATATGGGTCACTGTATTTTATACCTCAGTATAATGCACTTTTCTAGATCCTTAATTCAAACCTAGGCATGCCACTGTGACCATTTTAGTACTGATTGTAGAGATGCGTGAATTCGATACAGTAGCCCAACTTGTCGACCGCGATTCTGTATCTCGAACACGCGTACCTGGCATACAGTATCCCCGTGTGAAAGAGCTCTTAGTGGTAACAAGCGAATATGAATTTTAACCATACTTTCTAATAGACAACGTATCGAAAGATTCAGCTATCCTAAATACATTACACCATAAAAAAATATTTAATTTATCAATGGACGAGGCTTTCGGCTTTATATGCCAAACTCGCACAGTATTTATTCAGAGGGATGCATGAAAGAATGAAACAAAGTTTTAAAAATACTTACAAAAAAGTGCAAGAAGAAAGATTTACTAAAATTTTGCAAACTCAGATACACCTGATGAATTTCACCATTATTATGACAATCTACCTGTATCCAATAATGTTACTGAAACTTCGACTGAAGATAGTGACATACATTGAATTATGATTTAAATGTAGAGCTAAAATAAGCTAAGTGATGTTTTTTCTCTCTTTTTTACCAATTATTGATAGATTATTAGTTTATACTTTGTGAACAATATTTTCAGTACCTTCTTCATTGAAGTTAATAAACGGTTTGAAGCTTTTACTGATTTTTTATTCAGTTTTAAACGTTTAAATAGTGTTTTATCGAAACTCTAAAAATGTGAGTTATCTTGTTTTTGCAGTAACACAACGGGATATATTTATGTTTTGTGTTTTATTTATTAGAGGTCCCCACTAACTAATTTTAGATAGATGTCCTAAAAAAAGGTCATCATACAAAAATATTGCGGCCCGTGTAACATAGCACATATACGAATGTGGCCCGAAGGAAAAAAAGGTTGAGTATGACTGATCTAGAGGATAACACAATCATGAACTCAAAATTTAAAATTCAAATTTAGGACTCTAGGATATACATACAACTAATTGACATTTATATTTACAAACTGTCCATTGCTGTTCACGTCATAGTCCACGTCTACCACAGTATTTTATGAACTGCCACGTAAGCAGTAAAATTTCTGATTCAGGCCTAAAAGCATATTCAGGCTTTTAAACAAATTTCACTAGGAAGAAGGTACTTGAGCCAATTATTGCCAAGTTCCTAATATTACCAGCCGAACCAAAATCATGACGTCATTAATCTTGCAGCCGGTATACGTACTAAAATATTCTTAGGAATGAAATCAATTAAATGGACGCGCCAAAAAAGTGTTCAGAAGCACCAGAACTGTAGATACCGCTTTCTGTTTGCGTCCGTTATAAAAAACTGGTCGTTTATTTGGTGTCGTATTGGCTTAAAATGTCAATATTTGGCCTTATTTTTTTCCTATGTAATTTAATTTATAATATTATTTTGTGAAAAACAAATAATTTATAAACCACAAATTAATAATATAATGTTATTTACCGAGGCAAAAAATATGCGATTTACCCATACTTAAAGATGGTAATATTGGGTACCTGTGAAAATCTTGGATAATTAACGATTGTTGATACTTATCGCTGCAATTTAGAATAAATATTAGTGTTGTTTTTACAGATGCCAAAAAAAAGAGGACAGAGTGGTCGAAATAAGACCTTAAAGAAACGTTGATAGCCATAAAGAACGGATTAAGCATTAGAAAAATGATGCAAGGAAACGTCTTGGCAGATATAGTATTTTATCAGAAGGGCAAGAAAATGATTAGGTAAATAGGATCCATCGGCTGGCAGATGTTACACGTAACATTCCTAATCCATTTTCCCAGACATCAAAATTAGCAAGCAGAAAGTGGCTGAAGTTATTTTTCAGAAGACATTCTGATGTTGTGAGACGTATAGCGCAGCAAATGAACTCTGCTAGGGCTCAGAAAATAAATCCATTTATTGTTAATGATTATTTTAATAAATTGAAGGAAGTCTACACTAAATTGGAGTTATTCGACAAACCAGGCAATGTATACCACATGGACAAGAAAGGTTGTCGCCTCACGATTCATAAACAACAAAATGAATTGGCGAAAAAGGGTGTAAAACGTGTCCACTTGGTGGCCCCTGAACATGGTGAAAATGTAACCATAGTTGCATGTGGAAATGCATTAGGGCAGGTAATTCCACCAGTGATCATTTTTAAAGGAAAACTTTGCAAGCCCGAATGGACAGATCATTTACCCGCCGTATCCAACATCAACATGACCGTTAAAGGAAGCATGACCAGCGAAGCTTTTTTTCCTGTCTCGACCATTTTGCCATGTTTAAGAACCCAGAACCAATACATCTCATTTTTGATGGGGCCAAGTCACACCTCGATGCATCTTCTGTTGATGCTGCCCAAAATCATGGAATCACTCTATTTTGCTAACCTAGTAACATCACTCACGAGTTGCAACCCATGGACAAGTCAGTTTTTTGTAGCTATTTTGGAATCAGGAAGTATTGAACTTTTTAACAACACAACCTGAAAAAGCTTTAAACAAAATAAGGTTTATAGAAATATTTTCAAAAGTGTGGTTGAAAGCAATGACACCATCTAATATACTTTCTGGGTTTAGAAGTACATGGATCTATTCTCTTACTCCCGATGTAATCCCAGAATCTGCGTCGTAACAAGAATAGAATATTACTGAGCCAACAAGTCCTATTCCCGGGCCCGGGGATAGGCCAAATGGAGTAAATTCTTCAATAACCAAAAATAAAAAACATACTGCTCACCTCCAAAGTGATTCATCGGATTCAAAAGCTTTCCTCGATAATGACTCCTTTACAGAAAGTGACAACGAATCACTAATTAAATTATTATCTGTTTCTTCAGGGGAAGTTACGGAGAAAGAAGTACTTTGTAATGATTTGGATAAGTTGTTTAGTGGCATGGGTTTTCTGAATACTCCCGAGATAAAAGTTGTATCGTTACAAAGAAAGCCTGCTATTAATTCAAGGGCCCAAGAAATAACGAGAGATTTATTCAGTTCTCAGCCAAAATCTACGCCAAAAAGTCACGCAAAAAAACTTGGCCTCAAAGAAAGTGGTATACGCAGAATCTGTTCCAAAAAAATCTTTGCTTAATAATAATAATAATAATAATAATAATAATAATAATAATAATAATAATAATAATAATAATAATAATAATAATAATAATAATAATAATAATAATAATAATAATAATAATAATAATAATAATATTTATTCAGGAAGCAGAATCCATATACATAAAATAGTGAAATACAAGAAGTTTTAACAAAAATACAAGTATTATCTACTATACTGAAAAGGAATCGTATTCATCGTAGCCTATCAGAAGACAAACTAAAATGATTTTCAATACGCCCGGTCAAAATTAATAGTTTAAATATAAACACCCCTTAAATGTAGTACATATATAAATACATAATGGATACACA
Organism: Psylliodes chrysocephalus; assembly: GCA_927349885.1. Taxonomy (NCBI): domain Eukaryota; kingdom Metazoa; phylum Arthropoda; class Insecta; order Coleoptera; family Chrysomelidae; genus Psylliodes; species Psylliodes chrysocephalus. The sequence goes on from OV651816.1 coordinate 47,616,847, forward strand.
TAAAAAAATGAAAATTGTAATTAATAACAAAGACATCATAAATACCTACCTAGTCTAGTAGACGAAGCTCAATGAAAATTAGTGAACGTTGCTTCAAGCAATAAATTTACAAAGATCAATCAAATAATCACAAATTAATATTTATATTTTAAAATCGATCAAAAGCTGTCCCCGAAGTAACAAAAATTTTAACTTATTTTTAAAAGTTACATGACTTAATTTTTTAAACTCTGTTGGTATAAGATTAAAGATACGGCCTATTAAATATGAAAATTAACTTTTGAACATAGCAGTGGAATGTCGAGGAATAGAGATATCATCCTTTCTGCGAATATTAATATTGTATACATCGCTCCTGAATCTTATTTTGTTAGGGGGGAGTTTTAAGATTGACAATTTTTTGGTAAAGACAACAGGTGTGTAAAAAACGCACTTCCTGAACAGATAGCCAAGACAATTCAAATCGCTTAGCTGACACTCTTTGCCTTTTTTAAATTATACACTAATCTAATACAAATATTTTACATATGTGAAAATACTAGTGATTCGCACAACGTACGTTTAGCTTGATGAGTTAAGATGTATTTATTTGCATATATCATTTTTATGATAGTCATACATTTTTTTATAATCTGATTTACGTGTTTTACAAACCGTAGATCCGTATCTAAAAATAAGCCCAAGTTTTTTGATATTTCCGAAGTAGGTAAAGTTTCATTATTTACTATAATCTTAAATTGATCCTTATATTGAAGCCGACAGTGCTTACGACCAAACAGCAGGGTTTTTGATTTAGAAGAATTTATATCAAGGCAGTAGTGGTTGACTCTTGGTTCTGTTTCCTATGCGCAACAGATAGTCAAATCGATATGGGGTTATGCACGGTATGTAAAAGATATGGTCACGAAGAATGTGTCGGTCTTTTTAAGGCTGACAAAGAAATGTTTATTTGTCCAGATTGTTATAGACATAGTTTTTTTATTAACAAGAATGTCACTTATTATTTAGTTTTTCATAAGAATGTTCCTTTTTAGTTTATTTTTTATAAGAAGATTCCTTTTTATTTTGTACCTGGATAGCATTTACGATATGATTAAGTGTAAATGTAATAGTAGTTTACCTAACAAGTGCTGAAAGTGATACTTTTCCGCACGCGATTGCAGATGGCCGAATGACGCGTCAGCGTAGTTCGGTCAGCAATCGCGTGCGGAAATGTCACTTTATGCACGTGTCAGGTACAATATTTTTTCTACTAGCGTGCGGAAAAAACCCAAAAATTAACATAAAGAAACATTTATTATTAAATATATATCAACAAATTAATTATTCCTAATATTAATATTGAACGTGCAATTTGTAACATTTTGCAAATTAATTGCAGAGGCTAAAATGTTTTCCAATGAAGTCAGATTTCGGTTTTCCACTGCTTTGTCAGCACTAATTGTTGCAACCGTGGCGATGGAAACTTGGCTGGAAGAGGTCATTTTGAAAGGCTTTACTGGTGACATCTGCTGACTAGTGGAAGGGCCATCGAAAGCGTCACTGAAGTTTAATATTTTATTCGATAGGCCCTTTTGGAAACTTGGTGAGCCTTCTGCGACGCTAGAAGATTTCCAACCTCCGAGGCGTTTAATATTTGTTATTCCTTCTCCGGAATCTGCAAGCATTGTGGCGGTGGAAAGTCGGAAACTGTGGCCCGAATATAATTCGGAATTTTTAAGCTTCAGATAACTTGCACTCTCTGATGACATTTTTCCGAAGGTGTTTATTCCGATACATTGTACAGTGCAAGTTCCTTCCTTATATTTCACGAAAAATCGCTTATGTGGGGGTTCAGGCTTTCTTAAACTCGTATACTGAAAGGGATCGTATTTAATTCCGTCTCCGTTGAATGGCAATATAAAGCGTCCACCTATTCTATCGCTTTTGATCGCGGTAAATTTCAGGAACCAAAGTCGTGTATGCACTGGAACAGAAGCAGAGAATCATCGTCATAGGAACGGGAACTGATTATTGAATGTCAGTGATTGAACGTGGAGAATGGAGTGTCCGTCATTGTTAAAAAGGTTTAGTTTTTTTCGTTAGTTTTATTTGTGATAAAAATGTAAGTGCCTTTTTAAATCAATTATTATGTTTCAATTACTTTTATATTATTTAACTAGTTGATGATTCACTATTTAGATTTAAATTTGATTTTATTACTTATTTTACTATCTAAATCAGTGAAAAATAGCATCTTTTTAATATTTTAATTTAAATATTTTTGAAGTTTATTAATATTTTATAGTTATACCAAGGAAAATTTGCTATAATTTTTATTTGACTTTGAGATTATTTTTTTTGTAATTTTTAAGGTTCGGCAAGGGAAAAGTAATATTATATTAGTAAATTATGTGTTTTTCTAACATCAGATATTCACAGCATTGGCAGATATAAGTTAAAAGTATAAAATGCCTTGTTGATTGATACTAACATTTTCGCCCCTGGCTGGGACAACATCGGGATAGGTGTCTCGGTAACTTACCCTATTTTGTCACCAGAATATGCAACTCTAGGTCGGTAGTAAAGCTGTATAGCTTCCCCATTACCTTATCCCTATTAACCCTTCTTCAGTTTTGCATCGAGTGTGTTTGAACCTAGTAATGCTCAATGTTTGTTATCTGATGAGTTATTGTTCTTAAAATATTTATTTTATTTTTGCCTTGCAGTATTAGATATTGTTTTTTTTATATAATGTATTGAATATTATTTCATATATTTTTCTGTCTTTAACTAAAAGATCAAGTAATTAAATGTGTTTTTATATATATATATATATATATATATATATATATATATATATATATATATATATATATATATATATATATATACTTAATTTGTCATTTGTATCCAAATTGACGTTTGATTGGTTTTATTGTATTTATTATAACTTTGGGGTTTTCTTGCTGGTTCTTTTCCTTCATTTGATAAATTAATTATTTTTTTTATTGCACCGAACCAGACCTATATTTAATCTTTATAAATATATTTTATATACTTATAAATTTTTATTTTCTGATTCTGTCATCTATAATATTTTCAATAAAGATTAGATATAAATCAATAGATATTTGCTTTTAACCTTTACCACTCCCTCAATAACACGTAAGTAGCCAATAGATAACGAATCTTTCAGTCTGTCACTCGTGGTGTCCTAGTCACTTTATAGTCGATCACGCCGCCACTTTATCATACTTTTATAAGAGAGAGATATTAGTTAAGTTGTCTCTCTTTATTTCAGTTGGTTACACTACAATACTTTCTGAAAATTGAGCAATTTTCCATTTTCAGCTTCCTCAGAAATCAAGCTTCTGAAAGAGTGGTTTTTTGTGCCTACATACGCCCGCCAAACCAAAAATCATAGCGACTTTTATATGAAGTCTTTATATGAATAGTCTGAGAAAGTGGAAAGTTTGATTCAACTTCTAGATCTTCAGCAAGTTCGTGAACGTCAACAAGAAGTTTATTAAAACCTTCATCTGATCTCAATGTCGAAAAATAATTTATTAAATTATTTAAATAATCTATACTAATTTTTATATTTCTTTCCGGATTTTGCAAAGTTTTGCTAATCGAATCTATTTTGAACAAAATGTTATACCAAATAATTATTGAACATAAAAATGTGAACTTTTTAATTTTTGAAGCTAACGAACGTGCTTGATGTGAACTATTTAAATCGTTTGAGGAAGAGCTGTTTTCCATTATTTGTATTAACGCATCATAAATCTGACCAATTTGATAACGTAAAGGTTTTATCGCATCAATTCTACTTGACCAACGTATTTCACTCAATGGCTTTAAATTTATTCCCGTTCCCGAAATATGCGATTTTAGTACAGCCCATCTTTTTGTCGATGTTGAAAACAATACATAAAGTTCTTGAACGATATCAAAAAAACCTGATATTTCAAAAGAAATCTTTGCAGCATCGTTAACGACTAAATTTAAAGTATGTGCTGAACAAGGTACAAAAAATGCTCTAGGATTCAAGTTTAATAATTTGTTTGCAATCCATTATGAATTCCCCGCATATTTGCACCGTTATCATAACCTTGTCATAAAAATTTAAATGTAAGTTCTGTAATAAATTTATTAAATATTTACTCAAACCTTCTCCGATTGAATCTGTTATAGGACAAAATGCTATAAAATGCTCACGCAATTCAACTTTTCTTGTTGATTCGTTTAAATTTACAAATCTAATAATGAGACTCATTTGTTCAACATGGCTTACATCCGGCGTACAATCAAGCAAAATTGAATAGTATTTATTGTTTATAACTAAATCCAAAATATTTTTTCGAATTTTAGAACTAATTAAACCTAGAAGTTCATTTTGAATTTTATTTCCTAAATAGTTAGGCATTGCCTTGCCACTTTTTTGGGCTTTTTGTGTTCGGTTAACATGTTCTTGCATTACAGAGTAAAATTTTGCAATCATTTCAATAGCTTTAAGGAAGTTACCATTATTATTTTCATATAATTTATTACACGGACCACGTAAAGTAAGGCATTGCCGAGATAAAAACTGTATAACACAAATAATTCTTTCAATAACACCATACCAATATTTTTTTCCACTTCAATTAAACGTAACTCTTTTTGATTTATCGTACATTGTTTGGATAACATATTTAACAAATTAAACCAAGATTATGAAAAACACCTTTCTCGTGTCTTGATAAAATTTGTGTCAAATGTTGCCAATCAGAACATCCCTGTTTACAAGATAAATTTGTTGTTGAACTAGAACTAGAACTAGAGATTTTGCCAAAGACTTAACAGCAAAAGCAGTAAATCGAATTTTTAGATTCAGAATAGATTAACCACCTCCTTTTAGTTTTTTCGCCGTTTGGAAGTTGACGGTAATAATAATTTTTAGAAAACTTACGCCCACCTTCACTTATTGAAAAGTTCTCAAGAATTACTTGAGAGGGTCCTTTTTCAACTAAAGTTCTTGCAGAGCCAGCAGTTATAATGTCTGGCCATTCCCCAGGATCTTCAGATAACATTGATAACAAAATATCTTCGTCTTCATCCAAATTCATTTGCATGGTAACTTCCGAATTTGATTCAATGTCGTCACTTTTGGTCATTTGAAATTCATCTTCAATCTCCTCCGTAAAACACGTTGACGTAAAACCAGATCTTTCGTTTACTACTGAGGTTCCACTGCTTCCAGCTTCATTAGAAATAATAGTTTCAGAACTCGTCCCAGCAGTACATTGTGAAATAGCCCCCTGTCCCTGTCTTTGCAGATATTTTTTTAAAGAATCTGCCAGTTTTAGGAATTTTTCCTACTTCTGTAGTTTGTGTTTCCGATATTGATAACCAGATAATCGTTTCATTTTTCTGTCCTAAAATTCAAAATCTATAAGTTAGAATAGGTATTTCAAATTTAAATTTTAGAATTTTTTCATTATACTGGGTGGGGCACCACATTCGACACGGTCTCTGTACCGCAAACGCCTTAAGATATAACATATCTATCTTAATATGTTATACATGTCATTTAACACTACGTTTTAAAATTATTTTGAAATATACAGGGTGTTCTAGAAAAGTGTGCCATATTAAAGTTACAATTTTTTAAATGGAACACCCTATATATTTTCGTAATTTTGAATTCTCCTTGAAGAGCTGATTTCGCAGATGCCACATACTTACGGTCTAAATTAAATATTTTCAGAGATAGGTTTTCAACTTTTGGTCAATGTTTTGTGAAAACTGCTGAATATTTGGCAAAACGGCTTACATCTCCCTATCCTAACTCTTCTAAGGCTACTCGATGGTGTTAAAGAAAAATTAATTCAGGGTGGTCAAAAAATTTACCACATTCTGATTTTTTGCCAGTCTAGTCGGTGCGCGCTTTCGGCAAGAAGGGACCATTGCTGTGGCGGCCTACGGCCGCCCTAAATTTTTGCCGCCTGTGTGCATTGCACCCATGGACGGCACGCCCCTGCCTGTACCATAGAGATGTTCGTCCTAAAGTAAACTTGTTGGGTTGTGACGTTACTAATTTTTATGACGTATATTTATAATGTTCATTTAATGCTAGTTATAGTTATTTACACTGTGTAGATTTTAGTTATTAACCAGTGTTACTTTTTACACTTAGTTAACTGTAGATTTTTCTCCTAGAGTACAAGAGAAGAATTAGAGCAGAGGTCGAAATGCGTTTAACGAGTTAGTTGGTGAAATTATTTGTAAAGCCACAACTTATCATGTAGGTAAAAGATTGTTGAAATGTCTCGAAGCTAACGGGGGCATTTTATACACTAAAATGATTTTTTTTTATTTAATTTGCTTTTAATAAAATTTATATTAGTTAGTGTGTACTTATTTTGTAGCAAACTGAAAATATTTTTAAAAAGTAGAATTTAAATAGGCAAATTGGGTATCAGTGTTTACAGAATTTGATGCTGAATCTAAGACGTAACTCAATTAAATAATATATTCATAAAATATATTCATATTATATGGTTCACTTTCGTAACTGTTTCAGAATTCTTCCAAAACCTTTGGAACCTGCGCAGTAAATATTCGCTGTTTCAGTTTCGCCATAACTAGTTCTATCAGTTCTGTGTTTAGGTTTTGCTTGGGAATGGTTCTATAACTATTCTCGAATAGTAAATTCGGTTTTGACCCAAAGATAGAACTATTTCAAAATTGATATGTTTGCGCTTGCGCTTTTTTGCAATTAGTTTTGTTTTTGGACCCTGGCCATGTTTTGTGTTGGTATTTATAGAAGGAAGTTCTGTATGTTGAATGAGAATGGAGCAGTTGATTTCCCAGACAGCACACGACGTCCATTGGACGTCCATATTTTGTCCAAATAATGTCCTGGATGTCCATGAACTTTATATGGATGTCCATTTTCTGTTAACCAATGGATATACCCATTCAGACGTCCAATGGATGTCCAATAAATGTCCATGATGGACACTATAAAAATGACTAACTTATAATAAATTATTATAATTCTTCTTGTATAAATTAATTATTTACGTTTTAATTAAAATAAATCAATTAATTTCCCCCTCCTAACGCCTCTGTTGATAAGATAAAAAAGTAAAAGGCCATTCAGACCAGACTCGAAGAAGAAAAGAAGAAAGAGGTTAAGAAGAAAACATCCCACATGTAGCCGATAGATGTTTATCTGGTAAGAAAATAAGTATAGTTAACATTAAATTATTTAAAAATCCAAAAATTAAGAAGCAAATCGTTTGTTTAAAGCTAATATAACATATCAATTATGTTTTAAACTTTATATTTTTGATTTACATTCAAAGATTCCCTTTCTTTTAGACCTTTATTGTCAAACAATTTACCTACCTATTTAAGAAAATGGCTTTACTAAAAGCTAACTAATATGCTGCAAATTCGAGATGATGTCAACACAATTATTATAGTAAGTAAGAGGTGACAAAACTTTCAAAGGAGAAGAAAAAAATTCAAGTTTCTATTGTATGGCATGAGATTAGCAGAAGAGGCTATTTAGAAGATACAAATATTTTTAAAGAAGCTGTAAGTTTTACATGTATTAAATAAAATAGAATAGTTTTGTAAAGGTTAAGAAATAATGCATTGAAAGTGGTTTCATAAGTTATTTCTCTTTAATGTTTACAAATACATATTTTTATTGCAATTTAAGATTCAGCAGTTACCAAAACCAGGGACAAGGACATGACGAACTTATGAAAAGATGTTTTGTTTCCATAATTTCTAATATCCTCTCAAAAGAATTCGCATAATATGATGGTATGAAAGTAAAATGGTAATTTAAAGAAATAATGAGCGGTTTTTTGTTTATATGTAAGTACAGTTCATCAAATTTCTAGAGGCTTTCGACGGCTAGACAGAGAAAGCACTACTGACAGGCATCCCGACGGATTTACGCAATGAAAGTACACTCTGCGCATCAAGTATTTCACTATTTCATTCAGACGTAAATGTCAGATGTAAATTTCGCTAAAACATTTCTTTTATTTTCGTTTGTGTTTTTTGCTCATTACAGTTTAATAGAACCTAAGTATGGAGTTTAATAGCAAATTAAGAGGCCGCGTGATTAACAGTCAATCTCGCGAAATAATAGCCAATGTTATAGAGTTTATGAGAAGAGAAGGAAACTTTAATTCACCTTCAATACCATTTAAAAATGTAAATGATCGTGTTGCTGCAGCCACAGGAGTATCTAAAAACACTGTCGTCCGCATTTCTGGAGAGAAAAAAAGAATCGATAACCGTGAGATATCGGAATTTTCATCACCAAGAAAAACCATTAAAAAACCAAAAACAGTTAATGCTATAGATGAAGCTGCACAAGAATCAAATTTTATTTTTTTATTATTAGATAGCTATTTTTGTTTCTGAGTTGTGTTCATTTACAGGCTCAATTTTTTTCCGTTTCTCCTTTTTGATTTTATATCGGGTTTCAAGTTGTTTTTGACTTATTTCGACGTAAATCACAACAACACACTTTTTTAATAAAGCAAACAAGTGTTAAGAGGTATATGTACGTGTAAACTACAATTACAAAAAATTGATATGAAACCCATGAAACCACCAACAAAAATGTAAAGCTAGCTTCCGTACTAGAACATGGTGTCATTCGTCGAGATACTTTATCGTTTTGTTTAATAGATCAAGAAATGTAAATATTCCCCTGTTATTTTTTATAAAATTATAAGAGAAATAATTTTTTTTCTAAATAGTATAGTTTATTATTTTGTAGAAAAACAAAATTTCGAAAATTTTAGTAATGTTTCAGAAACAACCGTTATTAATAATAGGTACCATTTTCCTTAATAAGGTAGAAATAAAATATAAACTATTTCCACGATTTACAAAGGCCTACAAAAAAATTATAGGTATTTTCCGCTATCCTATAAAATTTATATTTTCTGACTCAATTTCAAAAGGTTGAAGGAATTCCAAAACACCTTTTATGGCATAATAATTATTTTCAATTCTACATACTATCTTTAGCTGCTTTTAAAAACGTTCTAAGAAAGTCCAATCAGACCAATTTAACCCCTAAACTATTCCACACTTTTAAAATTTAATTACCTAAAAATATTAAAAACTATTTAAAATAACTTGTTTAGCAGACTGTACAATAGCTATCTTAGTCACACGTAGCGCGTTCTCTGTCTGGGCGTCGAACACCTCTAGAAATTTGATGAACTGTATAGAGATAAAGTACATTAGTCAATGCATATTTTCATATTAGTTAATAACATTTTATCTAAAAGTTTTACATTTTTAACTATCAGTTTTGCCTGATCAGGCGTGTATTAAACTATTATCAATATTCGTATAAAATGTAGTCTTTTTTAGCTGCTGCTGAGAGTGACCATGGTGCTGCTTAAAAAGTAAGCGAAATAGCCTTAAGAAAATGGCTGAGAAGGTCAACAGAAAGGAGTGCGTATAAAACTAATACATGCTTGATATTATTTATGACAATAAAAATAAGTCCATAGTTGCAATTATTTTATTTCATATTAATATAGGTGGTGATGTCCGTCAGATGTCCATAAATTGTCCAAAAGCAATACAAAAAGAGTCCATATATGGACCTTTCATGGAGTCCAAATGGACGTCCAGGAGTGGGACATTTGTATAGTCCAGTGGATGTCCATTGGATGTCCTTCGGTAAAATACTGGACGTCCTTTGGACAGCCGATATGTCCATGAATGGACTTCCGATGGACATCCAATGGATTGACTTGTGCTGTCTGGGTTGTTGATGTTGTGTTGCAGGTTTGTTTTATGAATGGATTATTTGATTTATCTACGTTTTACAATATTACATGGTCTCTTTCTTACTTAGATATTGACCAAATCTTATTTCCTTTTTTTAATTTATAATTTACTTTTTGACTTTTAACTGGCAGTGTTTTGGATTTGAGAGCAAATGAAATTGTTTCACAACTGTTAAGAATTAAGGATCAATGTGCGATTAATAGTTCTTCGCAAGGTTCTGAAACGAAACTCGAACGAAAACCAAAACAAACCTGTGATAACAAATTTATGCTACACAATAAATTACTAATAAAATTAGCTTTGAAATAAAGTGTTATATTTTAAAATACGCAAGGTTTGATTCAGCTAGAGAATGCTAAAATCAAGAGTAATGCAAATGAGTAGTAATATATTGCTGAGTTATTCATAAAATTACTTTTTGAATGATGTATCATACTTTTTACTTTCCCTATTTAAATTGTAATGGTAAAAGTGACGAAGGAAAGGGGAAAGATGTTTAAAAGTTGAGGATATGATAAAAAGATGAGTTCCTTTGATAAAAAATTGACTGGTCTAAATGTTTGTGAAAAAAGCCGTTCCTGATAATGGCTCTGTTTTCTTTTCATCTGGCCACCCTGTATGTACGTTGAATAATATGCAGTATAAACCTGTCAAACAATACACTTAACGTAAACAGAGAAGCAGTATTAGTCCTTTTATTCATCGATTGCACTAAAAGCGTTGAAAAGAGGAGTTCATAAACTTAAAGAAGGGAAACGTGGCCAGAGAGGCCCAAGCACGTTTTGCGGCAACGAATTTTATCACAGTTTAAGCAGTGGCAGCATAAAATTTCCGTTCCTGAATAATAATGATTATTAATTAAAAGGATCTCAGTGCTTAATCACATTTAAAGAGCCATGCAAAAAGAAATTAATTTTGTTTATCCCGCCCAGCTGGAAGATTTCACCTTTTAATTAAGAAATTTATTCTTCTGAAAGTTCGGGCGTCCACTGCCGTACCTACAAAAAGAATAAAAGGGCCTATAAAATTATCTTACTGGCACGATATAAAATTTTATTTAGTCAAGTAGTAAGATCCATTTATCCTGAAGTCCTATTGGCAAAAAAAATAACTAATAAAATAATTATTAATTTTTACGCTTTTATAAAATCCTAATAAAACATAAATAAAACTTGTTTCTTCTAAAAATGTTACTTGGGGGTTGGCCCTATATGTATTTCTTAATATACGTTGGTTCAAAATAAAATATTTTAAAATTTTGTTTTCTTATTTTTGGCCAGAAAAATGCTATTAAACCGCAGTGTGCGACGCTCCACCATTTAACCAACTAAAAATCAAGGTTAACAAGGAAATCTTTCATATATCACCAGAATCAAAAATAAAATACTTGGGCTTAATAATAGATCAAAATATAAAATGGAATTTACACACAACAGACTTAGTCAATATACTTAGAAGTATTCTTTATAAATTTAGAAAATTAACAAAATTATTACTGCTAAAGTATCTAAAAACATTATATTTTTCAATAGTTGAAAGCCATCTTAGGTATGCCATCGTTATCCAAGGTACAGCGTTAAATACCCATTAACATTTCTTAGAAGTCACTAAAAACGCTTTTTAAATCTAGACTGGAAATGCCAGATATTCCTTTGATGCCTTACATAAATACAAACAGATTCTTGATTTGAGACAACTCTATTTGTTCTGTAGCATAACAGAATATTATGTAAACATAAACAAACAGTATTCCCATCTTTCAAGCCACGACAATGATACACCTCAGAAACATCATTTCGTGTCCCCGCTGATGCTCAAAACAGTTACACAGAGGTCATATTTCTATTTGGCACCCAAATTTTACAATATGATACCAGGGACACATTAAAGACATAAAAAATACAACCCATTTTAAAGCCAAATTGAGAGAGTTTATTCTTGAAAATGCTCGAAGTCTGATCCAAAATCACTTCGTAAATTAGAAGTTTGAAATTAAGAATAAAAAATAAAATAAAAAAGATTAAAAAAAAATTAACTAGTTTTAATTAACTTTATCTTAAATTCAATTGGTCTTTCTGTAATTTTCAATTAGTTTTAATTATTAATTAAGAATATCTTTTTTCTACACCCACATGGATATTAGCTTATCTACGTATCGAGTACAAAACCAAAATTTATGCTATTGCCTTCGACAGATATATATTTTATATCCATTCTAGGTAGTAAGAACACTCCAAAAAAATGAAGTCCACCAATCACCGTCCATATTTTGATCAACCGATTGCTATTAATTTTAAAATTTTAAATAAGTGACAATTCTGTCAAACTAACTGTCAGTATATTTTTTAGTTATTGAGACTAAACATATATATAAATGGGTTATTCTTGTGTAGAATCGATAAATAATAGCATTTCTGTTTTTATATCGTCTATAATTATAAATAATTTGTTAATTTAAATAAAACTATATGAAGTCAATTTAATTACGAATATTAAAGAAACAAAAATAAAAGAGTAGGTGATCCTGTAGTCAGCGTTCTGGTCTTACACGCAGAATACTGGAGTTCGATTCTCGGGTGGGGAAAAATAAAATTTTCTTTTTTTTTTCGTGTATTTTATTTTTAAACTTATTAAAAGTCAAATTATTTTAAAATTAGTTATTTTGTATTAATAACCTAAAATATTTTTTTTATTTATAAATGTTCGTTAGTGGGTCGTAGAAAAAAATATACCCTACAACTCGAATCGATTGTCCACATCGCACTTAGACGATTGAGCACTCCGCCTAGGGCGTCGTGCTCAGATTTCGTCTTCGTGCGATATGGCCATCATATCCACTCTTGTTGCACAAATTACTATTCTAGTTCATTCGCTTATCGAGTATTTTATTTATTTATACAAGTAGATGAGATTAGCCAGTTCTGAACCAAAGTCAGAGGTACAGAGAGAGGTAATTGGGTAATTAGTAATTATCCTAAGTACCCACCCCCCACCCTTCGCGCAATTAGCAAGTACCTCCCAATTACTATCATGTACTGTAATAAGTGCAACTGCATAGTGTAATTGCGTAGTGTAATGACACCTCTTATTACCCCATATACCTAGAGGTGTAAGTACCTCCCAAAAGTGTAAGTACCTCTCAGAGAGTATTTACTATGTAATGTGTAACGAGCATAGTAAGTACCCATTGAAGTCTTCAGCAGACACGGGCCACGTAAACATCGGTGGAAGGGGTAGAACCCCACCCTTCGCGCATTTTCAGACTTATATATTATGAATAGTGGAGGGAAGCATAAAAGAGGTGGAAATTTTAGAGAGGGTATACAGTAGCGTGATTAATAAAATTAAATCAGTTTAAAATCGTGAGTTTTATGTTCCATTATCTAATACCGAAATATCCGTAAAATAATAGACATGTATAAGTGTAATTGTGGTTTAACATTTACAAGGATAGATATTTTACATCGACATCAAAATGAAAGTTGTAAAATGATATCTAATCGCACAGGTGAATCATCCAGAGGAACGAAAAGATCCGCCACTTCCAGCCCTGATGTTCTACCCGTAAAAAATGCCCGGGTAGTGCGAGTTCCACAAGTACATACGCATCGCACCGTAGACTCACAAAGGAATAATGGGAGATGTGAATCTTGTGATGTATATATCCCTACTAATCAGATGTCATCGCATATGAGGAGTCTTGATCATAAAGAAAAAGCCTGCACAATTTGAGCCGATGGTATATATTTAATTCAGAGTGCGTTTAAGAGCAGAATCGCAAGTTACAGAGTCAAAAGTGATGAAAAGCATATAGATTATATAACATTTTTTGATCCGATAAAATTTAGAATATTGGAATTGTTAAAAGTTGTTCTGAGGGCCCATAATGCCATTAAAGTTAATTTAGAAGTCTTCGCTACTTACGTATTGCAAAACCAAGATATTTCCGAAATCAAATCTTTTAACAGCATAAATCATATACTAGATTTGTCGACAGAGTTGAATGTGGTATATGCAGACTTTAAGGACGCCGGGGTATCTCAAACTGCGGACTTTCGACACAAGGAATCATGTATAATAGTTTTTTAATGCATAATATAATGTTAACTAATAACGTATTCATTGTTGTAGGGTGGTCATTACAGGAAGTACTATTTTTAGAAGTAAACATAAATAAGTACTCTCCACTAGGCGGCTGCTCGTACATAAAGCTCCCCAAGTTTATTGAAACCAAGAAGGGTGTAGTTAATGTGCAAAATAATGATGCGTATTGCTTTGCTTGGACCATCACATCGGCACTGTACCCAGCGAGAGATCATGTTAGCCAAAAATCATCGTATCCACACTTCGAGACCGTGCTGAATGTTGTAGGTATTGAATTTCCCATGAAGGTTAAAGCCGAAATAGACAAACGCGGCAATTATGTGCCTGAAAATATACTTAATTTTCAAAATTGTGATAAGCAACTAAAAGTTCCATTTGTAATTTATGCTGATTTTGAATCGATCTTAAAACCTATAGATATTTGCGAACTAGATCCGGAAAAAAAATTTACTATCCCTACATACCAACATGAGCCATATTCTTCCACATATTTAATTAAATGTTCATTTGATAATTCATTGACAAAATTTGTAACTTTTACGGGTGATTATGCCGGTAGCGATTTCGTGAAACGGTTAGAGGACGATGTTTTGACTATTTATAATACGTATTTAAAAGACATTGTCCCTATGCACCAACTATCTAATGTCGAAATAGAAAATTTTAACACATCGACTATATGCTCTATTTGCGATGAGATCTTTCAAGAAGGCGATATTAAAGTAAGAGATCATTGTCATATTACCGGTAAAAAAACACCTGGTGCCGCGCATAGTAATTGTAATTTAAATTATAAAATCCCGCAATTTGTTCCAATATTTTTTTATAATTTGAGTGGGTACGACAGTCATTTATTTACTAAAGAATTATATGGCGAATGTTAGAGGGCCAAGGTTATTGCCCAAAGTAAAGAAAAATATATTTCGTTCACTAAACCATTGTACACCCATAGGTATGTAGATAGAGATGGTATGTTGAGAAAAAATTACATAAAACTTAGATTTTTGGATAGTTAGAGATTTTTAGCGAATTCCTTGGTTGGGTTGTCAGTAAACTTACCATCGGAATTTTTTGTTGAGACAAAGAAATGTTTTGCAGAAAAAGAAAAATTCGATTTAATGAGACAGAAAGGGGTGTTTCCATATAATTTCATAGATAATATAATGAAATTAGATCTCCCCAATTTGCCTTCAAAAGATGAGTTTTATGACAAGTTAAATGATTGTCATATATCCGATGAGGAATATGCAAGGGCTCAGAAAGTTTGGAATGTATTTAAATGTCAAACCTTGGGATTCTGATTTATATTTGAAATCAGATATTTTAATGTTGTGCGATATATTTGTAAATTTTAGGGATGTATTGCTTAAAGCATATCAACAAGATCCAGCACAATATTATACATCTCCAGGGCTGTCATGGGATGCGATGTTGCGCTACACCAAGGTGGAGTTGGAACTGTTGACATATAGATATGATTAATTTCTTCAGAAATAGTATACGCGGCGGTATCAGCCAATGCGTAGAAAGAAAACATATCGCCAATAATCCGTATTTATCTGAATATAATCCTTTCGAGCCGAAGTCTTCTATACATTATATCGATGCGACAAATCTCTATGGGTATACCATGAGTCAGCCTCTACCCACGGGGGAATTTGTTTGGTAATCGACTGAGGAAATTAATCAACTCGATGTTATATCAGTTGATGATCTCGGGGATTATGGTTATGTATTAGAAGTTGATGTAACATATCCGTATCACCTTCATGATAAACATACCGATTTACCATTTTTAGTAGAGAATATAGTTCCACCTAATTCCAAAACAGAAATCCCCAAACTGGTTCCCAATTTAAATCATAAAAACAAATACATATTACACTATAGAAACTTTAAACAGACTATAAATAAACTTTAAACAGACTATAAATAATGGGCTAATTGTAACTAAAATTCATCGCGCCCTCAAGTTTAAGCAGTCTCGTTGGCTGAAAAAATATATAGATCTTAATACAAATATGAGAAACAATGCTAAGGACACATTCGAGAAAAATCACTTTAAGCGAATGGTCAATAGTGTGTATGGGAAAACTATGGAAAATGTGAATGACAGACGCGATATTTACCTTAAAACTCACTGGACTAGTAAGAGAAATTCTCCGGAGGTAAAAAACTTAATTGCTAGACCGAATTTTAAGTCTTGTTCCATATTTTCACAGAACTTTGTTGCTCTACATATGAGTAGAACTAAAATATGTTATAACAAACCACTGTACGTAGGTTTCACGGTGTTGGAGTTGTCAAAAGTAAGAATATATGATTTCTATTACGGCACAATAAAACAACAATTAGGTGATGAAGTTTTCTTACTTTACACAGTACTGATAGTTTTGTGCTTAAAGTTAATTCAATAATTTTTTATGAATTTAGGAAAAGAAATATTGAACATTTCGACACATCTAATTATAAAGCGGATAATAAATTTAACCTCCCAGTAACTAAACCAATATTGGGAAATTTTAAAGATGAATATCCAAATCAGGCTATTTTCATAACTACGTGCTAAGCCATAAACATTAACACTTATATCATTTAAGTCTTCAAATTTTGAAATGTCTTTAAGGTTCATGGGAAATTCAATGCCTACAACATTCAGCACGGTCTCGAAGTGTGGATACGATGATGTTTGGCTAACATGATCTCTCGCTGGATACAGTGCCGATGTGATGGCCCAAGCAAAGAAATACGCATCATTATTTTGCACATTAACTACACCCTTCTTGGTTTCAATAAACTTGGGGAGCTTTATGTACGAGCAGCCGCCTAGTGGAGAGTACTTATTTATGTTTACTTCTAAAAATAGTACTTCCTCTAATGACCACCCTACAACAATGAATACTTTATTAGTTAACATTATATTATGCATTAAAAAACTATTATACCTGAATCCTTATGTTGAAAGTCCGCAGTTTGAGGTACCACGGCGTCCTTAAAGTCTGCATATACCGCATCCAACTCTGTCGACAAATCTAGTATTCGATTTATGCTGTTAAAAGATTTGATTTCGGAAATATCTTGGCTTTGCAATACGTGAGTAGCGAAGACCTTTACATTAACTTTAATGGCATTATAGGCCCTCAGAACAACTTTTAACAATTCCAATATTCTAAATTTTATCGCATCAAAAAATGTTATATAATCTATATGCTTTTCATCACTTTTGACTCTGTAACTTGCGATTATGCACTTAAACGCACTCTGAATTAAATATATACCATCGGCTTGAATTGTGCAGGCTTTTTCTTTATGGTCAAGACTCCTCATATGCGATGACATCTGATTAGTAGGGATGTCTACATCACATAACTCACATCTCCCATTATTCCTTTGTGAGTCTACGGTGCGATGCGTATGTACTTGGGAAACTCGCACTACCCGGGAATTTTTTACGGGTAGAACATCAGGGCTGGAAGTGGCGGATCTTTTCGGTCCTCTGGAATATTCACCAGTGTGATTAGATATCATCTTACAACTTTCATTTTGATGTCGATGTAAATTATCTATCCTTGTAAATGTTAAACCACAATTACAATTATAAATGTCTATTATTTTACGGATATTTCGGTATTAGATAATGGAACGTAAAACTCACGATTTTAAACTGATTTAATTTGGATATGCACGCTACTATATACCCTCTCTAAAAATTCCCACCTCTCCTATGCTTTTCTCCACTATTCATAATAAACAAGTCTGAAGATGCGCGAAGGGGTTCTACCCCTTCCACTAATGTTTACGTGGCCCGTGTCTGCTGAAGACTAGCGCTTCATTCTAGCTATGGCGGTTGAGAGTCAAGGATGTGTTTAGACATGGACTTATTTTTCCTATGCCACAATAGTAATCACTGAGATGTATTTAGACTAAACTCATTATATGATATATATAGTAATTACTATCTAAGAGGTACTTACACTTCGATGGGTACTTACTATGCTCGTTACACATTACATAGTAAATACTCGCTGAGAGGTACTTACACCTCTGAGAGGTACTTACACCTCTAGAACTATAGGGTAATATGAGGTGTCATTAAACTACGCAATTACACTATACAATTACACTTATTACAGTACATGATAGTAATTGGAAGGTACTTGCTAATTGCGCAAAGGGTGGGGGGTGGGTACTTAGGATAATTACTAATTACCCAATTACCTCTCTCTGTACCTCTGACCTTGGTCCAGAACTGGCTAATCTCATCTACTTATACAATTTTTTTATATATTTTTTAGTCTGTGTAGGTATTTGAACTTTTTTTATAATATTAGTTAAATATAACAAACAAGCTGCGTTTTATATGTTACTCATTATTGTATTTTTTTTGTATAAATAAAAAAAATAGTTAGGTTGGTTCACATACTTTGATTACTATACGATGCAAGAGAGACGTCCGACACGCCCAACATAGGGGGCGGCCTTTTTGATGCAATTACTACTAGCTTAGACAACACATTTTTCCAAAATGTTAAACTGGTAGCCTACATCTTGGTAGTTTGAGATTTTAAATGAAGGCAACAAATGTAGAAGAAACGTTTATTTATTTTAAATAATATAAAAGAAACTTCTTTAAAGAAAAGTTATAATTGCGAGTGCATCTTAAAATAGAAATGTGAATATGATTTTACTTTAATGTTATGCTTTACTTTAATATTTGCCAGTGTTATGATCATGAACAAACATTTTATTTTTGTTATTTAATAAAAATCTTTGAGGCTAAACAATCTAATATAATATTTTGCATTTCTTCGGCTGTAAATATGGTACGAAACTATAAAAGAAAAACAAAGAAATGTGAGATTAAAGAGGCTCTAACTAAAAGATATTACCAGAGGAATATACTCCTGCAGGCAAGCTGCAAAAGATAGTTGGTTTGTGTTTTCATCTTATAATTTATCTGAGACCCAGACGCTGAATTTGTGTAACAGTTATTTTGTTTTAAATTAGTTATAAGTAGTTATTAAATTTTTAACTAAAACAGATATATTATTCATCTCAAATGAGTCTTCCTTCAGTTGTTACATAGTAAAAAATTGCTGAATATTTTCTATTCAAGAAAATACCCCTAAGGGTATTACTGCCGCCACCACCTCCACCAATATTCTCGTTTTTTAAAGATTACACAAGTTTGTTAATTATATTAACATTAGATGGATTCGGCTGTTAGCATTCGAAGTGAGTGGTCGACAGTACGGGTATCTATCAATAGTGATAACAAATCGAGTTTTTAGATTTAAGTGCGGTATAAAACATGGAAAAAAACGGAAAAGAAGGTCTTCCTCCAGATAGAGGAAAATCTAACTTACATTACGAGTCAATTGTTTCAATGGATTGTGAAAGTGGCAATGGAACTGGAGAAAATTCAAAACAAGAAAACGATTCAGATAAGTACATAAATAATCAAACTAACATTAATTCTGCCGATAATTGCGATAAAACCGATAACCGAAATATCGAAAAGAACTTTTATAGTACGGGCGATTCAGGGCCTTATTTTGTATTTATTGAGAATAAAACTGGTAATATTGGTAGGTTACATAGAATAGGAACCGCTAGATTAATACTCAAAGCAGTACCGGAAATTGAAAAAAACATAACAAATATTGCAAGTGTAGGTAAAAATAAAGTAAAAGTTGAATGTAACTCGTTAGAGAGCGCAAATATACTTGTCAAGTCAAAGGTATTACGGGAAAAACAATATGATGCTTACATCCCAACATATTACACAGAAAAACGCGGAGTAATTAGACAGGTAGACACTGATATTACGGAAACAGAATTAAAATCAATTATAACAGGTGGATACGGAAATCAAATAAAAATTGTCAATGTTAAAAGAATGTTCAGAAAAGTTGAATATAAGCTAATTCCAACAGGTACTATCGTGGTTTCATTTAAAGGGCAAAGAATTCCGGATCAAGTGGTTATTGAACGTATGGTTTACGATGTGGATAAGTATATCCCCAGAGTTGTGCAATGCCTAAATTGTTTGCGATACGGTCATATAAGTAAACAGTGTAAGAGTAAAATTCGTTGTCAATTTTGCGGCGAAGAACACGAAAAAGAAGTATGTCCTACTCAACAAAATCCACAATGTATTTTATGTGGGGGAGCACACCCTGCAACAGATAAGAATAATTGTCCCATTTTTGTGGAACAAAAATCAGTAAAAACTCTTATGGCTTTAGAAAATCTTACATACATTGAAGCAAAATCAAAATATAATTCTTCTTATGCAGGTGTTGTTGCTGGAAACGACAATCATCTTTCCCAAAATTCCAGATATACGGTACAACTTAAAAGAAAAAGGTCAGATTATAAAAATGTAACTATTAACCCATATTCTCCAGAACATAGGGAAATTCTGCAAGCTCCTAAAAGCTCATCACAACCAGTTTTTAATACCAATAGAAATATCCCTCAATACCACAACATAAATAAAAATAATATACCTACAAGATAACTCGCTTAATATTATCCAAAATAGTCAATCTTCAAACGATAACACTTGCGAATTAATTATTAACGTGATTAAAAAATTATTAGAAACAGACGATATAGATTTATTAAACAAAATAAAAAACAACATCTCCCCAATTTTAAACAACATTCACTTTTAAAATATTGCAATGGAATTCTAGGTCTGTAATTTCCAATAAGGGTCTTTTAGAAAAATATATTTTTGATAATAAACTAAATGCTGTTCTTCTTAGTGAAACATGGTTAAAAAAAAAGAATAATATTAATTTTACAGGATTTAATATATTCAGATGTGATAGAGACGATGGATATGGCGGTGTCGCGATACTCTTAAGAAACAACTTTACATACGTGCAAACTCCAAATTTCTATAACATAAATAACTTAATGTGTATCTCAATATCTGTAAAGATTTGTAAAAGTCTGAAAGTTAATATTTATTCTATTTATGCAAAACCTAATTTAAAAATTTCAACTAGGGAATGGGTAAGATTTTTCGATAGTTTAGAGAAACCCTTTATAGTTGGGGGGGACTTTAACTGTCACCACACGGGATGGGGTTGTAGTGTTACAGATACTGCGGGAACTGAATTATTATCTGCTATTGAGGACTGTCAGTTAAATTATTTAAATGACGGCTCAGAGACCCTTATTCCAAATCCGAATCATAAAAACAAATCCTCAATTGATCTAACAATATGCTCCGCAGACCTAACAACCATGTGCGAATGGAGAAGGGATATGATTTCACTCGGTTCAAATCACTTTCCAATTTTAGTAGAACTAAATACAGGTCAGGAAAATGCAATTAATTTGTCTTATCCAAATAAATTAAATTTAAAAAAAGCAGATTGGATACAGTTTTCACAGTTGGTAGATAACCATATTACTAATAGCACAGAAGAATTAGCATATGAAAGCTTTATTCAAATCATAAATGATACTGCTAGGTTATCTATACCAGAAAGGAAAAATATATCCAACCCAAAATTTTGTAAATCCTGGTGGAATGCAGTGTGATTCTGCAATAAAAAAGAAGAAAGAAGCCTTTTCGCTTTACAAACAAAATTCTAATATTACAAACTATATTAACTTTAACAAAGCAGCAGCCATTGTTAAAAAAAACCATTTTAAAAAGTAAAAGGGCTTCTTGGCACTTATTCTGTACAAACCTAAATAGATCTACGCCAATAAAAAAAGTTTGGGAGGAAGTCAAAAAATTAAAAAACATTTACAGAATTCCTCAAATGAAATTGAGCAATGACGATTGGGTACTACAGTTTCTAATCAAGGTAGCACCACCATGGGCTAATACACAAATTGAAGAAAATGAACCATTACCATTTCATCCACTTTTACGAAAATTTACGCCATTAGAATTAGAAAATAGCCTCAAAATAACAAAAAAACATTGCACCGGAGAAAGATGAAATACATTATATTATGTTAACAAATTTGTCACAGCATGCTAAGGCGATCTTACTGCGCATTTTAAACGACATATGGGATAAATCAGAGTTTCCTTCTAGTTGGAAGGAGTATCTAGTAGTTCCTATCCTTAAACCGAACAAAGACCCTACTTTATCGGAATCATATAGAGGAATCGCATTAGCATCTTGCGTACAAAAGACTCTTGAGAGAATGGTCAAATATAGGTTAGAACACTGGTTAGAAAATAACTTTAAAATACCAAAAAGCCAATTCGGCTTTCGAAAAGGACACTCTACTATAGAAAATGTAGGACACCTAATAAACGATATCAATAATTCATTCTCCAACAAAAAATCCACAGTGGCTTTATTTTTGGATATAGAAGGCGCTTATGATAATGTAAAGTTAGATATTCTTTATAAACAAATGATGCAGATAGGTCTACCTACAGAAATGTGCAAAAAAGTGATTACACTCTACACCAACAGAATAGTTTATATAAGAATAAATCATGAAGTAGTAGGACCTAGGACGACCTCCTTAGGATTACCACAAGGCAGTTTTTTAGCACCCATCCTATATTTAATCTACACAGCAGACCTTGAAGAAATTTGTTCAACAGTAAAACATAGTAAAACAAAAATCTTACAATTTGCAGACGATATTTGTATATACAAGGACATGTGCGAAATTCATACAGGAAGACAACATTTAAACAATATATATGGAGATATCAAAAAATGGTGTTTTAATAAGGGACTCACGATTTCCGAAAATAAAAGTGAAATATGCATATTCTCAAAAAAACACAATATTCCAGATAAAATGACCTTACAAATAACCGAATTTTCAGTAAAACCCAAAACAAAATATCTGGGAATTATAATTGATAGGAAGCTTCTTTGGAGGGATTATATACAGCATATAGTGACAAAGGCTGAAAAAGGACTTAAT
This sequence comes from Psylliodes chrysocephalus, assembly GCA_927349885.1. Lineage (NCBI taxonomy): Eukaryota > Metazoa > Arthropoda > Insecta > Coleoptera > Chrysomelidae > Psylliodes > Psylliodes chrysocephalus. The sequence goes on from OV651816.1 coordinate 47,639,686, forward strand.
ATCATGAGAGCGGTGTGTCATATGTCTTGGGGAGCTGATGCAAATATCGCAATATTATTATATAGATCCTTTATTCGTTCGATATTAGACTATGGATCCATTTTTTACCATCAAGCAGCCAATATTCATTTGCACAAAATTGATATATTAGCCAACAAATGTTTAAGACTCGCTTTAGGGGCGCTGAGAAGTACCCCAATATCGAATATGTATGTGGAAGCGTCCGAAATGCCTATCACTAAGACGGCAAGTGCTTAGCCACAAATTTCTACTAAAACTACAAGCCAAAAATAGTAGACTAATAGATAGCACACATCAACTCTTTATTTCGGACCTGACAAATGATTACTGGAAAAACAAAAAATCACCAGCGCTAGTCGAGGCATATTCTACTATAAATAATACTTTCCAAGAACTTCACAAATCTGACATACTTCCATGCTATGCAACATATTTATGGAATCAAGATCCAACTAAAATTATAATTCTACGGTATTACAGAGAATTGATGCTCTCTTCACGGAACATCACATTTAAATTCGATGTCGACAGGTTATTCCCATCCAATTTTCAAATATTTACTGACGCTTCTAAAACAGTTAACGGAGTGGCCGCAGCTATATGGGTACCAGAAACAAAATATGAAAAGGTTGAAAAATTAAATTATAAATTTTCCATATTCTCGGCAGAATCAATTGCAATATTAGAAGCTCTGAAATATATAAAAGACTCACAAAAAATAAATCAACACTACGTAATTTTCTCCGACAGTAAAAGCGCATTGGAAAAGCTAAAAAACAGAAAATGTCAGAATAATTATATTTCCATCGAAATACTTTCTATAATACAGGAATTAAAACAAAAAAATATATTGGTGAGTTTAGCGTGGATTAGGTCCCACTGTGGGTTGATTAACAATGAGAAGGTAGATCAAATCGCTAAAAATGGCACCCTTTTAACATCATGTTCCAATCATTACCCATGCACCGTAGAAGATCTAGGAAATTATGCGAGGCACTTAGCTGTGGAAAATTGGAAACAAGAATACCATCGTTCAAACAAAGGGCTATATTTTAAAACCATCCAAACTGATATTCCTCCCAAACCTTGGTTTAATAATGTAAATGCAAAAAAGCATCTCATATCTGTAATAAACAGACTAAGATTTAATCACGCACTAACCCCTGCTCATTTGCACAAAATAAATTTATCAGATAATCCGTATTGTCATTGTGGGGATATAGGTACAGCTGAACACATTATTCTAAATTGTCGAGCAATACAAGTACAAGTTATGCAATTAAATAATAGCCTTTATCAACACTTAAATATTACAAAACCATATAATCTACACCAACTGTTACAATCAAAAGAAATAAGATACTATGAGATACTTTTTCAACATATCTGTAACATTAAAATTAAATTGTAAAAAAATAGAATAAGTTCACTTCCTCTGTTAAAACTCCTTAATTGTGATCCTACCTCTCCGGGTCCTCTTGTTAGTCTAAATCGCTTAGATAGACCCATAAGCGTAATTGGGTCCATGTGATATCCCAAAAAAAAAAACAAAAAAAAAACCAACAAAAAAACAAAAAAAAAACAAAAAAAAATAAAGAAAAAGAAAAAAAAAAAAAACAAAGAAAAAAAAAATTCATAAAAAAGACTACATAATCAATTTTAAATAAACATAAAACAAAAAATTGTAAAATTGCATTTTCCCGACATCAAATCAATTAAGGAAAAAAATAATAATAATAAATTAGTTTGGCAAATTGATTCAGATTCCGCAGCCATAGTTCTCGAATTCACACACACATATTAACATTAGATTGCCAGTGTACATTTTCAAAACTCTTGCTTCTATAGCAATCGATGCTTTGCTTTTCTTAGTCGACATATGGTGGCTTTAAAAGACGTTTTTGTTACTTTTATAATTCCTGTGTATGTCTAATGTACAAAATCAATGTACCTGGATCAGTGGTACTTTTGCTTTTCAGAAATTTTCATTTATTCGAAATTGTTACAGTTTACTGTACCAAATAAAAAAATTAAATATAACAGATCATTTTCTAACTGTTCCAGATACACTATTTAGCAGAGGGGGCTATTTTCTTAGTGAGGCTATGGACTACCTATACTTTCAGGTGTGTAGATGAGCCAGAGGTAGTAAACCTAAAATAAATAAAAAAAATTATTATAAGTAAAATAAATGTTTCAAAAAGTAAACAATATTACTCACATGTTTATTTATATTATTTCGTTGGATTTTAATACTGCTCCTATCTATTGAAGTAAATGCTTTAATTTTCTTGTTATTTGCCTTTTTCAAAGAATTGTTTCATGATTGATCACATACCTTTTTACATAAGAGCAATAAGTATTTTCCTGCTGAGAACAGACATAACAGAGTTTAGCTAAAAATAATTACTAAATAATTTGATTACTGGTTTGTAAACACTATTCAAATTAAGTGCTCAAAATTTCTAGGAAACCTGAAAAATAAAAAGCATTTAGAATACAACATAATCAAAGAGTTACTGTTACAAATGGAAAGATTTAACATAAAATCACCAAGTAAAGCTAGGTTTTCAAGATATTAATTATTTGTTAATGGTTTTGTAAAGTGTAGGTCCGTAAATAATATCTTTGGGGACTGACTTTGGGTAAATATTATAACAAATAAAACTATTGCGCCAACATGTAGGCAACACGTAATAAGTGTTCAAAATAGCGGAGTTTTTTTTATCTCCTTTTAATAGGCACTCAGAAAGCTGGGCAGTGCGACCATTTTCCGTAAAGTAAGAGAAAATAGAAGTATGTGGCTAATGCCGTAAATAACGTTACTCTTTCAAGAAAGTTTTATAAGTGTCAGTGTGCTAGTGGCATACTAAATTATGTTTTAAATTCAAATATATATTAGAGGTTTCTTCAACACTCCATTATATTCCAAATTCATTTTGGTATTTTAAGGACAAAATTGAATGTATGTTTCAAATGATTGCAGCCATCATTTAGAAGGTGGATTTTGTGGACGATATAAAGCAATCTATGACAGAAACGTTTAAAATGTCAATTTGTATCTTGCAGAAAAAAATGAAATATATATCTTCAATATAAATTATATTACAGGCATGTTACTTCACAATTCTCTGAAAAGCCGATTACAGGCTACATCTAGAAATACAATTGCATAATTACCGTCTGAGAAATGTCCACTTACTAAGTTAATTATTACCTACAAAAACAAATTTAGTTTTAGTCAATTCAAGTGTTTTTATTTAAGGTTCTGATTGTCCTGTTCATACAATTTTCTAAAAGGAGTTAAGCACTTTGCGATTTACATATATACAATATTCAGCATTGCTACATTATTTAACAAAATAAAAATAGTAAGCCAAATTTATGCTATATTGAACCTAAAAAAAATGGATGGCTTCTAGTTGATATAAATTAAATTTGAGAATGTTCTATTCTTTTATTATAAAGTAGGAAATACATTTTTTGTAATTATTGTTTTATTGGAAAACGAAAAAATTAGGGGCCAACACTTTAAAGAAAGTGCATTCAGGAATGCTTGGGAAAAATGCACATTTAATTTTTATAAAAATTTCAAAATTTTTAAGCAGAAAATAATAATTTTACTACTTCTTCACTAATAATTATTACTATTATGAAGTTAGACATTTGACAAAAACAGTTTAGGCTTAATTGAGATAAATTTTAACACCAATATTTGACAATATTTTTATTGCAACACTTGGTATTAAAAACAAATCAAGTAATTTTTTTTTGCTATAAATCTGAATTTTGTTGAAAATAAAACCGTTTACTTACAAATAAAAATTATTTATTTAGTAAAAAAACAAAAAGCTAATTCTAAAATAATGTATCTTATTTTAAAGACAATAAAATGGAAAACTTTTACCAATAATTTATACGTTTGATGTACTATAAAATTTTCCAAATATTTGAGCATTTAGTTAGAGAAATTGGCAAGAAAAGTTAGTTTAAATCGAAATAATTTATACTGATATAATAATTTATTAATGTTCCTTAAAAATAAAAAAAATATCTCGAAACCCGTTAAGAATGTTATAGATGCAAATAATATTTAATCGGTAGCAAATAGGCTCTACTTTCACCTCCTCAAAGGAATACGTCCACCCTGTACAACTAATATTATTTGATGATTATTAGGTCCTGACTGGACTAATTTAAATTTTAAAATATTTTTCAAAAGAATATTATAATTTTAAACAAAAAATAAAATATTTTAGATATCATGACATAGTAGCATAGTGACATAGTGACATAGTGACATAGTGACATAGTGACATAGTGACATAGTGACATAGTGACATAGTGACATAGTGACATAGTGACATAGTGACATAGTGACATAGTGACATAGTGACATAGTGACAGTTACATAGTGACATAGTGACAGTTACATAGTGACATAGTGACATAGTGACATAGTGACATAGTGACATAGTGACATAGTGACATAGTGACATAGTGACATAGTGACATAGTGACATAGTGACATAGTGACATAGTGACATAGTGACATAGTGACATAGTGACATAGTAACATAGTGACATAGTGACATAGTAACATAGTGACATAGTGACATAGTGACATAGTGACATAGTGACATAGTGACATAGTGACATAGTGACATAGTGACATAGTAATATAGGTTCATAGTGACCTAGTGACAGAAAATTTGCAACATAGTGATGATATATGTTAAACTTACCAAACTTTTTTTTATTGCACCACTGGTTTAGGGGTTAAATAGAACACATTGAATACATATTGAAAACATTTTATTTCAAATTATGATAATAATAATTACTGTAACAATAAATTAAGAAATAATTAAAGGAAAAAGTCCGTCGCTTTAGGAGAAATAGTAGTAACATTTTCTATAGCTGCCCAATCTGGAAACTCAAAGTCCCATATTAAAGGAGAGTATACGGGAAATATTGTTACAAGCATCGATAAGCATACCACAAAAGAACCACTTCCTGAAACCATCATATCTTTGGCGCCCATTCTCGACGGACCAGCAACTAATGCGTTTGGGGGCGTAGAAACAGGCAAAAAATATGAATAACAACAAGCAAGGGCAGTTGATAGTCCTAAATACATCGGATGAATTTTTGATACTACACACATATCTAATACAATTGGTGTAAGTATCGTTACACATGCCACATTACTGGAGAGAAACTGTGTAATAATAGACCCTGTGCCACAAAAAACTAACATATTAAAGAACTTAGTTTTACTGAGAAATGGCACAAAATATTCAGCCACCATTATCGCCATACCACTCTTTTTAGCGGCATCTGCCATTGCAAAACCTCCTCCCAAAACCAAGACCATATTCCAGTGCATCTTCTGTGTAAATACTTTCCATGTAAGTATACCTGGAGACTCTCCCGTTGGTCTCTTCTCTTCATTACTGCTAAAAAAATAAAGACACCCAGGATCGATTGGAATAAGGAAAAATAACACAAACACTGTTATAGCCACGACAGCATCTCCGCATTTTTCATCAGTTATCAATAGTGGCCATCCTTTCATAAAGCCAGGCCTCCTAAAAAACCATAAGACAATGGCCATGATGAAACATATAGCCACACTAAATTCTTTAAAACTCATAGGACCAAGATCTTCAATTTTCTTGTCTATGACCGCCTTTGTAGCAGCTGCGGCTTCTATGCCAACTGCCAACTGTTTAGCAGCCTCCGATTTTGGTCGAAACATACCCATGTATAAAATCTGAAGCCATATAATCATTAACACATTAGAAATGAGCATCACAGGAACATTGAACATCATCCATTTTGCGAATTCTACACCAGGGCTGGTGGGAAATGTTTTTTCGTAAATTCCTTTGAACGCTAAATGAGATCCGGAACCAATTATACATCCTGTTCCTCCCAAAAGCGAGCAGTAAGCAATCGAAATATAGTAGCACTTAGTAATACGAGTCGGTCGCCAATCCGATTCTGCTTCTCCTGGTACTTCATACCACCTGTTTATTAGACCTTCTCTTTCAAGAGCCAATAGGGTCCCTTCTACGATAGGAATCATAAGAGCAGTTGCAGCAGTATTTGCTATCCACATGGAAATGAACATTGTGACCATGCCGAGGCCTACATGTAATTTTTTTAAGCTGCATCCAATGCATTTTATTGTACCTAAGGCAATTCTAATGTGTAATCCACTATTTTCCATTGCAATAGCAATCGCCACACTTCCAATTAACATCATATTGGTATCGTTCATGTAATTATGAGCTACCTCGTCTGTACTTTGGACGCCCATAAGTGAAAACAATGGTATCGGTAATATTGAAGTAATTGCTGGGGGTATAGCTTCTGTCATCCATAATGCACACATTATACCAAAACAATATAAGCATCGGAAAGGTTTTATATTGTTCACAAATATTATTGGTAGTGTTACAATTGGATATACAATAAGAAATGTAATTCTCCAATACATGACAAAAAACTCGAAGAACCTCCACATTTTGCTATATTTTGTTTGCTTCGAGTTATATTACAAATTCTTTGACAATATCACTTTGACAAAACTCGTAATGTCACAACCTGAGATCTCAACCATGACACAGTTTATAGCTATAAAGTGTGACCATGATCCACATACTTTGATTACTATACGGGGCAACATAGGGCGCGGCCATTTTGAACCCTATGACACAGTTTATAGCTAAAGAATCAGATGGCTCACTCTGCGTCGGCACTTTTTATCTCAATGTTCCAGTATATACACTGCGCAACTCAGATAATACAATATATGACAACCGCCTATAATAAAGCAGCAGTATTCTGCGCATCCTGAATTTGTATCCCTGGAGTGGATGTTATTTTGGAACTTTCAACTGGTCCGAGTGAGCTAACTGATTCTTTAGCAATAAACTGTGACTCCAAAAATAATATTCCACATACTTTGATTACTATACGAGGCAAGAGAGAGGTCCGACGCGCCCAACATAGGGCGCGGCCATTTTGAACCCTGTGACACAGTTTACAGCTAAAGAATCAGATCGCTCACTCTGCGTCGGCACTTTTGATCTCAATGTTTCAGTTTATACACTGTGCATTTTGGATAATACAATATATGACAACCGCCTATAATAAAACAGCAGTCTTCTGCGTATCCTGAATTTGTATCCCTGGAGTGGATGTTATTTTGGAACTTTCAACTGGTCCGAGTGAGCTAACTGATTCTTTAGCAATAAACTGTGACTTCAAAAATAATATTCACTGACACCACATACTTTGATTACTATACGGGGCAAGAGAGAGGTCCGACACGCCCAACATAGAGCGCGGCCATTTTGAACCCTATGACACAGTTTATAGCTAAAGAATCAGATCGCTCACTCTGCGTCGGCACTTTTTATCTCAATGTTCCAGTTTATACACTGCGCAACTCAGATAATACAATATATGACAACCGCCTATAATAAAACAGCAGTCTTCTGCGTATCCTGAATTTGTATCCCTGGAGTGGATGTTATTTTGGAACTTTCAACTGGTCCGAGTGAGCTAACTGATTCTTTAGCAATAAACTGTGACTCCAAAAATAATATTCACTGACACCCACATACTTTGATGTATGTGCTGACACCACATACTCAAAGTATGTGACTGACACTGACAGCAGCAAGCAAAATATCAGGTGCGTTTTAATCATCCACTTCTGCTTCCGGAATTATCGGTTCAGTCGTTCTAACCTGTCAGATTAAAACAAGAAAACCGACAATTCCGAAGCAGAAGCGGATGATTAAAACGCACCTATTAAAAATATTGCGCCAAGATGTAGGCAACACGTAATAATGGCGGAGTTTTCTATCTCCTTTTAAAAGGCACTCAGAAAGCTGCGCAGTGCGACCATTCTCCGTATAGTAAAAGAAAATCAAAGTATGTGCCATGACCACATACTTTGATTTTCTCTATAATTCTCTATAATTTTTATTCAATACATAATTTCTCTAAAATGCACCGTATTCGAGATATTTAAGAAAATGTGTAAATTTCAAATTTTGAAGAAAACTCAAAAACAGATAAAGGAAAAACATTAAATTTTAAACTTAAGTTTTGCTTCGGCTTAACGTGAAATGATTAGATTTTGGACAAAGTCGGAACATCTGGAAGGGTACTTTATGGGAGGCCGTAGCGTCGCGTAGTGTCGCCACGGCGGCAGTTAAAGCCATCATGGTGATGCATCCTAGCCCAAGAAAACTAAACATAAAAAGGTTTAGTGCGGTGAAGAGTTAACAGAAAAAAAGGGGTTATTGATCAAAATCTGGGGTTTAGTCCGCTAAATAGAGCGTAAAAAGTTAAGCATTTGTATCAAATTTCACTTAGTTATCTTTAAACATTTAGAAAATATTTACAAAAAAGTGTCATCAGGACTTCACTTTTAACACCCTGTATCTCGGAAAAGAAACGTTTATATAAACTTTTAATCCTATTTTAGGATGTAGATTATGCTGTTAAAATATGACCGTCTAATTTCGGGACACCCTGTATATCGAAGAATCCTGAATTTAAATTTTAAATTTTGAGTTTATGATTATGTTATCCTCTAGATGAACTAAGCGAAATAGTTGTGGCTGTTTTTGTGTGAAATTTGAAGACAATAATTATATTTTGTAATATTACAATAAGTAGGAGAACGTTTGCATTAGTAACACAACCTCAATGTGGCGTTCTTTAATTAACCAAAGATCTAGTCATGTAAGTAACACAAATAGTAACCAACTTTTGACACAAAGTAGGTATTTGTGTATTATTTATTGTTTTAGAACAAGAAAATAGCTTCAAAACGTTAGAAAGAAGATTTGATATGAGAAGAAAAATATCTGAATTCCCATTATTGAGTTTGTACTCAAAATTTTTAAATAAGACACCATTCGCCATTCGGTTGCAAAATAAAAACAAAAATGTAATGTTACAAATAACGATCAAAAATTAAAATAATATTTGTCATGAGTCATAAATATAGATTTACAATAATTAATTGATAATAGACTGTAAGTGTGATATTCTTTTTAATAAATAATTTAGCGTAATTACATTGTTTTAATTTATTTTCAAGAACATGAGAGTGCAGTCGATGTTTATACAACCTTTATTATCAGGTTTTAAATTTCCTGCTGCGTTGTTTGATAACGATGCAAACGCCACATAGTGGGTCAGATGTTAACTGCGTTAAAGCTGGTCGTTGTTAAGCATTAGCTTCTTATGAGCGTTTCCTATCTTTATCTCCCTTATCTCTGGCCGTACATTTTGTGCGAAGCTAAGGCGAGTTTACAACATGAGCACTCTCAGTTAACATTGAACGCAATGGATTGTGCAAGGGTCATAAAATAGATCAGGCCAGTGCAATTTGAGTGCTCTCGGTGCTCATGGAACATTAAATAGAATCACTTCATTCTAAACTAATTAGTCTATTTTTGTGTCCTAATTACACTCTTTACATTATCTTCGTTTCATGGACTTTAGGACAAATTTTAACAGAAGAGTTACAATTTAAAAAAATTTCAAGCATTGTATTGTAGTATAACTCAGAACAAGACAAAAACTCCAATGTGCGAAAAATTGCGAAACTTTTAAATCTCTTTTATACTCACCATAACTCATTGAGATAGAATGAACTAGAGACGACATAAAGTTTGTGATATGACAAGTGGACGCAATGTGAGTAATAGAAAAGTGTAATCTAAATTACTGACTGTGTAACGGGGATTTGGCTTTTTAATAAATTTCAAATACTGCTTTGATCGTTTTTTATTTGATTAACACAATTAGAAGTAGTAATTTCCATCAGAGGCGTCGATGTTTCCAGTTATTGACTTAAAAATAGTGCCAATACCATTTACTAGACCACGCTTGTAAAAAAATGTTATCTATTAATAGATTTTGAAACTTGAAGTAATAGTAAAAGTTGATTTTTAATTTCTAAATGAAAACTAGCCACAGGGTGATTACCGCGAGGTTGTATATAATTTTTAGTAAGTATAACAATATTATTTATAGGGTTGATCGTGAATTTGGAAACTGCTGTTCCGATCACCTAAAAAAAAGATTTATTTTCAAGTAAGGTTTTAATAAATCAAAGTTAAATCTTGATTTAAATTTAACACGGTTGCATAATTATTTTTAAGAATTTCTGAAATTTTGAAAAGTCACTATATTTTTTTTGCAGTTTGTTTTTGATCTGAATTTCTTTTACATAGACCTTTTCTCTAAATTTGTAGTCTGGAATTTTAACAGGGATATGTTTATCAAATCGAATTTTTCTGTTAAGAGTAGTTTTAACGCAAGCTATTTTATAGTACACGGAAAAAAATGTGACTAGAAAATTTTACTACAATGTTGTAGTAGTAGACTTGTAGAAAAATACTTAACAATTTGTAGAAAATTTTACTAAAATTTATAATTAAAAATTATTCATTATTGTAGCAATTGAATTGTCGAATAAAATGCTACAACAATAGGAAAGAATTCCACAACGTTTAGTATATTTTACTATTGTTTGTAGAAGTAGAAATTTATTACAATTATCGTAATTACTACTACTAACTTCTGAAAAAATTTGTACAAATATTAATAATTATCTCTACAAAAAATAGTAATTTTCTCTACAAAAAATAGTAATAATTTACATCCCTTCTTATAAAAAATATTCAATTTTGTTCAAAAATATTCTATAATATTGTAGAAATTCTAAGGCATGTAAACAAAACAGAATTCTGCTATTGGCCAACGTTTTCTGACGTCGATCATAAATGGCCAGACAGCAGTAGCCGTTCGCCATGTTCACATAACAAAGCATGGTACATATACGAGTACCTATAACACATTATTATATTATAAGCACCGATGCGTTTGAGAAAATTTTAATAATAAATTCTATTAATGGTAAGTACATTTATTATTGTTTCTGAATAATTTACCTTTAGATAACTAATTTAAATAAATTATGAAGGGAATCCAACCTCTCAAATGTGGCCATCTTCAATGAGAAAATAAAACAACTCCAAATCAATCCCACATATAAATATATTAATTAATCAAGGCGACCGGTTTCGGCTACAAAGCCATTTTCAAGCCTATAACAAGTTGAGTGATATTTTAACAAAGTTGGTAATATTAGCTAGACATTATACATACCTAAGATCTTAGCTGGTTTCTAAAGGTGAAATACAATTGTAGATACACTAAATCTACTATATAAAATTTAACTTAACATATGAGGTGCAAGAGGTACAGTTGATATTAAAGAGTAATGTTTAAAGTGGGATTAAAGTTACACTAAGTAAGAATTTTTAAAAATGTTTTACTATAATTATTTAAATGTATGTGGGAGAGGAATAGAAGAAATTGAAAAATTTTTTGAAAAATTGAAGAAATGGTAGTCGCCCCAGAGTGGGGTGATCCATTCAAATTGTTTTTGAGGCTTCCACAGATTGGGCTTTTGGATGACCGCGGATTGGTATTGCTCTAAAATTTGTTGTGGAGCTAGTAGAGAACAGATAGAATGGCCAATCTGGCTATTCCTATCCTTGAAGTGGAATCTTAAACTGCAATCGTCATTAAGAAGCTCGGGAATTAAAGTGGATTCACCACCAGTAAAAATTATAGTGCCATCCAATTTGGCCTTAAATACAAGCCGCCCAACTAAGGGTAGAAAGATGAGAAATAGTTGGAGAAAATAGGAGTGAACCTGCAGACTCCTTTTTGATTTCCACAAAAGCCACATCTGTGAAAGTGGATAACAAATTCTTAGACGAAACACTTTGTAAAACAAACTGAATCACTTTCGAAATGAAGGCTGAACAATAATATCGCACCATACATAAAATGGCGGTTACACTAACATGGGCAAAGTGCGCATGTCAGTTTTGAAGTTAAATTATAAATTAACAATACGAAATGGAATATACAATTAAAAATTAAAGTCAGTCAGATTATGAATCTAACCGTTACAAATACATATGATAAAGAATAATATCTTATTTGATAAATAATTAAAGATATAAGTGATGGGGCAGAGTAAAAATGAGTATCTAATTACATACCCAGTTGCTTGTTTCCTGATTCAACTTTATCAGTCATAAGAAAAGAAGAAATGACAGATTGACATACAATAATGACATTAAAATAGCCTATAAAACCAATAATAAATTATCTAGTATTTTTATTAACACAAAAGACGCTGTTTCAAATTTTAATAAATCCGGTATCTATAAAATTAGTTGCTCCACTTGTAACACTGTCTATGTTGGCCAAAGTGGCCGCAGAATTATCGATCGAGTCCGAGAACACTGTAGATTATTTGATAAGTATAAAAATACTGACATTTCTAACACACAGTCTTCGTTTGTTAATCATTTATTAACAGAGAAACATAACTTTGATATAAGGAACACCACTCTTATTCATCAATGTACTAAAGGCCATAGAATGGATTTACTAGAATTTGCTGAAATTAATAAAGCAATGGTCAATAATAGTGTTAATTGTGTTAATGAACAAATACAACCTTTTGAAAATTACATTTTTCTAAATCTAAACTTTTAACCTCTCGATTTGTTTTTATTTATCCATAGGTGTTAGTTCTATTTTAGCCAATCTAACCTCACTTAATCATTTATTTATTTAATGTCAGCGCACATGTCACCTATCATTATTCAGTCAATCTGTCATTTCTTCTTTTCTTATGACTGATAAAGTTGAATCAGGAAACAAGCAACTGCATGGGTATGTAATTAGATACTTATTTTTACTCTGCCCCATCACTTATATCTTTAATTATTTATCAAATAAGATATTATTCTTTATCATATGTATTTGTAACGGTTAGATTCATAATCTGACTGACTTTATTTTTAATTGTATATTCCATTTCGTATTGTTAATTTATAATTTAACTTCAAAACTGACATGCGCACTTTGCCCATGTTAGTGTAACCGCCATTTTATGTATGGTGCGACATTATTGTTCAGCCTTCATTTCGAAAGTGATTCAGTTTGTTTTACAAAGTGTTTCGTCTAAGAATTTGTTATCCACTTTCACAGATGTGGCTTTTGTGGAAATCAAAAAGGAGTCTGCAGGTTCACTCCTATTTTCTCCAACTATTTCTCATCTTTCTACCCTTAGTTGGGCGGCTTGTATTTAAGGCCAAATTGGATGGCACTATAATTTTTACTGGTGGTGAATCCACTTTAATTCCCGAGCTTCTTAATGACGATTGCAGTTTAAGATTCCACTTCAAGGATAGGAATAGCCAGATTGACCATTCTATCTGTTCTCTACTAGCTCCACAACAAATTTTAGAGCAATACCAATCCGCGGTCATCCAAAAGCCCAATCTGTGGAAGCCTCAAAAACAATTTAAATGGATCACCTGGGGCGACTACCATTTCTTCAATTTTTCAAAAATTTTTTCAATTTCTTCTATTCCTCTCCCACATACATTTAAATAATTATAGTAAAAATTTTTTAAAAATTCTTACTTAGTGTAACTTTAATCCCACTTTAAACATTATTCTTTAATATCAACTGTACCTCTTGCACCTCATGTGTTAAGTTAAATTTTATATAGTAGATTTAGTGTATCTACAATTGTATTTCACCTTTAGAAACCAGCTAAGATCTTAGGTATGTATAATGTCTAGCTAATATTACCAACTTTGTTAAAATATCACTCAACTTGTTATAGGCTTGAAAATGGCTTTGTAGCCGAAACCGGTCGCCTTGATTAATTAATATATTTATATGTGGGATTGATTTGGAGTTGTTTTATTTTCTCATAATTTAAATAACCTTAGATTATTTTAAAAAAAATAGTTGTGGCCAACGATCGAATGTTGTGCCCAACGATCGAATTTCGTGCCAAATTCAATGATGTTTTTTTTGTCTTAATTGTGACATACTTACTTTCTCATTTTTGTTAGTTATCTGACTTAGTCATTTAATATCCAAATCAGTGTAAAGGTGAAAAATATCCCCGTTTTAAGGGTATGAACAGTTTAATTGTTATTAATTTTTATTTCATATTTTTCAGGTGCAGAAAAGCCAACTGAGACTGAGGGTGCTATTATTACTGTTATTTATTACATAATGTAAGTAAGACTTTGTATCTTCTATATTAAAACAATAAATTGAATATTTTATTAAGGAACATTTTTTTCTAGGTTATAATTATAATAATTATGGAATACTACTACAAAGTTTTATTAAAAATTACTACAATTTGTATGAATTTTTACTATTTATTATGTAAAATTTTCGTATTTATTTTCATAAAACGCAATACATTTTTAATATAAATTCATACAATGAATAGCAAAAATTATAACAATTTGTAGAACAATTCTTATGATGCATTTGGATATTTTTACTAAATATTGTAGATAATAACTCTACAATACATTCTCCACAAATATTTGGAAATTTTTACTACAAATTGTCCCTGTCCCTATATGTACTATTTATTGTAGAGAAAAAATCTATAATTGTAGAAATTTGTTCTACAATTTTTTTTCCGTGTACTAACAGATACGATAAGTCAATTGTCAAATATATTTAGTAATTGGTTCTTGCTCGACATATAATTTTTTGGGCGAAAATATAAGTTCTATCTAGGGATGCCATTTTGTTAGTACGACGATAAACCTGTATGACGTTTCCTCCCCTGCCCACCTCTCTGCTCAAACCAATCTACAAGGTGTTATACAAACCTAAATTGAGAGAGTAATAAATATATACTTTGAGTAGTTTAATACCGTATTATTAAATAAATATTTTTTTAAACTTACGTCTACATGAAGTCCTGGCAATGGAAACACTCGAGTCGGAGGTTCCTCTTTGGGTACGTAACGATAAAACTCCCCATTATCACGGTACCATTTTACGGAATATAATGGAGCGTCTTCCAAATCGTACTCACAACCAAGAGTTACCGAATGTCCTGCGCGAACCGCGCGGGGCACATTTAACCGCATCCCCTTCAAGCTTTTGCTGCTATTTATTCCTGAAACAATATACCAAATTAGTATCAACAACAATTATTTTATTTTTTACGAAAAATTAATCGACATTAGAACAAGAATATTTTCATACGCTTCACATCAAGCAAGATAAGACTAACGGACTAGATGTAAATTGTTATGTACAAGCATGGTCCTAAATGCAGAAGTAAAAGGAAATGTGTAGGTACACAAAGTTCAGTAACGTACCATTGAAGTATTTTTATTATATATACTTTTTACCATCATTAATATATAGCCCACATTGTACAAAATTTGGGAGAAATCTAATTTGGGATAAGATGAAATTAAGTAATTGTGATTTACTTTTTAATTATTTAGTAAAATTACGAAGAACACTTTTAAAATAATTTTTTAATGTAGTGAGTGGTTTTGTATTCATTTTGCACCAGAAATCTGAATACTAGTCAATGTTGTTAATTTTGTATATTTTTTAAAATGATGTCAATCAGATTTACCCCAGGAGCTGGGGTAATTCTGACAAAAGTTTAGATTGCTGTATTAAAGTTTTTATTTTGTAATATGGATCAATTATACAAACATTTAATTCAAGCTCTTTATTTTTATTTTTTTATAGTACATGGTGAAAACTACAAAAGTTATGAAATTTTAGAAAATATTGTGAAATCAAAGGAAACTAAAAACTAATAAAGTTATATACCAAACACCCTTAGTCGCATTAAACATAATCTTGTATGGTAAAATTGTAAAAAAATGAAAAAGAAGAAGGAGAAGTAAAATGGAACGGAACATACCAAGGACGGTGAAATAAAGTGCTATAAGTTGGGATCAAAGCTTGAATTAGAAGGAATTGTAAACTCTGCTCGTGTTAAAGAACCAATTTTTAATGGAAATATATCGTAGACTAATTACCTGAAATAGTTCGAAATAGCTTCGAAAGTAAACAAATAGCATAAAAGAGAAGAGGCAGTGAATTTTACCATCGCTCTTTAAGGAGATGCTTTAGATATTCTTTAGATTGTCGAGTGAAAAATCGAAAAATCGAAAAATCGAAAAATCGAAAAATCGAAAAATCGAAAAATCGAAAAATCGAAAAATCGAAAAATCGAAAAATCGAAAAATTGAAAAATCGAAAAATCGAAAAATCGAAAAATCGAAAAATCGAAAAATCAAAAAATCGAAAAATCGAAAAATCGAAAAATCGAAAAATCGAAAAATCGAAAAATCGAAAAATCGAAAAATCGAAAAATCGAAAAATCGAAAAATCGAAAAATCGAAAAATCGAAAAATCGAAAAATCGAAAAATCGAAAAATCGAAAAATCGAAAAATCGAAAAATCGAAAAACCGAAAAATCGAAAAATCGAAAAATCGAAAAATCGAAAAATCGAAAAATCGAAAAATCGAAAAATCGAAAAATCGAAAAATCGAAAAATCGAAAAATCGAAAAATCTAAAAATCTAAAAATCGAAAAATCGAAAAATCGAAAAATCGAAAAATCGAAAAATCGAAAAATCGAAAAATCGAAAAATCGAAAAATCGAAAAATCGAAAAATCGAAAAATCGAAAAATCGAAAAATCGAAAAATCGAAAAATCGAAAAATCGAAAAATCGAAAAATCGAAAAATCGAAAAATCGAAAAATCGAAAAATCGAAAAATCGAAAAATCGAAAAATCGAAAAATCGAAAAATCGAAAAATCGAAAAATCGAAAAATCGAAAAATCGAAAAATCGAAAAATCGAAAAATCGAAAAACCGAAAAATCGAAAAATCGATAACTGCTCATAACTGATTCTATCTCTTTTAGACACAATTTCGGAAAAATTGAATCTGAAAATGAATAATGATCCACAAGAATCTACAACAAAATATGGGATCACCATTGACGAGGTATTTTCCAGATATTTAAAAGATATCAAGTCTCAAACTTATGTTCCTTATTTTAGTTACCATAAACCTATAGTTTCAATGATAAAAATTCCTGAATAACCTACATGTTTTGTAAGATAATAAAAATATTTTAAACAATATTTATTCAATAAAAGAAAAAAAGTTTTCTTATTCGGTCATTACGCTCAAAAAGTGTAACTTGAATTAACATCAAAGAAAAAACTTGAATTATTATCAAAGAAAAAAAATACTGCATAAATAAAATAAATAATTATAATTGCATAAGTTGATAAAAATGCTATGTAATAGCTTTACCGCGGCAGTCCCCGAGTGCCACACGTATTTTATTCTGGTTGTTTTTAACTACACTTTTAATAACAATTTCTGGATGTTACTTGACGAATCTTTTAAAATACTTGTTCTATAGATTTATGAAAAACGTCTTGCGGGTAAATTACACACGCCCAAAAAGGAAATCGCCTTAAATCGTAGAAATTCCATAAATGTCCGAAGCAAAACTTTTATGTTTATGTTTGTACCAATGCCAAATGTATTTATGTTTCACTGGCCATCCGCCTACTCCTAAATTTCATTTTTATTAACTAAGCGTCGGGAGGGAATAGTAAACAAAATAAAAACGAAAGGGTTAATTTCACAAATGGATTCCATGTAGTTTATTGGATTTACGCTATTAACTTACTAGTATCAAAATTAGGCTAATTTTAAAGAAAATCTTTCGTGAAATATGTTCTTTATTATTAATAAAATAAATGAAAATGATGCCGAAAATGATACAAAAAGGATATCATTATAATCATCATCATCGTCATAATTTAGAACGTTTCCACTTTGTACTCTTGAGTCCCTTTTCAATATAAACAGTATCTATATATACGTACTTTCTTGGCCTGTTTCACTGTCTTCTTTAATATGCAAGTAACTGCTCGTGACCAAAATACTTTGATCTTACAATGACATAATATATATCTCAGTACAGATGTAGGTAAAAAACTTTCAGTATTTTAAAAGGGTATATTATACTTTTATGCAACTCTACCATTTTTCTAATAGAGTGTACCTTCTGCAGTGTCATCGTATGACGTACTATACAAAATAGTAACCTTAGACGTTATGAATGATTGTGTAGTTTATCGTGAAGTTGTACTACTATCATCAATCAAGAACTTATAACATCAGGTGGTTTAGTAACAAAGTGTTTAAACCATTTAGGTCGTACCACAATAAATAACCATACGAACCATAAGAAGAATATTGAAGTGCCTTACATAAATAAGAAGTATTGTAATTAAAGTGAAATATTGTGAAAAGTAAAAAAATCATAATAACTATTTACTGCATACAGGTAGGAAAGTAAAAATGTAATTTAATAAATATTTTGAAAATTATACTGTATCAAATATTTGTGAAATAGCTGAAAAATGTTTAAAGGTTCAATTATTTACCAAAAAGTTAAGACATACAATATTTAGTAGGTAATCCCATTATTTTAGTTTCACATGCAGGTACCTATTTATATATTTGACACGTTTGAAAACGACTTTTTTGAATAGAACTATTGTTTAGACCGATGATACCCAAAGTGGTCTATATCGACCCCTAGAGTTCGACAATGACCTACAAGGGGTCCATGTAAGCGAAAAAAAGAATTAGGGGTCTGTCAGATGTAAATGTGTGTCCATAATACTCGATCTCATTTAGACAGGTCGCGACTTTAATTTTAAATATCTATTAATGGAATAATCCACACGCAAAGATGATTTGTTGCTTAGTTTTTACCTGAAAACAAAACAAACAGACGGACGGCAATTAGTACTAAATTGTAGTCTTGTAGATTTTGTAAACAAACTCATATATACAATTTTATAATATTAGTAGCGAATTAATATATCTCATAAAATTGTCTAAGCAGAATATTCACTTTCGTGTCGCAATAAACTTTGAACTTACGAAAACTTGCACATATATATGCTACCATATCCCCAACTAGCCATTGATAAAAGTGCATTTGTTGTGAGGTCATCACGCCATCTCTAAATCGGAGTGAGAAGACCGATTATCTTTCTGACAGCGCCTCATTATCATTTACTAACTGTATAGGGACCGTGCGTCATGACTTTAACGCTAACTGGTGACAAAAATGTGAACTTTATGGGAGGTATTTATTAATGTTTTATACGGCATTTATTGTTTAATAATTATTAATAAAATGAAGTCGAATTATTTTCGTAATATCAATATCGAAAAAACTTGTTGCATCCGTGGATGTACAAACACATCACTTTGGAAACCTGGATTTCATTCGATAGTAACGAAATTTTATAAATTTTCACAGAGCACAATTATGCCTCACACCCAATGATATACATAATTACAAAGATTGCTTATCCATATGTAAATCAGACGACGAAAAGCGTATTTCACTAGGCAAAGTTTTCTTTTTATCTAGCTTGTATCAATTTTGAGCACTTAGTTGTAAAGAAATCATTTACAGAACCGGTTTAGAAATTAGAATCTTTAGTGTTTTCTTGTCATTAAGATTTTTACATATTTAAATGAACATTTTATATAAATATCATTTTACAGATAATGGTTTATTCTGTTGATTAAAACTAATGTAGAATATGAAATAAGAATGTCCAATTTGACAAAAATATCACGGCCCTCTTTACAATTTATTAACTATTTTTCATTTATTATTAAAATAAACATCATAAATAATACATTGCAATTACTGTCAAAAGAGATTGTAACAAACTTTAAAATATTAAAAATCCAGTGATTTTTGTAAATTTTTTTAGTGACATTACCATTAAACATTATTCAGAATAATAGATAAGTGTCCAATTACAACTCTTCCCAAAGTTGTTTATACCTCATATCAAAATTGTTTACATTACCTTTTCAAAATTGTATTACATATTGCAATTATGTATTTTATGTAGAATTGTTTCTGAAATAGTAGTCTAAAATTATTTATATCTATCTGTTATAAAAATTGTTTAGATCTCTTAATATTATTTAACTACATGAAAACTCAACTTTCCAAATACATAATGACATGTCTTAAAGTAAAACTTTAATTATTTTATATATCTAAAATAAAATGCTGACATTTTATTTTAAAACACATTTGGGCTAGAACGGCTCTATTTAGTGAGCACTAGGAAAGGCACATTGCAACCAGCTTTTCATAATTTTTTTATAGATGGGCGAGCAATCTATAATATGTATCATTGAACATCTCATAAACGTCAGTGGATGAATGACATTTCGATTAACATAAAGCTAAAAAGATTTATAATTATTATTATCAATCTTTTTTATTAATTTACATTATTTAAATGTTATTGTAATACTTTTAAATTCAGTGTTACTAAATACCGATATTTTAACATTGGATACACTTGTTTAAGGTACAACTTTACAATTTATTGTCACTTAGCCATTTAAATCTTTTTGCTTAAAATGTATATGCATGTCCAGATTTTAATAATGTTTCACATTTTACGTCATTTTGACCATGTACACGATTGTTTGGTACGGGCCGGTATCTATTTTTAACTATATTTAATATTTAAAAAATAGTATATTATGCAACGATCATGTAATGATGGTTATTAATACACGAGCATTAACCGGGATACGAAACGAGCCAAAGGCGAGTTTCGTATGGTTTATGCGAGTGTTTTAATAACCATTACATGAGAGTTGCATACGCTATTTTTTCTACACCCGATAAATAATCAAGACCTATAAATATTATATTTATATTGGTATTGAACACAATAACAGTAATTACTCGTATTTCTATAAAAAATTCTACAAAATTGTAATTAATGGTATTACTTCAGGTATTGGTATTTCCCTAGATTTTTGCGGTAAAATATTTTGTACTGTATTTTCTGCTTTCTCCGATATGTGTGGAGGAGTCTTCTATATCGCTAATATCAGACATTTTAATATTATAATTATCGAAGTTTAGCTACCTACGAAAATTTTATACGTTTTGACAACTAAAATAATTACATAGGAACCTAGGACAAACGTCAAACAGCATGCTTGATTGAAAAATTGTAGGTTTCTATTGATTAAAAATCTGTATCGTAATGAAAAATCTGTATCATAATGGGTATCATTATGAAACGGATTATGGGCATATAAGTGCATTATTATAATACGGGTGTAGAAAAATACCCGCATAAACCATACGAAACTCGCCTTTGGCTCGTTTCGTATCCCGGTTAATGCTCGTGTATTAATAACCATCATTACATGATCGTTGCATAATATACTATTATTATTTACTTGCAATGTTTACCCCATTTAATTCTAAAATTAAACACTAGAGAGGGCTAAGTTCGGCAGTAGTGCTGCCTCTATATTTCACGCACGGTCCCTATAGTCCAGGAGACAGTGACGATTTTCGGTATTTATTTTCCCAGTCAGCAAACACGTATAGAGAATTGTACGGTTAGCAATTCTAAGCAAAATTTTTATGTATTGAGAGGGGGATGTCCGATGGGCTGAGGCCGAAAATGCGTCAGAATATACGAAAACAAGGCCCCTTTGTTCCAGTGATAAAAATAGTTCTAGTAGTAAGAGGTATACTGAAGTTAAGTAAAAAAATAGTTTGATTAATCTGTGAATATAGATATTATATTTGGCAAGTATATAAAATACACTTTCCAACGAGTTATGTACACAATTTTTACTTTCCTATCTGTATACAGATATAAGGAAAGTATAGGAATCATGATTTTTTTCGACCTCGAGTTTTCGACGGATTTTTACGTTTTGAGGTCCCCTGAATCCGTTTTGACTATTTTCGCGATGATGTCTGTGTGTGTGTGTGTGTGTGTGTGTGTGTCTGTGTGTGTGTGTGTGTGTCTGTGTGTGTGTGTGTCTGTGTGTGTGTGTGTCTGTATAACGCATAACTCATGAACCGATGCACAGAAAAACACCAAATTTTAAACTTAAGCTTTATTCCAGCGTCCAATGAGCTGATTAGATTTTGGGCAGAGTCGGAACATCTGGGGGGGTACTTTATAGGTGATCATTTTAATATTTTATAGAATATATCTGTTATTTACGTTTGGAGAAGAAAATTCTTTAAATAAAAGTTACTTCTTATATAATTATCTATAATTTTTATT
This sequence comes from Psylliodes chrysocephalus, assembly GCA_927349885.1. Taxonomy (NCBI): domain Eukaryota; kingdom Metazoa; phylum Arthropoda; class Insecta; order Coleoptera; family Chrysomelidae; genus Psylliodes; species Psylliodes chrysocephalus. Next base: position 47,661,820 of record OV651816.1, read on the forward strand.
CTATACAAAATTTTCCTAAAATGGTCCGTATTCGAGAAATTTTACAAAATGTAAAAAAAATATTTTTTTATAAAAATTGTTCAAATAAAAGTTGTTTGTCATATAATTCTCTATAATTTTTATTCTATACATAATTTCTCTAAAATGGACCGTATTCGAGATATTTGAGAAAATGTGTAAATTTCGAATTTTGAAGAAAACTCAAAAACGGATAAAGAAAAAAACATTAAATTTGAAACGTAAGTTTTATTTCGGCCTGACGTGAAATGATTAGATTTTGGACATAGTCGGAACATCTGGGGGGGGGGGTACTTTATAGGAGGCCACTTTTATATTTTATGGAATATATCTGTTATTAATGTTTGGAGAAAAAAATTGTTCAAATAAAAGTTACTTCTAATATTATTATCTATAATTTTTGTTTTATATAAAAATTTCCTGAAATGGTCCGTATTCGAGAAATTTGAGAAAATGTGCAAAATTCTGATTTTTATGAAAGTTTTTGAAATAAAAGTTGTTTGCGATATCGATCTCTATAATTTTTGTTTATACATGATTTTTCTAAAATGGACCGTAATGAAAAAATTGTAGGAAATTTAAATTTTTCAGTATTTTCGTTTTTCATGAATATGTGGACAATGTATATATTTAGTTTATCCTCTAAACATTTATAGAGATGCTGCAATAGGTTGTACAAAACAACCGGAAAAAGCCTATAATAAAAAGATAATGACAAAACAAAAACTAGATAGGAAAGTCATGTGTTGGACACATCAGATTTTTTCTTTAAAGTGTACGCAGAAGACAAAAATAAAATCAATCACAATGTTTCTCCTCGCCACTTGGTTTATTTATAATAAATTAAACATAATAAATGAAGAAATTACAAAAGAAAATAAAAAGATAAATTGCATTTCCTTTTACACTTTTATAAAATAATTATGTTATTTAGAATTCACGAAATACTTTATATTGTTCAGTTTTAGAATTTCTTTACAGTTTTGACACCAGCCTACTCTACATTAATTATAATTATTGTAAGTTTCGTTATGTCAAATCATTTATACTAAAGGTGTGAGGAAAATACAGTGAACTGTGGAACGCCAATATCATTGAGTGCGCGTGGTAGAAATGGTCCTCTAATGCTGCTAAAAACATAGATAAATTTTTATGAAAACACTTTTGACATTTGCTATACTGCGACGCAAACGCATTATTTATATAATCTCACGATTTTACAGTACTAGTTTTTGCAATTTTGAGTGTGATTTTAAGGTTATTACGGTTATTCGTTTTGTTTGGTTTTGGTTCTGGTCTTTTGCGCTTTAAGATTATCTGTATTTTATAGTTCTGTACCATCTGTGAATAAGTCGGTAAGTCAAAAATTGAAGTTTTTCAGTATTGCTGTTTTAAACAACATTTTGATGTTTTCAAAAAACAAATTTTAAGTTGAATTTCGTTTTTTTTTGAAATAGGTTGTAAATTATACAACCAACAATGTTAATAATTATGACCTGTGAAATTATATTACTTAATGGAAAAATCTGACTTGCCTATATATTGCCCTCAAATGTGTGTGTTGTTGAGTTACTGACTTATTCTAGTATAAATAAACAGGACAAATTTTTTTAAATATTTTTTATTTATTCATGAAAAAAGCAAAGTGAACTTAGTTTAAATAACATACATTTTGATTGGAAAAGAAAACTAAAAATCGACTGATCATTTGGATAAACCTCTTCCAAATCCGGGGATAGCTGTAATTACCGGTTTTGGCACAAAAAAATGGAGAAATTCAACTATTCACGGCGTCTTCTGAACTAAACTCATGAAGGAAACTATTGCGAATTTGAATCACCCATTTATTCACCAAACAGAATGGGAAGAGTCCTTTAGATATATGTAGATATCTTATTTTTACTAAAATTGGACTTATCGACTTATTCACGGATGGTACAGAGTTATAGTTTTTAGTTTTAATTGTATGGTCTATTAATATTTGATTGCTGCTTTTCGATTAGTGCTTTGTTCTTTTTGGTGTTAAAATAAGCTTCATAACCATTAAGTACCTGCTTCTGGTTGATATCTACCTAATCGTCATCGGGTCCTTTCAACAATGGGAAAAAGTGTATGGTGTTTTAGTGTAAAAGTCAGACGCCTTCATTTTTCAGGTAAGGATGCCTAGTTATTTTTTACTTAAAAAGATAGCAATAGTTCGGGGTGCGACTGTTGGGTTTTAGCTATCTGAGCCAAATTGTCGACTGAGTGTTCTCTTTTGGGGTACCCAGAACCGAAAACCATATAGTTATATATCCTGTTTTTTTAATTAAATTTTAATAGGTATGCAGCTTGAATAAGGGCTTTAGGAAGAGATGCCATTCCACTTATTGTATATCAATTTTTTTTGTGATAGGTGGCTCTGATTCTATATAAAATATTTTTATATTTTAAAAATAAGTATCTGCTCTAATTTATATTTTCTGACATTGCCGTATATAGTAAAAAATGTGAAATTTATTACTTAGTGGTAAGGACATAACTTTAGGATAATTTTAACATAACATATAACGGAAGAGTTAATTGCATTTTCCTCTCGTTGAGTTTCAAAAATATTAATTTATCATGATTTACAAACAAATACATGAAACGGGCAAAATAGGCCTGCAAAGGCACTTTGTGCACAATCTCACCTGTATCGATGTGACGTAATGGGCGAATTCAATTTGGCTTACTTTTGTTTCTAGAGACTGGCGTTCCATTTTAAATATACAGTTCACTGGGAAAAGATTATTTAAATATATACCAACCGGGAAAACAAGTAGAAAAAATTCACTGGCTCCTGGACTAGTACTGTATCAAAGGAATTTTATGAATGAAGCAAATCTTAAGGCGGGTACAGATCTGAGCACGTAAGCGTATGAGGCAAGCCGAGGACACGTGAGCATGTAGATGTTGGCGGTACATCAAAGGGAGGCAGTGCGCAATACGTGCTCAGTTTGGAACGGGGAATTTGTAACGAATAGATTATAGCGAGTTTTTAAGGTTTTTTTTGCATGAAGTGGAGTCAGGAAAAGGTTTTGCTTCGCCTGGATGTATATAATCAGCGATATATTTTATGGAGAGCAAGACAAAATAATAAAACAGGCACTCAACTACCAGACCTCCATTTGTTTTTTTAATTATACGAGTAATATGGGTCTACGGTTCCGTGCTCGCAAATTCACTGGATCAGTAGCGAACAGTGCCTCGTGCGTCTCCCATTCGTGTGAACAAAATGTGCCGCACGAGGCATTCGGTTCGGCCTCGACTTGCCTCTTAAGGCGGGTACAGATCTGAGCACGTATGCGTATGAGGCAAGCCGAGGCCGAATCGAGTGTCTCGTGTGACGCATTTTGTATACACGAATGGTGGACGCACGAGGCGCTGTTCGCCACTGATCCAGTAAATTCGCGAGCACGCAACCGTATACCCAGAAAATTCGTAAAATTAAAACAAACATGAAGGATGAGGATGACGTCGCGGAGTTGAGGGCAGGTTTTATTATTTTATCCGACTTAAAGAAAAAAGGAGAGAAAGGAGTCGATGGCCGATTTCCTGCCAAGGATATACTTTTTTATGGTGTAATAGAACTAACGTTTTGCTCTCTTAAGATATCACGCTGATTATTTAAATCAGGAGAAGTAAAACGTTTTCCTGGTTCCACTCCATGCAAAATAAATCCTAAAAACTCGCTATAATCTGTACTGTGATGTATGGTACAAATTCCCCGTCCAGACTGAGCTCGTACTGCGCATTGCCTCCCCTTGATGTACCGCCAACAAACGGATCGGGGCGAGGCCGTACGGCGCACACAACGAGGCAATTTGCCGCCCCTCGGAAGCCCGTCCACATTTGCATGCTTATGCGTCCTCGGCTTGCCTCATACGCGTACGTGCTCAGCAGCTGAGCAGGTACACGTATGAGGCAAGCCGATGACGCATGAGCATGCAGTTATGGACGGGCTTCTGAGGCGAGGCAAAAAAAATAATTTAATTTGATGAAATTTGGTGAAATTATACCTCTGTATGTCCTAAATAAGCAAACAATAAATTTTAAAAATTCAGAATATTTCGAAATATTAATTTTTTCTATTCAAAACACTATTTTTTAAAGAAATTCTAAGGTGAAAAATTATCGTACAAAGTTCTTAGGTACTCATTTTTTCATTTTGAAATGTAATTTTTGATAAAATAAATTATTGTTATAATTCGTTTCAATAAAAAAAAAAAATACAAGCTGATAGCACCATAGAATTTTATGTAAAAAATATATAAAAGAAACTGTTTTTTATTTTTTAACCAGAATTCTTAATTTTCTATATATTATATTACTTCAAACATTTAGGTAGAATAATTAAGATTCAGACAAATCCTTTTTTCCTCTAAGTTTATTTTGAGTTGTCTAATGGTAGCAGGTATATGATTGTTGGTTTTTATCTTAAAAGCATTAAGATGGATACAGTAGCGGGTGCAAGTAATTTACAACGAAAGCGGAAAATTCTTTCAAACTATGAAAAACAGATGGTCTGTAGCGTATATAAAGGGTTAATAAATATACTTTCGACAATGTAAGCATTGGACCGCTGTTAATTTTTAACGAAAATATCCTTTGCGACAATTGAACGTATTGTACGTGAAAAGAAGGTGACTGGGACTTTTCAAGCTCCAAAAGTTAATTGTCGTGATCAAAAAAAAAAAAAAATTAAATTGGATGAGCAGCAGGAAAATATGGTACGCACAACTATTTGTTCTTTTTGTCGTGAAAACAAATTGCCAACGATGGAATCCGTTAGAAGGAAATTATTGAAGAATGATCTCGTTCCACAAATGAGCCGAGAGACATTAAGAAAAATAGTACAAGAGGTAAAGTTTCAATATGCAAGACGATCTCGTAACTCTGTTTAACGACGAAAATATCTTCGCTCTATAAGGGAACGTCGTTCGGAAAATATTCCTTGTCAAAATAGACATTCTAATTTCATAGCAACATCCTACACTAGTTTTAATTAACAATATAAACCATCTGTATCTGTAAGATGGACACTGTGGATTCTTTTACAACACTTAGGCCTAATAAGGCTCATTGTGCATCCTCCAGGAGTATATAGAACCTGCCTCTCAACTTCTCAAAATTTGCTCATTGCCGCTAAGAGATGTTTAGAGAGAGGTGCATCTTCATAGCTCAACAAAGTCCTGCAGGTTGACGCTGAGAGGTGTCTACAAACAAACATCTTCTCAACTAATCAAAGTCCTGCAATTTTTTAAAGTAGTCATTTCGTGGCCCGATGGTAAATACCCGAGTTAAGTCAGTCTATCCAATCGCTCCATAGGGCAAGCAATATAAACCATTAATTACTATCTTTAAAATGTAGCTTTAAATCTGTAAAAATGTTAATGACAAGAAAACACTTTGCACAACTGGGAAGTACAATTAAATTATACTCAAAATTATATTTAATACGTTGATTGCCACGGGAATTTTTAGAAATGTGGCATAAAATGACAATTTGATTTAATCACATTATATTATTAAAAACTCTAATTCTAGTGCATAGTTATTATCAAAAAGCATAAAAAATGTGTTTTTTTAAAAAAGGTCTTACGAATTATCTCGTAGTTGACTTCTGTAACAGAAACCTCTTCGCGAAAGCCAACTACGAGTTAATTCGCACGCAGACGCGCTGTACTGGATTAAAAACAGTTTTTGGTTGCTTTTAAAACAGATTCGGGTTCTTTTAAGAAAACAAAAATAGTGCGGAATATTTTCTATTAAGTGATGAGAGTAGATATATATTTTGTGGTTTCAGATAAATAAGCACAAATGGATTATAAACAGGTGAGTAATTATATAAATTAATTATTATTTTATATAAATATAAATGATTTTAGGTAGTTTGAAAAACAATTACAAATCAAAGCAAATAATATTAAACGTCACCAATCGGGCGAAAAGACAAATGCATAAAAAAAATGATTAGGTATAAGTAAGGTTAGTATTTAAATATTCTTAGCTGTTTTTCCAGGTCTTCTGGCTGTTAACCATGAGTTGAGGTCTTCAGTTATCTTAAATCCAAAGAGATGGACTGGTTGGATTCCTCCACTCACTTTATTAGGTGTCTTTAAATAATTCGGTGTCTAGGAACCTCCGGGTTCCAAACTAGATATAGTAAAATCAAAATATAAACTTCAGATTGAAATTTGAGTGGAAATGAGATTGAAAATCAGCATAAGAGTGAAAGTCTGCTTAAGAGTGAAAGTCTGCATAAGAGTGAAAGTCTGTATAAGAGTGAAAGTCTACATAAGAGGCCTAAAAATATATTACCTAAATTAGGATGATAAAATATTTAATAATATTTTTTTTATGTAGGTTATTCCTTAAAAACTCACCTTGGATGATGGGTGGCCACAAAGGAGCTTCAACTGAAGTAAGTTAATATAAAAAAAGTGAAAAACTGTAAATATGCGGAACTTTTATCCACAATGGTGAGATTATTGTTTAGTATTAGCACAAAATATTTTAGTTCACTAAATATAAGATTTTTCGAAGAAAATCCGCTAAATGCGGGCACGCTTCTTTCTCAGAAAATGTGCTCAATGCAAAAAAAGGCAAGAACCACTTTTTTGCTAATATTTTGCCGCGAAGTTTCAGGAATAAATGAATTGTTTTAGTTGGTATCCTGTTTTCTTCTTTTAATTAATTTAAGAGAAACTACTGTTTTAAGAATTAATGACAAATTAAATATATTTCTGAGTAAAGTTCTTTTAGCCCGTAACAGCGCTTCGACCTGTCGCTTCTCTGAATCTAAATCATAGATACGCATCCATATTCGTCAATAGTATCTAATAATTTGTCGAATGCATCACATTTACGTCTTTCTTGAGTGTTAGGTTTTATAATTATTGTTTTAATAATTAAAGTGATTTAGAATTTAAAGGGTTTTTGGCGAGAGTGGTAACGACAGTAGCGATTATGAACCTTCTGATAATTCAAGTGATAGTGAACCTGAAGTTAATCTGGAATCTGAAGACAATGATGATGATTACCAAGCAACAACATCAAATGCGAACGATAATTTTGTAGACAGAAATCCAACAAAATACTGAATTATTTATTTTCCAAAAAAATGGTGTAAAATTGGATACGACAAATTTTACAGTACAAACGCTGGTGTAATTATAATATTTTTTTTTTTTTTGAAGAATTTCTTGCATTACTGATGGAACAAACTAATTTATACGCTGCGCAATAAATAGGAGGAAGACGCACAATATCAATACCATGTATTTTTGCAAGTTCATTCACTACATAACGTACTGGAGGCTTATTTAATTTCACAATTTCTAGTAGTTCTATTTTTATTGATTTTTCTGGAAAGTTAATGTTTCTGCCTGTTAGCCACTTAATGGAATTATTTAATAAACTCATACTCGTTACTCGATTTTTTTAAGAGTACTCTCTAAAATTTGCAAAAGTACTTATTTATTTAAGTAATATTCATATGAATGGGTATTCAAACTCATACTTATTATGAGTAGGTACTTTGCGAAGCTATTCATTGTGAATTACTCATGAGTACTAGTGTTGCAACGAGACGAGAGAGCTCTCTTTCTTCTTGTCTCGTCTCGTAGGGCGAGAGAAAAGTGTTCTCTCGTCTTGAGAAAGCGCTTCTCTAGCTCAAAAGAGCCTTTTTCTCGTTTCGTCTTGTATCGTCTCGTTTCTCTCGTGATAAAAACATATTAAATTTGAATTTGGAAAATATATATAAGGAAAAAATATTAAGAAACTTTAAAATTTTGAAGACAATAACAAATAATTTTTCAAGTAATTTGTCTCACCATTACCCAAATTGGCAATAAGAAACACAGAATTACTTCGGTGTCTCTCTGTCTGTCCGTCTATCTGTCACAGTCGTTTTACTTAGAGACTATTTAACCTAAACAATTGAAATTTGAAGTAATCAGTGACTTAAATTAGGCGTTAACTAAAAATGTAAATGCTTTGTCTTGGAAGTTTGTTGAAGGGGGAAGAGGGGGGGGGGAGGTTTCAGCTGGAAGTTTTTTCTCGTGTTATATTAAATGAAAGTAGTTTGAAGGATGTTAAAAAAATATTATTCATTCGGTTGTTTTACTTTCTCTTTGACAATGGCTACAGTATTTTTTCATTATTACAGATTTCATTATTAAAATTTTTCACACTTTTTAATTTTTATGTCAGCCGCCTAATTATGTAGAATGTGTTGGATAAAAAACAACAACCGAAATACTCTCAAGATTATAGAACAAAAAATTTGCTGCAGTACAGGGTATGTGCAATATGTACCTACTTATGATCTAAGTATAGATCAGTAATTTATTCAGATACTCTCCAAATGCATTCCTTATTCGTTGTGGTAAAAGTAAGTTTGAATATTAGATCTAAATCCTCTTTTACAATAAATACGAATATAAGTAATAGGACTGACGAAATAATCGGACTAGCGGAGTGACAGTTGGAATAATGGAAAGTTTAGAAAAGCAGAAGCCATTAAGGGTTAACATTACTGTTTTAGTACAGCAAATCCCTGAAATATATATGTTCACATACCGACCTAAAAGTCTAGTTGCCCGTATTGTAGGTTTCTCGCTATACAGGGTTGGGATAAAGTATGAACAAAGCAAATATCCTTATAACGAAAACTATGATGTTAATGAAAATTTGGAGGTTGCTGTAATGTAGCATATTGCATCAAATGCTAATTTGTTGTTAATTTACCTCGGACCTATTTATTTAATTTCAAATTTAAATAGACCTCTGTTTCTGAATTGGTTATGTAAAAATTGGAAGTGCAACTGATAAGAGAATACATCGTGATCCTCAATACTATCATGTCAAGTAGACCAAACTTGCGCATTGCTGCTGAGGTACTACAGCTTGCAATACCACCATCGAAACAAAGTAAAACAAAGTAGAGACGACGTAAACACTATTTTGCGATATGACAGATGGACGCACGTCAAATGACGGAAAAGTGTAACGAAAATGACGACTTAAGTGGTACTTTGATTTCTTTGAAGTCAATAATTTTATATTTGAAGACTAACAGAATTTAAATTTAAATAAAGCTATTTAACAAAAATGGCATTTATTTTTACCAAAACTGAATATCCCGAGTTTGACATATGACGTCAAAATGTAATGCAAAGGTGCAGTTACTTTAGCATTGTCATAGCATCTCTTCTTTGTTCTATCTCAAAAGAATGCCCCAGATATTGATCATTGTGGGATCACTAACGGGTCACTGTTTGCTAAAATACCTTCATTTGATGGGATTACACAGTGATACCTCCACATAAATATTCTGGATGAAAGAGGAAAAATCTTCGACTGTCGCTAGGCGGCGATGCACCTTTTTCTGTTTGGAATCGTAAAAAGCGCCCAAAGTACACTTGGTAGGGAATCTAGTAGAACTAAATGAGACATATGACTTTTCAAAGTTAGTACTTAAATACGGAGAAAGCAAGGGAATACAATAGGCCAAGAGGCCGCAGTTTTATAGGCTAAATTTGTGGCTGTTCGTCAATAATGACTTATTAACTGAGAAATATATAAACTTTATTTTGCACATAGTGTAGCCTAAGAATTTCGTTTTTTTCGCTATTAATATATAAGCAGCTATTATTAAAAAATGTACTTACATTAGTTAAAATCAGTTCACATTTTGTCTCAAGAATTTCAGTAGATTTCAGTAGAAAAGTCATACATATAAGGATTGTTTTCCATAATTGAATCAGTATTGTTAACATATAGGAGAAATAGTATTGGACCTAGAATTAATCCCTGTGGCACACCCATTTGTACTGACAGGAGACCTAAATTACAAGTTTTGCATTGATCTTCACTGGTAGATTTTATGGATACAAACTAAGACCTGCCTTTTAAAAATAAAGCTATCCAAGAATAAGGCCTGCCTCTTACTTCTATGTTCTCCTATGTTCTCCAATGTGGACAATAAAATATCGTGATTCACACAGTCAAATGCTCTGCTGACGTCACAAAAAATAACAGCAGGGCATATTCAATAATTTTTTTGTAAAAGGAAAACGAAGCAGTGGTAGTAGACATGGAAGATCTAAAACCATGTTGGTAAATACTGTGAACCTAAAAGTTATTTAAAAATGACATTAATCTGTCAAAGAATGCATACTCGAATATTTTAGCCATTATTTGATATCGTAACTGATCTGTAATTGTTAACATTTTTTGGATCATTTTTCTTAAAGTTAGGAATCACTTTACCTGTTTTAATAATTTGCGGAAAACTAACCTGCACAAACGCTTTATTTATTAGAAAAATAATTGGAGATATAATTAAAGTAAGGACTCTTTTTTTGAGGAAACAAGGAACATCGTCACTGCCTGCCGTTTTTTTTTTTTCATTTTTTAATAATCCACTCGAGTTGTATAGTATATATTTTTTTACAACCCCCAACGAAAATCTAAAAATTTAAAAAATCATATTAAGACAAAATAACTAATTTTAAAATAAATTATGAATTTTAATAATTTAATAAATAAAGTAAACAAGAAAAAAAGTTTCATTAAAATTTTTTTTTCAAATTGTGTACCAAATAAAAATAAAAATGCTATTATTTATCGATTCTACTCATTTTAATGTATATTTATTCTCAATAACTAAAAAATATACTGACAATTAGTTTGACAGAATTGTCACTTATTTAAAATTTTAAAAATAATAGCAGTACTGTCCAAAATATGAACTGTGATTGGTGGATTTAATTTTTTGCAGTGTTCTCACTACCTAGAATAGATGTAAAATATATTCGTTCAGTTGAACGAAATAACATACTTTTTCGTTTGGTAGTCTGGGCGTAAATATGCTAATATCCATGTGGGCGTAGATAAAAACAAACTCATTTTGACAATTTTTTTTGTGCCATCTGCTTGTAAGCTCGCGATAATAGAGTACTAATTATTAAAGCTGCAGCTAACAAGTATAAAAACATTAGGACGTTTTACCCGGTTAAAAATAAAATAAAATATTTGATGTGTCCAACACATGACTTTCCTGCCTACATAGTTATTACAGGCATTTCCGGTTATTTTCTATAACCTATTATATTACCCCTGTAAATGTTTAGAGGAGAAAATAAATATAATAATAATATAACACTCTCACTAATTCACCCCCTTACGAGTGAATTTCAACCCCCGAAGTCGACTGAACGACTTGTGTAGGGGAAGGGACGGATATTATTATTATTATTTGCCGTGGCGCTCCGGGGCGACTTAAAGATGATTGATGGTGCCATTAGACTTACAGGTGAGGAAAACCCGGAAAACCTCACCCACCATCATCGAGACGGTAATGTATGGCGAATTTTTTTAATCTGCATGTCATATCAACAGAAATTGAATTTCTATTAATACGCCACACATCAAATCCTAAACCGAACCATGCAATTTATTTAAAAATCCACATGGTCCGGTCTAGAACTCGAAACCCAGCAGTCTCAGACTCATAAACTTGCCTATAAATGAATATAAGCGCGATAGACCGCTACACCACCGTCCCGATAACAAAAGTACTGAACAATTAAAATTTTACACTTTTCCTTCATTTTTACTTACTGGAAACATTTTCATATATACATTGTGTCCAATTAAGTCGAAACAATATGGGAAACGATTGTATTCTTAATTTTATGAAACAAAGTAATTCCTTATAAAAAGTTCTGCATGGTCTAAAACCTGAAATACAATCATCAGATGTTCACAAGGTTTGTCAAAAAATATGAATTTTACTCAAGAGTAAAGTACCTTTATTCTTTATACGACTGATAAAACTTAATATTTGATGTTTGTATTTTAGGTTTTCGACCATGCTCGACTTTTTATAAAAAATATTTTTTCTAAATTTCATAATAAGCTTTTCCTATACCACCAACTGTCTACGTAAAATTTGATATCTGATTATTGTATTTCGGGTTTTAGACCATGCAGAACTTTTTATAAAGAATAGCAGTTTTTCAAAAAACTAAAAATAAAAAAGTTTTCCATATGGTTCCAACTTAATTGGCGTTTTTTCTCTTTATCCGTTTTTGAGTTTTCTTAAAAATTAGAAATTTAAACATTTTCTCAAATATCTGGAATACGGCCCATGTTAGAGAAATTAGGTAAAGGACAAGAAAGATAGAAAATGATATACTCTACCGAGCATTTAAGAAAAAAATTGTATGTGGCAAAAATTATAGAGGATAATATTAAAAGTAACTTTTATTTAAAGAATGTTCTTTTCCAAACGAAAATAAGAGATATATTCCATAAAATTTAAAAATGATCCCTATAAAGTACCCCCCCCCCCCCTGAAGTGCCGACTCTGCTCAAAATCTAATTTATCCACAACGGGCCGAAATAAAGATTAATTTTAAAATTTTGTGTTTTCCTCTGTATCCGTTCATGAGTTATCAAGTATACAGACATACAGACACACACAGACACAAACAAACACAGTTATACACACAAATACTCACAGACATAAACAAACATAAATATACACACAAACACTCACACACACCTCGCACACACACACACGCACACGCACACGCACACGCACACGCACACGCACACGCACACGCACACGCACACGCACACGCACACGCACACGCACACGCACACGCACACGCACACGCACACGCACACGCACACGCACACGCACACGCACACGCACACGCACACGCACACGCACACGCACACGCACACGCACACGCACACGCACACGCACACGCAAACGCACACGTACACGCACACGCACACGCACACGCACACGCACACGCACACGCACACGCACACGCACACGCACACGCACACGCACACGCACACACACACACACACACACACACACACACACACACACACACACACACACACACGCACGCACGCACGCACGCAAGCTTAGACGCACACACAAGCACGTCGAAAACTCGAGGTCGAAAAAAAATCATGATTTCTATATTTTCTTTATCTGTATACAGACAGGGAAGCAAAAAATGTGATAGCATAAGATGTTACAACAATAAAATTGTATTGTTTAATGGTCAATATAAACATAATTTTTTTATTTTGCCATAAAATATTTTCTATTAATACCTACTATACCTATTTAACAATTGTCTCATTATTTTATGTTAGATGAGTTACGGTCTAAAATAAAAGTTATGTTAAACCATGCGATATTAAATGAAATTTCTAGACTTTATAATTATTCTATAAAATACTTCCTAATATAAAATTGTTCAAATTATGAATTTAATCGCAAATCAAAATCCGAAAGGTCAGAATTATCTGAAATAAGTTATAGATATTCTGAAAATTCGGAAAAAATATCAGAAGTCTCACTACGAATTATTAAGACCGTCTCCGAACCCCAAACGTGAAAACAAATATTTGGAGATTTGAAAAAAAAGGCTGTCGTCGATGAGATTCAAATCCAGACATCTTTGTTCTATGTTCTAATACCCTTACCAGTAGACCATAACGACATTGACATATCTTCGTCTGAGTGAGTTAAATTTTCAATGAGATTTGTTTCCGAATTTTTAAAATGTCTACAACTTATTTCAGATAAGTCTGATCTTTTTGATTTTGATTTGCCATATACGATATATTAAATTTTCAATTTGCGTTTTTAAGTTTACGTCGTTTAAATTACATAAAAAAAAGAAAATATTCGTTTGGGTTGCATTCAAAATAGTCCGTATCTGGCGGATCATCCATATTGAGTCGACATAAGCCACGTCCAGTGATATTGATTTGTGTGTTTGAAAAAGATGCATATAGTGTCTCCCTACCTGATAACTCCATGATCTAGAGGCATTTTGTTCTGTTAAATAAACACTACGAACTAAACTGTATAACAGATAGGTTTTAGAAAGAGAAATTAAGACTTAACTAAGAAATAAGCCACACTACATTTGAAATTTTATTTAGGTCGAATTTTCATTATTTTAAAAAAGTCGAAAATACCGTGACAATACTTGACAAATAACAAATATGGCTAGACCAGTGATTCCTTAAAAAAATTTATTTTTAAAATTATTTGCAATTTCTTATGTCACCTAAATTTTTTTCTCGCCTATGTTATTCCGGTTTTATTTAAAACTTCTAACATCTTTATAAGATTTAGGTCCTTTACTTTAAAATACTATTACTAAATTGTTTCTTCGGTTGCATATCCACAACTTTTGTTCTCAACTGTGAATAATCTTGGAAGCGGTTATCCTTTCTGTTTCTTTTTTTTATAGTTCGTTTCTAGTATAAAAGTATGATCGATATGGTCTAGCTATAGTCACAGTGTACGTTTAATGCTGACTTCACATAAAACTACAAGCAAACTAACAAGCACTAAAAAGAAAATTTTACGATATAATGGAAAATAATTTTACATATTGTACAACCGTGGCTTCAGTAAACGGTGAACTTACTATTAAATAGATTTGTAATAATCGCAGAATTTACATTAGTTATATTATACAAGATTTTATTAGTTAGTTAATAAGTTATTTTGTACGAGTAGAGCTTCCATAGTAATAATTACATCGTTACACTGCTGCCTTTTAATAACAAGAATGTCAGCATACAATAATTAATTAAAATTAGTAGGTCCAAGACATTTTCTAAAAGCAAGCTTCAAAATTTATCGACCTTAAATGAGTCTTCAACAAAGAGAAGCAGGCGGCTCGTCTTAATTTAAAAAGATGTTTCAATTTTATTCAAAAATTTTAGCATTTGTAAAACTTTGTACAAGTGCCAATATCCCTCAAAACTTTTTTGGCTTCGTCCGTTTAAATACAATTAAATTCCGATTTTTTTTAGGATTCCTGAGTCATGAAAAGATTGCTTGATAATATCACTTAGATCAGCCATACTCAACCTTTTTTTTTCCTTCGGGCCACATACGTATGTTTGCTGTTACACGGGCTGCAATATATTGAATGAAAAAAACCAGATAACTGACATTTATAGAGATTCGAGAAAACGTTTAAAATTGAAAAAAAAAAAAATACTAGTAAAAGCTTCAAACTGTTAAATAAATAATAACTCCAATGAAAAAAAGGTATTCAAAATATAATTAGTCTTCACAAAGTATAAACGATTTGTAACAAAAAAAAAGAGGAAAAAAGAGGTAAGAAAACGTCACTTTGCTTATTTTAGCTGTCTACATGCAGGTCCTAATATTCAATGTCTGTGTCACTATCTTCAATAGTAGGTTCAGGTACCGTGTCTTTAACATTATTGGACATAGATAGATTGTATGTAGTACCTAATTTGCAAAGTTTTAGTAAATCTTTCTTCTTGGCATTACTAATGTCTTGCACTTTTTTGTAAGTATTTTCAGAGCGTTTTTCACCCTTTCAGGCATCCCTCTACCGGTATGGCTTGGCTTTTTCAAGAAATGTGAAAAGCTGGTGTTTAGGTGTTATTTCAGTGATTTAAGAAGTGCTTCCGGTGGTCTTAACGCAAAATAATATGGAGACGAGCGTCACCATCCCTGCTCGTTACAGCTTGACCAAGTACTTCTTAGGTTCTTAGGTTGAAAATGAGTGGGATTCCATTGCGACCCAGATCTATTGTGGCTCATGACTAACTTATAGTTCACCGTACAAGCCACACCTTTTGACAAAGGTCATGGTTGAATTGGGTGAGATTTCTTTAAAGTCGGTAGGCTCCAGTCGGGTAAATCCGAAGATCTGGTAACTAGTTCTTTCCAGAGCGGAGCAGGTACATAATACTCTGCAGACTCGTCTTCCACGCTGCAGAATCGACAGTCCGATGTTTGTTGCAGACCTATCCTTCTCATGTGGTTGCTCAGACGGCAGTGTCCTGTCATCAGTCCGGTGAAAATGCGTAGATCTCTCCTACTCCATTCTCGGATCTGAGCAGAGGCATTCATGGAAGGGTTGGTTATAAACTCCTTTAAATAGGTTAGCCCTGCGGTATCTCTTCAGTTCGTGAGTGTTGCACCCTCCGTCCATTTTGAGATAATTCCTTTGGCAGTGCTTTTTGCAATGCCCAGGAATGGTTCTGGTCCTTTAAACACAGATTCGGTTCCTCTTTTAGCAAGTGCGTCGACTTTTTCGTTGCCCTCCACACCACTGTGTCCCGGAACCCAGATCAAAGTAACTTTGTTATGGGCACCGAGACACTCTAGGGTATTTATACAGTTCCAAAATAGTTTTGAGTTAACTCGATTGGAGCTCAGGGCCTTAAGGGCTGCCTGGATACCTGAAAAGATAGTCTTGTTTGCGGGGAGAAAATTGATCAACTCTCTCGCTCCCAATTCTATAGCAATCATTTCTGCTTGGAAGATCGTGGCCAGAGAGCCTAAGTTTATTGATATGTCAACTCTAGGCCTCTGGCCGAAAACTTCCGTTCCTACTCCTTTTTCAGTTTTGGAGCCGTCCGTGTACAACGCATAGTCTGCCTGGAAGAGCGTTTTTTCCCCTTTGCTCCATGCGTCTCTCTCTCTGGAATAAGGACGCTGTATGTCTTTTCTATGTGCTGTCAGGGAACTAGCGAGTCCGAGACCATGCCGAAATGGGTTGATTAATAATTTCACTCATCAGCCCCGTCTTGTCCCACCGCAGTTCTTCCATTGACTACCCACTTTCAGGAGCCTGTAGGAGACCTTTCTGGCCTCCCTTTCCAGCAGAATGTTGAGAGGGGTTAGGTCCATCATGGTCTCCATGGCTCCCATAGGTGTAGTTGACATTGCTCCAGTTATGGCGAGGCACGCAAGCCGCTGTATTCCAGCCAGCTTTGCTCTGGCCGTCCGTTGGAGTCCCTTGTTCCACCAGACGACAGAGCCATACGTAACCATGGGTTTTAGCACTGTTTGGTAGATCCAATAGATCAGTTGAGGACTGATCCCCCATGCTTTGCCGCATATCCTTCTGAGAGTCCAGAGGGATAATCTGGCTTTGTTAATGGTTTTATCCAATTGGGGGTTCCAGGTGAGTTTTTTATCTAGGGTGATTCCCAGATATTTCAACTCCTCCGGAAAAGGAATGGTTTTCCCAGCCAAGCTTGTCGAGCTTTCTTCTCTTGGTGAAGGGGACAATAACAGTTGTGCGGGGGTTAACAGACATCTGCTCCCTCTCGCACCATCTGTTAATCGTATTAAGGATGTTGGAAATCATCTTTCTGAACTTTCCCCTAATTATGATAACTAGATCGTCCGCATAGCATTGGAAATCCACCCCCTGTCGAAAGAGATCGTCTAGCAGGTTATCCACCAGAATAGTCCACAGTAGGGGTGAAAGTACGCCGCCTTGTGGACATCCTCTGGCAGGCTTAAAAGTGACAGTCTCTCCTTGCAGTGATTAAGTGATGTTCCGGTTTGCCAGCATGCTTTTGATCCAATTACAAGTTAGTTTGTCGATTCCTCTTCTTTCAATAGAAGAGAATTAAGACTGAGGAAGGGCGTTGTTGAACGCGCCTTCTATATCTAGGAAGGCACCTAGCGCAATCTACCCGTGATTTGTGGAATGGCCGATTTTTCCTACTAGATTGTGCAGAGCATGATCTGTCGATTTGCCTGGAGTTTAACGGGTTTGCCCGAAGACTTCCTTCTCTAATATGCCTATCTAGAATCCTCTTTAGTGTTTTTAGAAGCAAGGATGTTAGGCAGATTGGACGATAAGAGTTTGGTAGGGAGGTACTTCTTACGGCTTATCAACCATTCACCAAAGTGATTCGGGCATCACGTGTTATCATCTATTGGTGTTTGAAAGTTAGCTGTGTATCATGGAAAGAAAGGGTGATGTAATCACCTTGTCGATTTCGGACCAATCGAGGAAGGCCAGACAAGACTGCTCTATTCAAAACAATTTGGAAACATTATTAAGGCATTTCGCAAATACAATAAATAAAAATAAGTTTCCTGGCCTTTATTTTGTTTTGGCCGAAACACTTTTAGGAATCGGACTAAATACATTTAGCAAAAATAAGTTATATGTCTCTTATCTGGTTTTGGTAGACACACTATTAGCAACTGAACACAATATTATGATTATATTTCGGTAAAAATGCCATTCATCTTGTTTGTGCATATTGTGAATGTATCAATGTAGATGTAGTTTTTTGACCATTTGTTTATCGTGAATATAGACTTCGTTCACATTTTTGTTTTTGCTGTATATTATTTGAACTATTTTGAAGACGAAAGTGTACTTAAGTCGAAAATGCCAAAAGTAGAGCTATCTTATTTTTGTTGTAACTCTACAATCCTAACGTTTATTTAAAAATTAGCTTGATATTTAGCGCAGAGACCGATGTATGTTTTCGCGCATCTTGCTCAAAACTTTTGAAACAGAAACCTATAGTTATAAAACGCATCTTCTTAATAATAGTGTTTCGGGCCACAAAAAAAAAGCTTGTAGGGCCTCATGCGGTCCGCGGGCCGCAGGTTGAGTATGGCTGACTTAGATGATCTATTATTAAAAATGGTACACTGCGCTCTACAAGCGCGAAATATCTACCGTTTTTATTTCATGATACTTTGACATTTTCGAAGAACTAAAAAAATGAAAGTTATCCGTTATTTTAATTAGTTTTTAAAGAGGACAAACCTTAGCACAACAGTATACTCTTTTAGTGAAGCAATACTTGATTAAATTTTTTTATTGTCTGGCTATACCCACCCGGGGCTTTGCAAAGCCAAGAAATGGGTTTTGTTCCCATTATTCGTTAGAACTCTTTAAAACTTTAGCAGGGGCAGGGGAAAGAAAGATAAAAGTAAATTTTTGGTCAAAAATAAAGTAATGAGTGTGAAATGTAGTTTTGCACCTCTATTTTATTATCCTATACTAATACGAGAAAATAACGTTGACAATCACGAGTAACGATGGCTTAAAATACAGTATATTAGGAAAAAAGGATGAATGTCCACACGTCAGGGGGGGAAACGCTGAAATTCTACTTTTCCGTTGCGATGTGACGCGACGTTTTGATCTGCTTCAAATGCAAAACTATTAATTAACTGACATTTTTAGTTGTTGTTTGAACTTGCCAAGAGCGTATTATTTGGCCACACGTAGAGTATATATGGAAAGGGAAGTTTTAAATGTCAATATCTTCGTATCCAGGTAAAAATATAATGTGGTACATGCACCCAAAGATATGATGTCTATTCATACACCTTATTTAGTAAACTATTGTTTTATTTTAATTTTAAATCCCTTGCCGCGTTCGATAGACAAGTATTCGCTCAGAGCGAAGTCATGGTAGGGGAATCAAAAGCGATACAAGCGCTAGCTGCGTATAATTCATGCAATTTAGGGCGATATTTTGTAATTTTGGCATATCAAATACACATATACATTTTACTTTTTTTTTCAAAACAATAAGCAACCGGAGTTGATATGTTAAAAATTGTAAAAATACTAGCAAAAAAAAAACAGTGAAAATTATAAAAATTTTCAGTAGCAAAGTGGAAATTTAATCAAAAAAATAAATGGATAGGTGTACAATAAGAAGAAAAATTACCTTTATTTTTGTAATAATAACAGAACCTTGAAAGGTTTTAAATAAACAATAACATTTTATGATGTTCTTCAACATCCATTTGTTCTTAAATGTTTACAAAGAACTAGATTTTAAGATTTCTGCCTTTGATTATTGTATGTGAGCTGGAATACAATTTTCTAACTTACTGATAGGAAACCAGTTTTAATTATTTTTTCTGTTTTCTTTCGAACAAAAATGAAAATATAAATAAAAATCGTTCGGTTTATACATTTTAATTTCACGCTACTATTTGATGGTATTTTTTTATTTTGACAGAATAGGTTAATTCTTCAAAGACATCATATTAGACTTAGGCAACTTCTCATACATTTTACCATAAATACTGTTGCCTGTCTAATTTTATTATTGATTTTTATTGATTATACTTACTTTTTTTAGTTTAAGCGATAAAAATATATAATAAAAATAATAATAATAATAATAATATGTAATAATAATGTTTTCACTTGTTCTACAAATCGATATAGTTTTATTAAAATTATCATATATACTTTTTAACTACGAATTATATTAAAAATTGCATTGTCAATATATGCAAAAAATCGTTCATTAGTACATAAATTAATTGGTGCTGCTCTCACGCACGAAACAAATTGTAAGTGTATTACTAATTTTCTGGTCGCTAATATAAAAATTTACTTTAAGAAAGTCATGAACGTGCCATCAAAACTAATTACGATAATTTGATAATTGATCCATGCATTATTTAAACTTTAATTAACATTTAGTAAATACGATATACAGGATGATACTTGAGGTAAGAAAAGCAATAAGAAAAAAAGAAGTACAGTCCTAGCATTTTTTAAAATAAAATAAGGTTTTGATTAACCTAAGAGGTTGTAACATTTTTACAAAATTTTATGTAAAAATATTTACCAGTTCAAAAAACTATAATTTGGGTAGAAAATTATATCTCAGAGGAGCATAAGATGAAATGCTAAATATGTCGGTGTTTTGAACTGACACCCTGTATAAATATGATGACCAGTTTGAACTTAGGTTTTTAATTTCATAAATAAAACAAAATTGCATACAAGACAGTCTAAGCACAGCTTACTTATTATACAACTCCACAACTCCTTTGATCTGGCGGTCGAGAACTAAGCGATCTGGAATAGATCAGTCTTTCTTCTAAAAGTCGGGGCAGGATTAAACGGTTTTTTTTTATAATTAAAGTAAAATATTTAGCGAATATTCTTGCTAATTGAAAAAGCGAGGCTGAAATAAGGCAAAAAGAAACTTATTTAAGGGATTATAGCATGACCAGACTGGTTGAGAATGCAGGCTCGACCAGAGGAAGGGACAAAATCACTGGGGCGTAGGCCCAGGAGGGGCCCGGCAGCTTAAAAAAATGTTCTTTTCCAAGCGTAAATAACATATATTCTTATAAATTAGAAAAACGACCATATAAAAAGTATCCCCCAGATGTTTCGACTATGGCCAAAATTTAATAGGTTCACCGTTTATGAACCGAGTCCTTGTCAAAACAAACAACCTAAAATTTGACGATATGTTTGCAACATCGCTTAACATTCTTATATTTCTGAATTTTGTTATTTTAAATTATCAATATGTTGTAGACTAGACTATGATGTAATAGACTAGACTACCATATCTAGCAAATATAAAAATAATCATGTATGTTTGTCGATAAAGTTGTCAATTAATTAATAAAGTTGTCACATATTATTCTTTATATAATAAAGTTATTTTTCCTTTCCATTGAGTTCTGCCTTACTTCACAATGGGTTCTAAATTCTTCCAAACCTAGTCCATATGATTCTAAAACTATCAGATCTTCCATGTAATCTAAGTTTGGTCTGAATCACCTGTGAATTTACTGTTGGAATAAACCTATTGTATTTTTTCACGAACTTTATTGCTAGACTCTGTTTTTAAATATTTTATTTTCTTAACAAAATGAACATTTAGTCCATCTAGTTTTCACCCATATGAAACTTTTGCTTTTCAGCGAACGAATTCATTTAATATTCAATTCACTAGAAATGTTTCAGCACGAAAAAGACGAAAAAAAAAAACACTCATTATTAGTCACTTCACATACGCCTCTTGACGCATAACTTAAATAAGTAAACGAGGGTGGCTGCCTAACAGAATTATGGCTTCAAGAAAAATATTCTCGCAAAAGAAGGGATAGAAAACTAAATAATTCACTTGCAAGAAACGGTTCCGTTGTAATCATGGTAGACGAAAAGAAAATTTCATGCATCTCTGAAACGGCTCATACTGCTTTCCATTGCGTGGATAGTAGAAATACAGAACGAAATGTTATGAGTTTCATGAAATTTAAAAACTATCGCTTTTTTGTTCTGGAATTATTTGTAAAATACTGAATCACTTTAATAATTCGGGACATCAATTTAAATATTTACCTGATTATATTCTTCAAAAAACCACCCATCGGGTGGATGTTGATTCTGGAATTATATAGTCCAAGATCCCAGAGCGATAAGACATAACTTATTTTCTAAAAGATGAAACTTTAAGTTCTCAGTAGTGTCTCATGTACTTTGTATACCTGCGTGTTTGTGAAGTTTGCCCAGTTACACCTAGGCAGGTACCAGGTGAGAAAGGTGACTAAAAATAAAAGTTACTTAACTTTATATGGCTGATTTTTATATATATTTAATATAATATCATTTTCAAGTAGTATCGCAGGTATCAGATACTTTCCATGAACCAAAACTTTTGTTAGACGCTTTAAAGCTCCACCAAAAATAAATGAACTTCACTTATTTTTTAATGTCTGATTTTTGAATATGTTATCGAGATAACTATTACAAAATTATATTTAATCAGTCAGACAAATTGGAATTACCAAAAATCCCCTAAAAACAAAAATTATTCGGCCGTGAGTACGAGCGCGAGAGCATTATGCATGCTTTCAGAGCGAGTGAGACGTCCATTTGTAAAACCCAGAAATCCACCTTGATGAAATCTTCGGAGAAAAGTTAAGAGCACAATCCACCTGCTCAAATAGATGTTTTATTAATTGACGGTTTCTTTTTGCTACATATCATGAAAAATGTCCCGAAAAATTTGGCTATCTCAAAAAAAATGCTTCAAATGGTAACACAACTAAAAGCGATAAGATACGATGTTATTTTTGATCAATATTTCTCTCATTCGATTAAAGATTATGAGAGATCTCTTCGCCAAGAATCAACTCAACTGGATTTCAATATTGCTGCTCCTGATCAAGTTAGACCTTCAGATTTTTTAAAAGAACTGAAAAACATCAATTTTAAACAGGCCCTCGTTGATTTCTTTATTCAACACTGGGCATCTGATGAAATGGTCCCTTTTGTTGAGAATAAACGGATATTTATAAATTATAAACAATGTCATTCTTACATCGTTGATAACAACAAAGTTGTATCAGGTGTAGATGACAGTTTATCCTGTCCAGAGCATAAAGAAGCTGATACAAAAATTGTTTTTCATGTTTGTAACATTGATGCTCAACCAAATTTTGTTATTAGATGTTCTGACACTGATATTGCAATAATTATGTTAGGGCATATGGATAATTTGAAAAATTATGACTCCAATGTATGGTTATATGCAGGCACTGGAAATAACCAGAGATACATTAATTTTTAAAAAAATTACGAGCATTTGAGCCCATCTTTGTGTAAAAGTTTATTAGGATTTCATGCATTGACTGGATGTGACTTTAATCCTTCCTTTTTTAAAACGGTGAACAAAGACCTTTTAATAGATTGATGAAGAAGCATGAATATCAGCTTGCTTTTATACAATTTGGAAGCCCCTAGTCGTTTACCGATGCACACATACAACAGGATATTTTTAACAAAGTACAAAAATTTATGTGCGAAATTTATGTTTCTGGCACACTTGACGTTGATACTGCCCGACTTCAGCTGTTTTTAAATAATTATGCCGTTTCTGATGTAAACGAAGAATATAATCCAAAAAGTTTAAAAAATTTTGATGCTATCAATTTACCACCATGCAAAACTGAATTATTTCAACAACATCTCCGAGCTAATTACATTTCTAGCATATGGAATAATGGAAATGAAAAACAACCAACAATCTTTGCTCCTGAAAATAATGGCTGGACGTTAGAAGAAAACCAGTATCACTTCCATTGGTGATGGTGAGCAATTACCAGGAGACGTCAGTGAAGCACTTCAAGATCCAGGTACTGTACTTTAACTTTAGGTTTACAATTTATTTTTTGTTTCATGTTTGTAGTTTTATGTTTTGTAATTCTTTTATTTGTTTCTTAAAGAAGAAGCTGACAGCAACGACAACAACATAAATGATGACGATGAGAATGGTGACTCGAATGGACAATATGACTGGCTCAATTATGAAAATTCTAATGATTATTTTGATGATGATAACAATGATTAAGGACAATCAAATACTTTCACTAACTATAGTTATAATATTCTTTTTTACTAAAACTATTTTTTCTTAAAAATGTAAAAACTGTTATCTTTGGTAAAAAAAAATAAAAATATTTTTTTATAAAACACAATTACCCCGAAAAAAAAATTAATTTACCGAATATATGCAATAAATTGTTTTACTTTAATAATTTATTAATTATTACCAAAATGTTGAAATTCATTTTATTTAAATAGAGATACAAAAATATTTTATCGAAAGCAGTAAGTACTTTTTGGATAATTTAAATTCATCGCTTTGACACGCATGCGCATAATGCTCTCGCGCTCGTACTCACGGCCGAATAATTTTTGTGTTTAGGGGATTTTTGTTCATTCCAATTTGTCTGACTGATTAAATATAATTTTGTAATAGTTATCTCGATAACATATTCAAAAATCAGACATTAAAAAATAAGTGAAGTTCATTTATTTTTAAAGGAGCTTTAAAGCGTCTGATAAAAGTTTTAATCCATGGAAAGTGTCTGATACTTGCGATACTACTTGAGAATGATATTCTATTAAATATATATATCAAAATCAGTCATATAAATTTAAGTTAAGTAACTCTTATTTTTAGTCACCTTTCTCACCTGATACCTGCCCAGGTGTCACTGGGCAAACTTCACAAATACGCATGTATACAAAGTACATGAGACACTACTAAGAACTTAAAATTTCATCTTTTAGAAAATAAGTTATGTCTTATCGCTTCGGGATCTTACTCTATAAAGAGACAGCTAATGGACGTAACAATTAAATAGGACATGGCAGTGGCGGCTCGTGCCTTAGCTCATAGGTGAAGCCACAGATTAACATTTTCGGGTGCCTAGCGCAGATTTTGACTCGAAGTCGTTAAAATGCATATCTTAGGTAATATTTTAAAGTATATTAACGTGCGCATTTATCATCTTTACAAAATAATAAATAACATAAAAACTTAACAGAATTTAGCTTTGAATAATAATTTATTGCACTCCAAACCTATACAGTAAAATAAAGAATATTTTACAATAAAAACGATATTTGAAGTCTAGTCTTCGATCTGTTTTATTAGCGAAAAGGTCAATCACTCGTTTATTAAAGACGTCAATTTTATTTGGAAACAATTTTTCAGTTGATAGCATTCCTAGCGCACTTAGTCTTTCTTCTTTCATTGAGTTGCGTAAAAAAAGTTTTTATCCTCTTTAACATAGATAAACATCTTTCAGCTTCGGATGTTGACATAGGTGTTGTCACTAAAACTTCCAGTAATTTAATAGTTTCTTGAAAAGTGTACTTCATATCTTCCTGCGAAACTAATGATAACAGAGGAATGACTTCAGAAATGGTTTGCAACTCTTCTCTTTAGTAAAGTCTTTGCAGTTCTGATTTGAGACGATTTTTTTTTCTAGAAATTGATATGCGTCAGAGAGCAATTGATCAGGAAAGTTTTTTTGGTATTTGATAAAATGTTCTTTAAAGAATAATGCGGTAGCTATCAGATGTCCTGTGAAAGTTAATTGTGTCCTAATCTGTTGCATAATGGAATCGCAAACTTCCACGGGTTCTATTTTTCTATTTGTTGTAACAGATCGATCGAAACAAGGGCAACGTCGCCTTTTCATCTTCGGTTTCTAAAAGCTCCGAGTCTATTTTGTCAATAATTTTAACCATTTTATTACGAATTTTTTGTATTGCATTTTCAAAGTTTTTTAGATCTTTTTTAACATTGATAGGGTGAGTATTAATCGTCTGCAGTTGCTTAAAAATTATTTCTACATGTGGCATGACTTCATGAAAAACTGTTAACCAAAATATGAAATTTTTGTCCTGTAATCTAAGTTTATAAGAACTGGCTTGCTGAATCGTAAAATTTAATTTAATATCTTTGTCGTTCTCTAAAATATCCATAATGTGTATCATTTCATTTCGGTATTCATAAATTGTATTAACTCCCCGTGATTGGAAATTCCATATCGTTTGTGATAAGCGTGGTAATCGTCTATAAACTATATCATCCGATACCTTTGTTCTTTGAGGTGATGTAGTTTAAAGCATAAATTCCAGTTAAATGAGCGAAAAAAATTTGAACAGACGCATTAATTGAACCTGCACTGCTCATTATAAGGTTAGTCTGATGTGCATAGCAATGAACATAATTTGCTAAAGAATATTTATCTTTATAGTATTTTTAATACAAATCCCGATGCACGTCAGAGATCATTTATGACGTCACGGCCTTGCAGTGTTGCCTAATCGTCAGAATAGTTGAGGAATTTAGAATTTTTTAAAATTGTAAGGTTATGTATTTGTTATGTTACTATATAGTAGGAACAATAAGTTTTAAATGTATATAACTAACGGAAACTATTGAATTCCTTTATGAATAATAAACATCTGAACAAAAAAGCTTTAAACATATTATGCAAGTCATGGAAAATAAAACTGTAAGGTAGTATATTGCAGATGGATCAAAATTGGTTTAGAATTAGCACAGAAAATATGTAAAACTAATTTAATTTTACCAAGAAAGTTATTTAACAGAACTACATTTAAGTTATAAACCACAACACCCCATAAAATTAAAGAGGTCATTGAAAAAATGAAAACTACAAAGGCATGTGGAGGATTCATAATATCAGTAGATACCTATACTTAAAGAATTAAAGTTTGAAAATGCTAAAATATTTGAATACAAGAAGGAAATTGTTAAAATATTTGAGCAGGTGCTTTAGTATATCTCACTTTCAGTAACGGTTCTGTAGCTCAAGTATTCAAGATGCTTCAAAAATAAACAGATATCGCTACTTCTTTTCAACTCTAAAGTTATCGAAACATGTATGAACAATAGATTCATCACTCAAACATCAAGATTCTTCATTCTATCAGCTTCAAAAGACATTTGAAAAATGTTATTCTCAGTCAAATATTTTTTTGATATCTTGGAATAAATTAAATAAAAATACAGATATATAAGAAATATATCAAACTGTTTATTGTTTTAAAAATTAGACAATGTTTTTTTTTTAATTACACTATTTTCTCATAAAAAAACAATTATTCATCTTCTAATCTTCATTATTCCTATAAAATTCTTTTATTTCTCCTAATCCAGATCGCAAGTATTTGAATCGCAGTCATCGATATCGCTATTAGGGTTAATTATAATAAAAATAATTTCCAATCTATTAAAAAATCCCTCTCTGCCAATATGTTCATTATTATATTGCTTAGAAAGGTCACAAATAACTTCAATTGAGTTAAAAATAAAATGGCAGGGAAGATTACGTAATACTTTGTCTATATTGTTCTGCTTAGGTAATTATCTACCATATATTTCTTTGGCGGTTTGCACCTGAAAAAAGAATATTTTATTTAGTTCTATTTAGTTGCCATTTCGTATAACGTGTGTCAATATCACTATATTCTAAACTGTAATATCTAAACAACACATTATATCAATGATTTAATGTTAGGTACACCGTTATATCAAATCTTGTAACTTCATTTTTAATTTTTTGATATTGTTTTAAACTTTATTTCTGAAAAAAAAGGCATTTTTGGGTGTCACTGTACATCTTGAAAATGTGTAAAACATGTAGATGTTTATTGACCACTGTAATCAAATTTTTCCAATTAAATTGTCTTTATATGATTGTTAGAATAGCGTATCTACCATTAAATCTTCAATATGATGTGTCATTTCAATATTAATATTTTTTTTTACTTGATTTACACAATTACCGATACCTTAATTTGCTTCAAATTTAATTTTATCTCTTGCCATCGATTTTTGTAGGTCTAACACCCTTTGTCATTATTTTCCCAGGACCTGTTTAATGTTTCATTTTGGACGATACATGTTTCATCAATGACAACGAACTGCTTCTGTTGTAATTCTATAATTTCTTAAAAACTGACCTATTTACAGTTCACGTCTTGGTTATCTTTTTTCCTTCTTTCTTTTAATACAGTTGACAATGATGCAATATAGCCATTAAACATTTGTCTCTCAATCAACTTTTCTCTTAAAGGTTCCAAAGTTATATGTTGACCTGCAAATAAGTATGTATTTATATTACTGTATACAAATTAAAACTGTTATAGGTAATATAAATAAATTATGATTGAATAAATAGATTTGTCTTTATACTTAGGTACTTGTTTCATACATATTATAAATACCACTTCGGATTCCACTTGTATCCAGTGTTATTGTATTAGTATGTAATCCTTTGTTTATATGAATGCTTTTTAATTAGCGATTTTAATCATTCATTATTCTTGACTGCTTGCCAAATACTACTGACAGTAGAAATATTTTTATTTAGAGATGCTGCAACACACTAAAAAAGACAAGAAAATAATTTCATATTTCTATTAAATTTTATAACTTGTAACTTACCTCTCTTACAGCAGTTAAAGGTAAACGTGGTCCATCATTATCACGCTCTCATTCAAAATAATGGATTAAAGAAGCTATCAACTCCTTACAAAGACTATTTAGTTTTTTAGGCATTTTGTATATAAAAATTAAACGACAAATAATCAGCTTATACACTCTATGGTTGTTTTGAAAAACAGTTTTTTATAATTATAACTGGCAAAGCTTAAAAATACAGGCAAAAGGATTTTAAATTACAGAAAACAAAATGCACAATCAATAATTAACTCAACATAAACATAACCTAACTAAAGCAGTGAAATTTTTTAAAAAGGGGTTGCAACACCGCAACAAGGTGTACCAATTGCTGTAATGACATTTCTTCTCTATAAATACGAGCTTCGTGGGCGTACAGAATGTCAAAATTATTTAATGTAAAGTATTATTTTTTGAGTACTAAACATTTAATAATGTTTTTATAAATTTTATATTATCAAGAATTAGACATGTATAAACTAAATAATTTAAATAATTCTTAAAATTATCAAAATAATCACCATAACAGTTTTCGACTTTTTAGTAATATGACTACGTTCATAAATGCTCGTGACTATACGTGACTTTTTCGGATTATTAGCTTAGTTAGGGACATTTTAATTAGTTGGTAGTACTATGACGAATGACCGACGTCATTGCTGACGTGCATCGGGATTTGTATTAAAAATACTATAAATATTTTTTGTACCCCATCTTATGACTGACGCTCCGTTGTAACTCTGCGCGATCAACTTATTTGGTGTGTCATTAATTAATGGATTAATTTAATTTAAAATGCAATTTGCTATTGAAATGGCATTATGTCCGGGAGGATTTACAAATTTCCAAAATCTTCCTACTGGCTTACTGGAGGCGATGTATCATAGAATAATGACCAATTAAAATTCGTTAGCAACATCGATAGTTTCGTCAGCAATTACAGCTACGTAATTCGTTTTTTTTTATTTCTTTAGCCACTTCTTCATGGTAAATGCTAAGCATGCAGTCCAATAGTTCGATCTGTATGTCTTAGAGGCCACTTTAAATACTGTTGCTTTGTTAAAATGTTCCTTTAAATCTGCATCTAATTCAGAACTAAAATCTATCAATTCTCGGAACACTCCTTTATTTTTGGATTCTTCGCTTTCATCATGTCCGCGCAATGCTAATTCTAATGCACTACAAAATCTAATACAGTTAATAATAATATTTAAAATATATCTGTTTTTATTAACTTGTTTATTGTAGGTAATAATATTTTGTCTATAAACCGAATTTAATTGAGTCGGCATATTTGATTTTCCAAGCAAAAAATAACTAAAAATATTATTTACATGAGCCTTACTGTTTTCATGTATTTTTATTTTCTCCTAAATGTGTACCGAACAAAACGCACACAAAACAAAAAAATGCGTTTTTTCATCACATCCACAAATCCGGTTATTTTTAAGTACAAATGCCGATCTTTGAAGTTTGATGAACTTGAGGTGAAAGCCTTCTGCGTTTTTGTTATTTCCAAATCGGGAAGAGGTCTCCCAAGTTCCTTTATTTGGATTTTTTCCTCGAGCGAATGCGAAGAAAAAGGTTTCAGTAACAGATTGCTTATTTTATTCATTTTGCTTCGGACTCTCGGACGATTTTTAATTTATTATACTTTAAAAACTCAACTATTCTAACTAACTACCTAACAAACAAAAATTCAGCAAGCATAAAATATCAAAAGCAATACGCCGAACTCGCCGAACATGCGATTAAAACAATACTATTCTAACTATTCATTCAGAGCCGCTTGAAACGTGGCCCCGTTTGAATGTATAAAAAGCGCCTTTCTACAGGCGAATGGCGTGACCTTTAGTAAACTTTTACAATGGATTTATATGTAAGCAGCCGGGCTACTGGTCAATGTGCTCGGATAGATAGCGGACAATCAATTGTTTGAATTATTAAATTTGTTGTGTCTAGGAATAATATGACGTAAGTTTTTGCAACAGGATCAAATTAAATAATGATAAATAATTAATATAATGTATCGTCTAGCCATAAGTAATAATTATTGTAATTAATATAAAAAGAAATATTTTAAGAGACCGAAATATTTACAAATTTTGCGCCAGTGCCAAGGCTCTTTGGTCCCTTAGGATAAGCCGCCACTGGGACATGGCGTTGTAAATTTACAGAATATAACATTGGCAATTTTGTAACCAACGTTAGATTATGTAATTTTCAAAATTACTATATTTGATATGTAACATTGGGCAGTTTTTAATAATATATAACGTAAGTAAAACTAATATATTTAATTAATATTATTATTATAACTTGCATTACAAAATAGATGTTTATTCCTGATATTTTACCACAATATATTATGTAAGTTTATCACGTAAATAGTATTTTTTACATTATCATTTGTTTGTTTAATATATTTACCTATTGTATTTCGTAAAGTTTATATTAAAAATATCGAAAATTTACGAATTTTTTTAGTGTTTTTATTTATAGATTTTTTGTTTAAATTATTATAACTTTTTACATTAAAATTTCCAAATTTATTATTAAAATTGAAAATATATTTTTAGTGGAATACAAACCAATTACTTAAAATAAACTACGTTTTGTTGGCCCTGTTAAAACATAAGATTTTTTTTCTCCTGTGCTCGTCTGACTATGTGTCTCCGAATAACACTGAAGCCTATTGGCTTATTGTGTTTTACCACATGTTAGTTCATAGCACCCACTCTATCACCTTTGTACCTTGTACAAGTTTGTACAGATCCTTGGGTGAGTGGGTTCTATACGTTGTTGGATCAACCTGGGGTTGTCCAATAAGAGCCTGTCTTTTGCGATCTAGAGCTTTGCATTCGTACAGTATGTGTTTGGCCGTTTCTGGTTTCTTGTGTCATAGTCGGCACATGAGTTCTCCATTGTACATGCCAATTTTGTTCAAGTGTCCCTTTACTGGGGCGTGCCCAGTCATGAACCCTGTTTTCACTTTCAACTGGTTCCTATTCATTAAGAGTAGTTCTCCAGTTCTTTTGGGACATGGTCTGCCTATGAAGGCTTTTCCATGTGCCTGTTTTGGGGTGCTTCCCAATAGTTGATATGTTGTTCCCGAATCCAGTCATTTATAAAACCCCGGACTGTACTTTTTGGTACTCCTGGGTTTGTGTCTGGTTCTGGTGGTTCTTCTGACCCTCTTTTTGCAAGTTCGTCAGCCTTTTCGTTGCCTTCGATCCCTTTGTGACCTGGCACCCAAAATAGTTTTACTCTATTTCGGTCTGCCAGTGTTCTTAGTTCTTCGATGCATGCCCATACCAGCCTCGACGTAACTTTCTGACTCGAGATGGCCTTAAGTGCCGCTTGGCTGTCTGACATAAGATTTGTTTACATTAAACAAATTTTGGTTGTTTTCAGAAAGTTTGTTTAGAGTGTACATTGTACACCCTTTCCATTTATAAGTCTAGGTACTTACATGCACTTTAAATTCCTATAAACCGGTTTATGATTTACAAATACATAAAATTAGACAAACTTTCTAAATATATATTATTAAAAAGTCGAGTAATTATGGTATACCAAACCACTACATCCTTTTTTTAAGGGTTTTACGTTCCATAATAAGAAATAAAGTGGATTATAAGCCATTTTGTAACAATTTACATAATTTATAATATGGTTTGGCCGATTATAACCACTATTCATAATCTAATCATTAAATTCTAACCGAAACGCCATTCCTTTAACCTCATTCATAAGATTAATTAAATTACCGATAGTTTAATACTGCCATAACACTTTCATGGAATAATGAACTTAATTTTAATATAATGTAATCCGCTCTTGAAGTTAACGACATTACAAGATCTCAATCTTAACTAATAATCTTATCATCCGCATCGATCGCAGAAAATGTCTATAAAGTTTTCCTGTGAAAGTTAATTTTCCTTGTCAGAATGCGGACATCTGACAATGAACATTTTCATTAATCTGTTTGTCTCCGCACTTAATTAACTTTTTTTTTCTTTGGAAACTGTTCAGAATGCATTCATTTTTAATCCGAAATTATGAATTATTAGAAAATGTCAAGGATTAGGATTTAATCAAACTAATAAATAATATTAAGAATAAACAAGTAATTAATAGGTTCAAAATTTTACATTACTACATAACTACTTTATCAAGCAGAAATAGTTATGAAGCTATTTTCTTATTTTTATTTCCTGTAATGGATGAAGTTTTCAATTAAAGTCACGACTAGATATCATCTAAAATAATGCTGTTATTAAAGAATTTAATAGATTATTTAGAATAGTATAGACTAATTTTATATTTTGATTAATTATAATGTTTATATCAAGTCATAAAAATAGTATGGTAACAAAAAATTTGACATTATTAATAAAAACAATAATTATTAGGTTCTAATCAAGGTTAAATTTTTTATCAGGGAGAGTGACGGTGACATGCCTTATATGTATATTGAAAATATGCTACATAATCATTGACAGAGTGAAATAGGTATTTTTTAAAAGCATTTTTAAAATCATTGTTATTTAAATTTTTAAAGTTCTGATGGAATACATTAAATAAATTAAAATTTAGGCATTTTTAGATAGACATTACCTAAATCAATTTTTTTTTAAAACAATATGAATTACGTGTTTTGTAATTGTAACACACCGATCCCCACACCCCTTTGATTTTGGTTTAAACCTGAAATCTTATTATTTACCCCTTAATTTGGTTTTACTTTAAATTCTATAGTTACTTTTGCTTTACTTTATTCTAATAGTAGTACCTAGTAGTAGTGGTACTCAAGTTATTTAATTGATAAACTAAACCAGGATTCTATGCAAAATTTGGTGTAAACGGCTAAATAAAACCATAAAAAATTTATATTTATAACGTTTTATTTTGCATATTTTAAAATGTAACGTAATAATTTGCAAAGTATAATACAATATTATTTACTGAAATCTCACTTGAGTCCCACTCAAACACAGACCACGTTCATTTACTATCAAGATATATTTTATTTAGCTTAATTCTATTCTAGATTGTATTTTCTCAGGTATTTATTTTGAAGATAGTTCATCGGAACTTAGAACTCCGGGACGTTGAAAGGTAGGGAAGTAAGTCAGTAAGACCTTAAGCGTCAAGACGTTGAGAGGTGGATCATCGGGCCGTAGAACGTCAGGGTGTAGAGAGGTAGGAAAGTACGGCAGAGAAACGTTGAGCAATCTTTGTTTACGAAAGTCAATATTAAACAAGATGCTGCAACTCGTGCCAGCTGTCGCGTGGCTCTTGAAATCGAAGAACGTGGAAAACTATTCACCAATAAAGAAACGATCAAAGAATGCCGAAGAAATGTGCCCCGAAAAAATAAATCTATTTAAAACTGTCAGTTTATCAGCAAACGCCGTTGCTCGGAGGGTACAAGACATCAGAAAATATATCATCCCAACTGTTTGACAAAAATGGACATCTTGAGTGGTTTTCTCTGGCCTTGGATCAATCAACACATGTGTCAGATACTGCTCAGGAGTTTATTCGAGGAGTAGATAAAAACTATAAAGAGTATAAAGAACTTAATATTGATATTATTCATGGCACGACTACTATGGAGTTGAAAATACCATTAATAAAAAGAATCTTCGATGGAAAAACTTGATATTTATTACAACTAAAGGAGGCAAGAACATGTGTGGTAAAAATAAAGGAGCGGTTGCACTTGTGTCAAAGGCTGTAGAAAATGAGTATTATGCGTATTATACTTGTCATTAAGCTATACCTAGTAAGTAAATAAATCAGAGTTATTATCACTGTTTTTTTTTTTATCTAGCTTATCACAGCAAAAATAAGTCATTATCCGTAGTTTGGAGACCCCTGTACTTCTTTATGCGTATGAATACCGTTGATATGCTACCCAATGTCCGCGCTAGAAACGTATATTTATCGTGTTTCTAGTTTGCCCGAAAATGGCCTACTTAAAAAACATTATGTATAGAAAAATATTTTATTTAAAAAAAAATACGCGTGGCACTTGGGGACTGCCGCGGTTAAGCTATTGCATAGCATTTTTTATCAACTTATGCAATTATAATTATTTATTTATTTTATGCAGTAGTTTTTTCTTTAATATTAATTCAAGTTTTTTCTTTAATATTAATTCAAGTTACACTTTTTGAGCGTGGTGACCGATAAGAAAACAATTTGTTTTCTTTTATTGAATAAATAAGAAGATAATATTGTTTAAAATATTTTTATTATCTTACAATACATGTAGGTTATTCAGGAATTTTTATCATTGAAAGTATAGGTTTATGGTAACTGAAATAAAAAACAAGTTTAAGACTTGATATCCTTTTTTTCGATTTTTCGATTTTTCGATTTTTCGATTTTTCGATTTTTCGATTTTTCGATTTTTCGTTTTTTCGATTTTTCGATTTTTCGATTTTTCGATTTTTCGATTTTTCGATTTTTCGATTTTTCGATTTTTCGATTTTTCGATTTTTCGATTTTTCGATTTTTCGATTTTTCGATTTTTCGATTTTTCGATTTTTCGATTATTCGATTTTTCGATTATTCGATTTTTCGATTTTTCGATTTTTCGATTTTTCGATTTTTCGATTTTTCGATTTTTCGATTTTTCGATTTTTCGATTTTTCGATTTTTCGATTTTTCGATTTTTCGATTTTTCGATTTTTCGATTTTTCGATTTTTCGATTTTTCGATTTTTCGATTTTTCGATTTTTCGATTTTTCGATTTTTCGATTTTTCGATTTTTCGATTTTTCGATTTTTCGATTTTTCGATTTTTCGATTTTTCGATTTTTCGATTTTTCGATTTTTCGATTTTTCGATTTTTCGATTTTTCGATTTTTCGATTTTTCGATTTTTCGATTTTTCGATTTTTCGATTTTTCGATTTTTCGATTTTTCGATTTTTCGATTTTTCGATTTTTCGATTTTTCGATTTTTCGATTTTTCGATTTTTCGATTTTTCGATTTTTCGATTTTTCGATTTTTTGATTTTTCAATTTTTCGATTTTTCGATTTTTCGATTTTTCGATTTTTCGATTTTTCGATTATTCGATTTTTCGATTATTCGATTTTTCGATTTTTCGATTTTTCGATTTTTCGATTTTTTGATTTTTCGATTTTTCGATTTTTTGATTTTTTGATTTTTTGATTTTTCGATTTTTCGATTTTTCGATTTTTCGATTTTTCGATTTTTCGATTTTTCGATTTTTCGATTTTTCGATTTTTCGATTTTTCGATTTTTCGATTTTTCGATTTTTCGATTTTTTGATTTTTCAATTTTTCGATTTTTCGATTTTTCGATTTTTCGATTTTTCGATTTTTCGATTTTTCGATTTTTCGATTTTTCGATTTTTCGATTTTTCGATTTTTCGATTTTTCGATTATTCGATTTTTCGATTTTTCGATTTTTCGATTTTTCGATTTTTCGATTTTTCGATTTTTCGATTTTTTGATTTTTTGATTTTTCGATTTTTCGATTTTTCGATTTTTCGATTTTTCGATTTTTCGATTTTTCGATTTTTCGATTTTTCGATTTTTCGATTTTTCGATTTTTCGATTTTTCGATTTTTCGATTTTTCGATTTTTCGATTTTTCGATTTTTCGATTTTTCGATTTTTCGATTATTCGATTTTTCGATTATTCGATTTTTCGATTTTTCGATTTTTCGATTTTTCGATTTTTCGATTTTTCGATTTTTCGATTTTTCGATTTTTCGATTTTTCGATTTTTCGATTTTTCGATTTTTCGATTTTTCGATTTTTCGATTTTTCGATTTTTCGATTTTTCGATTTTTCGATTTTTCGATTTTTCGATTTTTCGATTTTTTGATTTTTCGATTTTTCGATTTTTCGATTTTTCGATTTTTCGATTTTTCGATTTTTCGATTTTTCGATTTTTCGATTTTTCGATTTTTCGATTTTTCGATTTTTCGATTTTTCGATTTTTCGATTTTTCGATTTTTCGATTTTTTGATTTTTTGATTTTTCGATTTTTCGATTTTTCGATTTTTCGATTTTTCGATTTTTCGATTTTTCGATTTTTCGATTTTTCGATTTTTCGATTTTTCGATTTTTCGATTTTTCGATTTTTTGATTTTTCGATTTTTCGATTTTTCGATTTTTCGATTTTTCGATTTTTCGATTTTTCGATTTTTCGATTTTTCGATTTTTCGATTTTTTGATTTTTCAATTTTTCGATTTTTCGATTTTTCGATTTTTCGATTTTTCGATTTTTCGATTTTTCGATTATTCGATTTTTCGATTTTTCGATTTTTCGATTTTTCGATTTTTCGATTTTTCGATTTTTTGATTTTTTGATTTTTCGATTTTTCGATTTTTCGATTTTTCGATTTTTCGATTTTTCGATTTTTCGATTTTTCGATTTTTCGATTTTTCGATTTTTCGATTTTTCGATTTTTCGATTTTTCGATTTTTCGATTTTTCGATTTTTCGATTTTTCGATTTTTCGATTTTTCGATTTTTCGATTTTTCGATTTTTCGATTTTTTGATTTTTCAATTTTTCGATTTTTCGATTTTTCGATTTTTCGATTTTTCGATTTTTCGATTTTTCGATTTTTCGATTTTTCGATTTTTCGATTTTTCGATTTTTCGATTTTTCGATTATTCGATTTTTCGATTTTTCGATTTTTCGATTTTTCGATTTTTCGATTTTTCGATTTTTTGATTTTTTGATTTTTTGATTTTTCGATTTTTCGATTTTTCGATTTTTCGATTTTTCGATTTTTCGATTTTTCGATTTTTCGATTTTTCGATTTTTCGATTTTTCAAGGGGTTAGGTTTCTTTGTATTACGGAATTTCTTGAGCGCGGCGACCGATCGCCGCGCTCAAAGTCCGCGATAAAATCTGTGCAATAGCTTAATAATGATAAAAATTCGGATTTGGCGGTGCTAACTTCACGGACCTAAGAAATAGTTAACACTGATAAAATAAAAATTAATATTTTTTCTACACCCGTATTATAATAATGCACCTATATACCCACAATCCGTTTTATAATGATACCCATTATGATACAGATTTTTCATTACGATACAGATTTTTAATCAATAGAAACCTACAATTTTTCAATCAAGCATGCTGTTTGACGTTTGTTCTAGGTTCCTATGTAATTGTTTTAGTTGTCAAAACGTATTATATTTTCGTAGATAGCTAAACTTTAATAATTAGCCTTTTTCCTGGGAACATTTAAAAAAGATCCGCTAGGGGCAGCACCGGTGGGGGGTACATATGTTTTGAATTTTCTATTAACAACAATGTCAAACGTATAGATTTATAATGGAAATGAACGGAAAATGAGCGAAATTGAAAGTTACAAAAGTGCAAGATCAGAGGCTAAATCATTATTTAATTGGGATTCTTGATTACTATTAGCATTGTTATTACTAATTTGTAGTGATTCAACATCAGTAACAGTAGAACAGATAAGTTTTTGATGTTTATTTTTTCCAGTGCTTGAGTCCTCTTCAATACATCGTTGCTGTCTTTTATATTTCATACACAATTAAAAAGAAGTTTTTCTACACCCGTATTATAATAATGCACTTATATGCCCATAATCCGTTTCATAACGATACCCATTATGATACAGATTTTTCATTACGATACAGATTTTTAATCAATAGAAACCTACAATTTTTCAATCAAGCATGCTGTTTGACGTTTGTCCTAGGTTCCTATGTAATTATTTTAGTTGTCAAAACGTATTAAATTTTCGTAGGTAGCTAAACTTCGATAATTATAATATTAAAATGTCTGATATTAGCGATATAGAAGACTCCTCCACACATATCGGAGAAAGCAGAAAATACAGTACAAAATATTTTACCGCAAAAATCTAGGGAAATACCAATACCTGAAGTAATACCATTAATTACAATTTTGTAGAATTTTTTATAGAAATACGAGTAATTACTGTTATTGTGTTCAATACCAATATAAATATAATATTTATAGGTCTTGATTATTTATCGGGTGTAGAAAAAATAGCGTATGCAACTCTCATGTAATGGTTATTAAAACACTCGCATAAACCATACGAAACTCGCCTTTGGCTCGTTTCGTATCCCGGTTAATGCTCGTGTATTAATAACCATCATTACATGATCGTTGCATAATATACTATTAAGTTCATTATTTACTATCAATAATGATAATAATATGTAGACTGATATAAAATATAACCTCTTTAAATAAACAATTATAAAATGTCTTGTACAAATTAAAGTATGTTTTTTTATTTTTTCAGCTGTTAAATCTGCCCTTCGTGATAAATGTATTTACTTCAAACACTTTTTTTTGTCAACTTGTGGTTTTATAAAAGGCACAAATTTTACACCATTTTGCTTGTAACGATTGTGAGACGTACAATTTTCAAATGCACAATGTTTTGTAGGCATGACAATTTGTTTTTTAATTTTATTTATCACAATATTTATTTATTCTAATAATATTAAAACGTACGTTTGACAAATAGAGAATTCGAAACATATGTACTCCTCACCGGTGCTGCCTCTAGTGGATCTTTTTAAAATCTTCCCAGGAAAAAGGCTAATTATAATATTAAAATGTCTGATATCAGCGATATAGAAGACTCCTCCACACATATCGGAGAAAGCAGAAAATACAGTACAAGATATTTTGCCGCAAAAATCTAGGGAAATACCAATACCCGATATAAATATAATAATTATAGGTCTTGATTATTTATCGGGTGTAGAAAAAATAGCGTATGCAACTCTCATGTAATGGTTATTAAAACACTCGCATAAACCATACGAAACTAGCCAAAGGAGAGTTTCGTAGCCCGGTCATTGCTAGTGTATTAATAACCATCATTACATGATCGTTACATAGTATACTATTATAAATCTTGCAAAAAAATTAATATCTAATATTTACGCCAGCCGGGAACATTTGTGATACCAATTTATTAGAAGCCAGAGAAAGCTCTTCTAGTTCTTGTATCGCATAAACGTTCCAGTCCGCAGACGTATATTTAACTCCGCTTCATACTAATACGAATAGGGTCGGATAAAACCTTCCACGGCTTTCAAAACGCCGTACCGCTGTGCCGGTCGGAGTGGGGGGTGTTAGGTTTATTTTTGTTACGGAATTACGAAATTTCTTGATTCGGTCGCCACGCTCAAAGCCCGCGATAAAAGCTATGCAATAGCTTAAAAATAAACAATAAAATTCTAAATGACAAACTCAGCAGTACTTATATACAATGCAAATCTTTTGTGAAATTACGTGAAGGAGTGATCCCAAGATAGACCACTAAGGCGCTCCTCTTAACATAATTAACTAATCGCTGTAATTGATTATCATTAAAACAAACACTTTGTGGTCTATTAGATAAGTATGAATCGATTAACTGACCAGCAAATTCCTTTACGTCATATTAATCCAGTCTATTATTATATATTGCATTATACAATTTAAAGCATTTGAAAGGTATATAAAGGAATATAAGGCACAAAGAAGTTGATTTTCGAAACTATGATATAATAAATGACAAGGATCATGATAGCACCTAACATTTTCTTTGTTAAATCTGTTCCAGTCCTTTTAATTATTTAGCAAGTTTATAAAGGTTCTCAAAGAAGACAACATTTTTAAAAGATAATAAACAAGATAATAATAAATATT
The DNA here is from genome assembly GCA_927349885.1 of Psylliodes chrysocephalus. NCBI lineage: Eukaryota > Metazoa > Arthropoda > Insecta > Coleoptera > Chrysomelidae > Psylliodes > Psylliodes chrysocephalus. Next base: position 47,701,995 of record OV651816.1, read on the forward strand.
TCCTTGCATTAAATTAGTAGGTACTTACATGGTTTTCTTTTTAAATAAGACCAGCAAACAAAATCATAACCAACTATTCGTTTAGTATTAAAAATAAATGTCATTAGTATATTATTGACTAGAAAATGTCAAAACTTTATTGCTTATACCCTCTCTTTTATTTAATGTCTGCACATTAATTGCTTTTGTAATAGTTTTTACTTGGGAAGTGCTTTTACGAATATTAGAAAACATTCAAATTTTACCTAAGTGGTAAGGAAAGCGCTTATATCATTTTATACATTTTTCTAACACATTACCTACTTTTTAGCAACACTACATCAATGGTAAGTGTAACTAACTCTGCTTGATAACCATTGCCACTCATAACATTTTACTATTTCAGGCCTTTCAGTTTCACTTTCAGTTTCACCGTTCAACTTTAACTTCAGTTTTTCTTCACAAAACTAATCGTCTCTTGCATTTTTTTAACCTTCGACTTTCTAGATTAATTCTGACTTCAGCTTTACATACATATCATCTATATAATCGCCTTCTTGCATGGCTTTCCAACAGCTGTAAATTCTGTTTATGTAAAATTCAGCATCTACTATATAAACCCACCAAACCTGGACTTCCTTGCTGTGTTTCAGTAGGCCCTAAAAGGAGTAGCCCTTAACTCTACGAATGAGAAGCCTCACTCTAGTCTACCACCAGATATCAGGAATAGATCTAAAAAATAACAAGTAAGATTACTCCATATTACTTTTGGGGAATAGTGCACCTACCTGCACTGTGATTGCTGTAACACAATATTAGATGCCCTCAACTCTACGAATGAAAAGCCTCACTCTAGTCTACCACCAGATATCAGGAATAGATCTAAAAAATAACAAGTAAGATTACTCCATATTACTTTTGGGGAATAGTGCACCTACCTGCACTGTGATTGCTGTAACACAATATTAGATGCCTACCATGAAGAATTGTATATCATCAAGCTTTTTGTGCATAAATAACAGCATTTATTGTTATATTATTTCGTGCTACCTGGTTAAATTTAGGTTAGATTTTACTTTTTCCTACGACTACTTAGGAAAGTATACATATTACACTATATAGTCCTATGGAAAGTGCCCTATATCACATTAGTATGAATAAGAATTTACTTTCCACCCGTGTGCGAATATGCTACTTTCCGCATCAGCTGCCACAAAATGTCAAACGCATCATTTCTATTTTGATCTATGTAATGTCCATATTAATACTAAAATCGATATGATTATTAAATTATTGAAATTGTTGCAAATTAGATCCAAGATATTTATCTTTAACATTGTTATTAAAATAATTTTAAAATAACTTAGTTATGTTTGGTTTTTATTCTGGTTAAACACATAACCGATTAGATCATTCAATTGACGCAAGGCCTATTAGCTCAAGTGGAAGAGTATCAAACTTTATCAACTTTGCCATTTGAGACCTGGCGAGCGACCGCGTTCAAATCCTTGCGGGGGCAGAATTTTTTTTTGTTTTTTTTTTATTTTATTTTTCTGGTTTTTCAGTTTTTTTTTTGTTTAGAAAATATGAAAATTGAATAAATACAATAATTATTGTTGTTTATTTTTTTTAAATACATTTTAATTATTATAATAATAACCTGATTTTACATTTTTTTATGAAATTATTTTTTGGTCGTAGGAAAAATATTGTACATCACTTGTGTGAAAAGTGATTTTTCACACTCATAATGTAATATACTATTACCTGTCAGAGTTATTAGCAGTGATACGGCACTTTACTTGCCGATTACAGGAAGCGTTCAACTAAAAGTGTTCCGTAGTGTAATCGTGGCAACACGATTAAATTAATTTAAATTGTGTCACAGAAAAAGTACATGTACTTGCCGCGTTTGAGAATCCACATCTCAGATGCATCCAATGTGGATTCTCAAACGCGGCAACTATTAATTTCCATACTATTTTTCTTATATGTAAACAAAAAGTATACTCTTGTTCCACTTTTCATCAATTTTTGTAAATCACAATATATTTAGCTACGTGTTATGTACCTTCATATTTCCGCTAATCAGAAAAACGTAGTTTATAACTAACTGAGCTCATTTAACTGTTTTATTTTTTTTTACTTATACCCTCCCGACTGAAAACCGGGTATCCTCAAAAATTACATATCTGGTTAGTTGAATTTTTGTTCTGCTGCTTTTCAAATTCGTGTGTATGAACGAGATGTGAGATACCTTTATAGACAACGGTTGAACAACTTAATTACTTTGAAAAAGAAAACATTAGATATCAGGGCAGTCTTTGCAAATGTAAGAAGGACAGAACCGTTTTTAAATTTTTTTTATATATGTGAAATATTACTTTTTGGTGAAAAGTTTATTTACTTTTAGTTCAAAATATAACGTTAGTTTGTCAAGGGAAATATATAACACATAAGGTTAGAGTAACAAAATAGAGGTATTGCTTTATTTCTTAAGAATTACTCTAATCTAAAACTTTTCTAGTATATTTTAGAAATTTATTTTATACGTTATTTAGGTACTGCAAAATCTATAGGGAAGTATGTAGTTTTAAATATAAAAATTTAGAACGGAGACATATTTAGTGTTGATTTTTTACAAATATATACTCAGTGACTTGTTTTTGTGAATGAGTTCAAGTATGGCAGATTAAAATCGTTACTTTTTATTATGAATTAATTTGAATTTATTTAAAAATGGGAACTATATGTATATGGTTTTCGTAGTTTCAACACTTGTGATAAAAATATCAAAGTTATGTATATTGGCCATTTACTACACACAGCAATTTCATAGACACAAATATACATATCACTATTTGACATTCTTATTAAATTCACTAATTTAATTGCCATAAGGTATAATTTATTTATTGGATACTATACAAAAATTAATAGTAGTTACATGTAGAGTTAAAAATTAAAAACAAAACCGAAACAAACCTTTATATGTGAAGTCCTCAACTTTCTTAGGCTAACATAAAATATATCTATTTGGATCTCGCTAAGAAACTCATTGGTTAACAGCCATCATCTTGTTAAAAGGATATATACTACTTGGTTCTAAACTAAATAATTTTTTGTTACTTGGGATTACATTAAAATTTATATATAATCACAATCTGTGTACTTAAAATTATTTAAAATAGAGTACAAAATATATCACAGCCTGTTGCTTTCTTCTTTGTAAAACTATCGAGCATAGTTTTATACGAGATCTTATAAGGGTAGGAGTATTTTTTCTGACATAAAGGTACCGTAAAAATATTTTTTGTACTTTTTCAATATGATCAATTTGTATGGCTTCCAAGGGCATCTATATTTGTGAAACATAGTCAAGATGGGGCCTTATTAGGGCATTATATGATCTGATTTTGGTGGTAATCCTAATTTTTTTTTTGTATTTCTGATTCAGAAACCCAAAGCTTTTATTGCTTTCTTAGTTATGTGTAAGAAATGGTTATTGAACTTTAAATTAGACTGAGACACAACTCCCAAATATTTTACCTCATATTCACAATTTAATGTGACATCACAGGTCTTGTGTCTAATGTAAAAATTCTGATGTGTCCAACACACGACTTTTCTATCTAGTTATTATAGGCTTTTTCCAGTTATTTTGTACAACCTATTGCAGCATCTTTATAAATGTTTAGAGGATAAACTAAATATATACATTGGGAACATACATCTACCTCGAAACATTTTTCTATAGATATTTATTGAAAACGAAAATACTGAAAAATTTAAATTTAGCACTTTTCCATTACGATCCATTTAAGAAAAATCATGTATAAACAAAAATTATAGAGATCGATATCGCAAACAACTTTTAGTTCAATAATTTTCATAAAAATCAGAATTTTGCACATTTTGTCAAATTTCTCGAATACGGACCATTTCAGGAAATTTTGACATAAGTCAAAAATTATAGATAATAATATTAGAAGTAACTTTTATTTGAACAATTTTCTTCTCTAAACATAAATAACAGATATATTCTATAAAATATAAAAACGGCCTTCCATAAAGTACCCCCTCAGATGTTCCGACTTTGTCCAAAATCTAATCATTTCACGTCAGGCCGAAATAAACCTTAATTTTAAAATTTATTGTTTTTTTCTTTATTCGTTTTTGAGTTTTCTTCAAAATTCGAAATTTACACATTTTCTCAAATATCTCGAATACATTTTAGAGAAATTATGTATAAAATTAAAAATTATAGAGAATTATATTACAAACAACTTTTATTTGAACAATTTTTATAAAAAATTATTTTTTTTACATTTTGTCAAATTTCTCGAATACGGACCATTTTAGGAAAATTTTGTATAGAAAAAAATTATATTAGAAGTAACTTTTATTTGAAGAATTTTCTTGTCCAAACGTAAATAACAGATATATTCCATAAAATATAAAAATGACCTCCTATAAAGTACCCCCCCAGATGTTCCGACTCTTCTCAAAAACTAATCAGTTCATTAGACGCTGGAATAAAGCTTAAGTTTAAAATTTGGTGTTTATCTTTGTATCGGTTCATGAGTTATGCGATACACACACGCACGCACGCACGCACGCACGCACGCACGCACGCACGCACGCACGCACGCACGCACGCACGCACGCACGCACGCACGCACGCACGCACGCACGCACGCACGCACGCACGCACGCACGCACGCACGCACGCACGCACGCACGCACGCACGCACGCACGCACGCACGCACGCACGCACGCACGCACGCACGCACGCACGCACGCACGCACGCACGCACGCACGCACGCACGCACGCACGCACGCACGCACGCACGCACGCACGCACGCACGCACGCACGCACGCACGCACGCACGCACGCACGCACGCACGCACGCACGCACGCACGCACGCACGCACGCACGCACGCACGCACGCACGCACGCACGCACGCACGCACGCACGCACGCACGCACGCACGCACGCACGCACGCACGCACGCACGCACGCACGCACGCACGCACGCACGCACGCACGCACGCACGCACGGACGCACGCACGCACGCACGCACGCACGCACGCACGCACGCACGCACGCACGCACGCACACACAAACACACACACACACACACACACACACACACACACACAACACACACACACACACACACACACACACACACACACACACACACACACACACACACACACACACACACACACACACACACACACACACACACACACACACACATCGGAAAAATAGTCGAAACGGATTCAGGGGACCTCAAAACGTAAAAATCCGTCGAAAACTCGAGGTCGAAAAAAATCATGATTCCTATACTTTCCTTATATCTGTATACAGATAGGAAAGTAAAAATTAAGAGGCTAGGGATCCTTACAACTTAAAATATGCATACCTATGTTTGTAAGTGTTAAATAGATGAATAAAAAGTGTTGATTTTTATTTACAACCATAATAAGAACCTATTAAAAAGATTAAGAGCAATAGAACATTTCAACAAATTTCTATAGGTACACATATTTTTGATACCTGATAATCAATGAACAATATATTTTTTGGAGTAGCAACAGGCTTATTAATACACAACTATTATTTTGTTACAAATACTTATATTATAATATTTATAATTTACATAATAGTTGATATAAGTCCTTTAAAAATAATATATTTTGATTTAATTGTTGAATTTATACATGAGAAATTTTCCTTGTAGCATTGTTTACATTTTGCAAAGAAATATAGTATTCTGCTTTTAGCTGATAAATCATGTACATGTAAATGGGTTGAATGTAGACAATGTTAATGTTTTTGCTACTACTGCTGGCTAGGAATGCTGGCATGGGACACCAATAAAAAAAAGGGAGCACAAAGCACATCAGTTTCTGTCACTTATACACTTCCAATTTACAACCATTCAAGTAACTAGCATATTGAAAATACTTCACGAAAACATATTAAACATAAATCAGTCGAATGCGATGTATTTTCTTTTTATAACACACCTTTTTAGCTTGATTACTTCTAGTACTCTATTTATCCCATATTTATTCCAATGTCCTCAAATAAAACGAGCAATAATACTTAACAATAAGGATAAGACACACACTGAAGTGTATTTGGGGTATTTTTGATCTAAATCCACTAGCAAAATAACAAATTTTCCGTTTTTAAGCTGTGAATGTATTACAAAAACTACTTCGATAAAATGTAAACAAAAGTTTGTATTTGTGACGTGTACGAAATATGGGTTGCCTGCGCATGGTAGCGAGTTTTTAACCGGATTTATGACAAGTGATAGGTTATATCCCGAAAACGTCAGCGCAGTAAAAGCTGCGCGTCTTTTTCCCGCCCATTTCATAGGCCTGGTATAACCTTAGTCCTCCACCACCCTGAGTCGGGGTGCAGGTTATAAATCTAAATTGTTAATTACTGAAATTTTCAAACTATTCTGGGGTTTAATTGACTAATGTCAATATTTTTTGTTTTTACATGAATGTTGATACACCTCTATTTCCATATACTATATTTTAAATTATTTATTAAGTATAATCAATATATGCTCCAACTTTAACACATATTCAACTGATGATAAAGATTCCGTCCATTTCAATAATCATAGAAATGGCTTAACATTTCTATTCCAGCTTTAAATTGGAAACGCTGGCATATTATATACAACGAGCATCTCTCGATGCAGTCTTGCTTCAAGTGAAAATCGATCAATGTCGATGAACATTATTCCGTAGAGTTTTCCAGCAAACAGAAATCCTGTTGAAATATTCGTTGATTTTTACGATTTTTCTTTGTAGTATATATTCCTAGTTCATGGATATGTAAAGAGAGTATAATGCAAAATTTCATGACAATCTAACGCTGGGTCAACAAGAATAATAGAACGCGTAGTTCATTCGGATGGGGATCCGTTAACGGAATGTTGGTATAATAATAACTTTTTATTTTCAATTTTTCATGGATACTTTTAAAAAATTTATTTGGGAATTTTCAAATAATTTATATTTACTTTGTTTTCGGATTAACAACCAATAGTTTTTGAGAAACTTTAAATGGACTACACTATACAGTTACATTTTGGTAAACCACAGTTTTTTATAAAGTAAACAGACATGCGCTAACGTGCAGCAGTATTTATTAACAGTTAAACACGCCTTGTGTTTTTTAACAAATTTTGTTTCTAATTTTCATTACCAAAGAAATATTAAAAAAATCCGATGTAAAGACATTGTCAAACTTACAAATTTGATAAATGCATCTTTTGGACTGGAAGCATGAACCAAGTGTATGGATTGTGAAATTTATTATGATTCTAAAACCTGGAAAATTGGTATAAAATATACTTTTTGCTTGTTATAAAATTAATTTTTCCTACGACCACTTAGGAAAGTGACACATATCACACTATATAGACCTATGGAAAGTGCCCTATATCACACGCGTATGAATAAGAATTTACTTTCCACCCAAGTGAGAATATGCTACTTTCCGCAGTAGCTGTCAGAAAATGTCAAACACATAATTTCTCTTTTGATCTATGTAATGTCCATATTAATACTAAAATCGATATGATTGTTAAATTATTGTAAATTAGATCCTAGATATTTATCTTTAACAATTATTTTTAAAATAATTTTAAAATAACTAAGATATATTTGCTTTTTATTCTGGTTAAACACATAAGCGATTAGATCAATCAATTACCGTAAGGCCTGTTAGCTCAGTTGGTTAGAGCATCAACTTTGCAATTTGAGACCGTCCAACGACCGCGATCGAATCCTGGCTGTGCCAAAATTTTTTTTTTATTTTTTTTTTATTTTTTTTTATTTGTTTAGAAATTATGAAAATTTAATAAATACGATTATTGTTGATTATTTTTTTAAATACATTTTAATTATTATAATGATCTGGTTTTACATTTTTTGATGAAATTATTTTGTGGTCGTAGGAAAAATATTGTACATCACTTGTGTGAAAAGTGATTTTCCACACTCGTGTGATAGTCGCACTCGGCTTACGCCTCGTGCGACAATATTTCCCACTCGTGTGAAAAATGTCACTTTCCACACTCGTAATGTAATATACTATATTATAACTAATGAAAAAAAAAAAAAGATTTACTAAGCTCAATCAGGAGGGGTCGGGTTATAATGCAAATAAAAGCCAGGCTATATGGAGTATTTCGTTCCTTTTATTATATTTCCTCCTACAATTTACGATTAAAAAGTTGTAAACCCTGACCAAACGTCAAATATGTACCCCGTGCCTAACTTCTTAAAGATGTTAAAATGGAGGTTAGAATGGCGAAAATACTTTTTCTATGAAATATACCAAAAAAATAAGGGCCTCCTGTGATATTTACCAAAACAATTCTAAATATGATTATGGTAGTTGCCCCTCAAGTATGTACTTTTGGTTCACAGGTAAGGATTAGAAATACCGGGTCATTCTATATGGGCGGAACACTTGATTTATGGCTTAACTATGACTTGTACGACAATTTGACTTAGATAAAAGTTTTTATACATTTTATGTACCATTTATTGACGTTTACAGATTTCCCGCATCGTAATGATTTTCAAGATATGACGTCATCGGGCAATATTTTAAATGGATCACCCTGTATTTATATTATTTTTCGAGTTTGTATAATCTGTCTGATTTCATCAATGGTACATTAAGTGGGTCCCAGACCTATTTAAAATATTGCCCGTGACGTCATATGTTGAAAAACATTACGTATACGGGAGATCTGTAAACGTCAATAAATAGTACATAAAATGTACAAAAACTTTTATCCAAGTCAAATTATCGTACGTCATAGTAAAGCCATAAATCAAATGTTCCGCCCATATAGAATGACCCGTTCCGCCCATATGGAATGACCCGGTATATATATATATATATATATATATATATATATATATATATATATATATATATATATATATATATATATATCATGCTATTATTTCTACGTCCATACGTTCTGAATTTACATATCTTTGTGCGTCCTCTCACTTTGGGCGTCCATATATGGACGCAGAAAGTTAAGCCCATGATAATTCATACTAGGAGAGTTGTATCCATCTCTAAATCAACCTGCAAGAATGTACTTTCCACCTTCAGTAAGATGTCCCAAAAAGAAAACTGTAACTTGCTTCACTCGTTTGCAGTGACTTGTTAAATAATTTCTTGAGGACGCAGAATAGGTCATCGAATAGAAAATAATATTCAAGTCAAGTTCAAGTTTTTAACACCACGTAGCGCCACCGTCGTCGGGTGTATATTTTTAATTGTATATTATTATCCATTTCACAACCTTTCAGCGTCTTGCGAAGTGGCAACATCGTATCAGGTGAGTCACTTGTTGCGGGTTCGTTTTATATTTGTAAGACGTGTATTTATTTGTGAACGGTTGTTGAGGCGGTTGGAAGTACGCAGTAGATATTAAATAGGTAAGTGTAGCCCTGTAATACATAAACAATAGATAATATTATGGATATCAAGTTTTATTTAAAAATCAATGCGATGGTGTGTGCATTAAAAGGCAAAATTATTAATATACCTACTTTAAAGTTTTTTTATAGTTTTGGCAAAAAAGTATATTAGTCAATTTAAGACAATTTTTTTTATTACGAAACATAGGTATTTATTTGCGTTTTGTTTCCAATTTGGCAAAAAAGAACACTACTTATGGTCATAGGCGTACACTAAGGTTAGTTTTAGAAGGGTTAAATTGAAAGTTAAAAAAAAAAACAATGTTTCTGATGTCCTCGTGTGGGGTAACAAAAGTTGTTTGCAATTATATTCTCTATAATTATTGACCTATACGTAATTTTCCTAAAATAGGGCGTATTCGAGAAAATTAACAAAAATTGAAAAATTCAGTTTTTAATGGAATATATCTGTTATCTATGCTTGAAAAAGAAACTTATTTAAATAAAAGTGTTTGCAATAATATTCTCTATAATTATTGGCTTATACATAATTTTCTTAAAATGGACCATATTCGAGAAAATTATCAAAAATTGCAAAATTCAATGTTTTAAAAAATGTTTACAAATAAAAGTTCCTTGAGATGTTATTCTCTGTAATTCTGTTTTATGCATGATTTTCCTAAAATGGACCGTATCCGAGATATTTGAGGAAAACTGAAACTTTCGAATTTCAGTTCAAGAACGGAAAAAATACCATATTTAAAAAATTATTTCAAGTAAGATGTATGTGGAAAATGTGTATTTGGTTTATACTCCAAACGTTTACAGGCGTAATACAATAGGTTGTACAATGTACAACAGAAACGGGAAAAGCCTGTAATAACTAGATAGGAAAGTCATGTGTTGGCACATCAGGTTTTTTTTAAAGTCTATTAGCGATTTAATTTAAACTCAATATTTTTCAAAACTTTTGTACTAACGAGTACACAGAACTTTCACAAGCTGCTTTCATGGCTTGCTATTTTTTTGCTTTCGATATTGAAAATCTGGTATCTGAACTTTCAGCGGTAAATATCGTACAAAGTTCATTTTGTAACTAAGTCATTTTTTTACATAGAGGTACTAAAAAACTACACTCTTTTAGTATATGTCAAAAAATAGAGGGTGTCATTTTAATTTTAAACCGGGATTGGCTGGGGGTGGTATCTCATATACTATTAATTTTCTTTCTACTTCACTAATGACATTCCAAAATTTCAAATCGATATCTTTTAAAACACCAGATATAATTATATTTAAAGTTTTCAAGCGGACACCCGATATACATCTTGCTATTGTTTTTGCGTCCATACATTTTGAATTTGCATATCTTTGTGCGTCCATATACAGAAGTATACATTTTACCCAATGTTAGAAACTTAGGTATGGTAATATTATTAAATTGGATGATCAATCGTTTTTTCAAAAAATAGTAATAGAGCGGGTGCGCTTTTTAGTTACACATGACATATTATACTTAGTTATGATTTTTCGCATGATATTGTTTCTGCATCTATACATTTTGAATTTGTCTATTTTTCTGCGTCCGTATATGGACGCACAAAGTTTAACCAATGTTGGAAACAAAAGTATGGTTGTTATATTAATAATTAAATAAGATAATTTAAAATTTTATCAAAAAAGAAATTAACAATATTAGAGTGGTGCGTTTTTTGGATAATAATTATATATTATACTTAGTAATAGTCTCTACACATGATGTGCATCTTGCTATTGTTTCTCCATCCATAAAAGTGTCCATATATCTATAGACACACAAAGTTTACTCAATGTTGGAAACAGAAGTATGGTAATATAAATAATTAGGTTAGATGATTAATAATTTTTTCAAAAAGTAACAATAATAGAACTGGTGCGTTTTTAAGTTACACATGACATATTATACTTAATAATGGTCTCGCATGATGTACATCTTGCTATTGTTTCTGCATCCATACATTTTTAATTTGTATATTTTTCTGCGTCCATTACGTATCCATATATGGAAGCACAAAGATTTCCCAATGTTGGAAACAGAAGTATGGTTATAATAATAATAATAAAGTTAGATGATTTATAACTTTATCAAAAGCGAAAGTAACTATAATAGAGAGGGTGCTTTTTTTAGTTAAACATGACATACTTAGTAATAATCTCTACATATTATTATATACATCTTGCTGTTTCTGAATTTTTTTAGTTAAATATGACAATATATTAAGTAAGAGTATCTATCTACATGCATACCTACTATATTTATAAGTCGGTAAAATATAAAAAAAGTTGAGTATTTTGAACAACAAATTAACAGCTCTCACAAATTCTCCATGTTTTATAATTAAAGTAACCTAGCTAAATGTCCTTTTAAAAATTATGAAATTGGTGCTAACGTAATGTAATTTTATTTGTAGCGTTTCCTTTATTTATGATATTTTTTGGCTTTAAGTTTTCACTTCTCTTTTAGGTTTTAAATATGTGGTCATCTCGAAGTTCGAAAATCATGACAATGGCGCGTAACAGCGTACTTGAGGAAAGCGATATCAGTGGTAGATCTGCAGGTTCTTCGCAACGTAAAAGTTCGAGTATCGGTAGTTTAAGTGACGTCCCAGAACAATTTCGAGATATAGTGAGAAATATAGATATAGATTCTCCACAATGTAATTAATACAAGAATCGTAGTAATATCAAACTGTTATAATTTTTATATATTTTAGCTTTCACCTCACCTACAATGCAACTTTCCCAAGAATATGTTACAAAAAACATAAATATTTCATCTACAGCGGAAAATGAACAATTACAAGGTAAAATAAAGTTCAATATTTCACTTCTTTAAGGTATCATTCCAGTAAATATTAATATTTTAATCAGACAACGTAGAGAATATTTTCTCCATTCGTAAGTTAAATCTGAAACAAATAAAATTATAGATAGGCATAAATTGAAAATCGGAATAGTGTCGCAGTCAATTAATTGTAGCGGACGTTTTTTTTTAAGATATTACCACTGACTCGAAATTAAAACCTCATGCTGCCACTAATTCTATTGAGATATATGGTTGTTATTCATATTTTAATTTTAGGACTAGAGATAACTTCAATGAAAAACTGCAGTTTAATTCCTGATAATAAAAACGATGCTGCTTTGAGGGATATTTCAAATAATTTGGACGAATACAAAAACCAAAAAATAGTAATACTGCAAGATATTATTATAGGGAATTCAAATGAACTATCAGAATGTAAGTAGCAATGATATCTACAGATATTAAGCAGTTGCATTTAAAGAAGAAACATTAATTTTTTATTTTAATTTGACTCGCAACACTTTACTTTTTAGCTGAGCCAGATATATTGTTTTCATCGGATTCGGATGAAGATCCCACATACTATCCCTCTGATTTAGAGTTTGAAGGAGATACTGTAAGAATTCATTTTTACGTTTATTAATGTCTTATGTGCATTATATTTTAAAATAAATTTAATATTATAACGAAATTCTTAACTACGGACTGCTTAATTCATTTTTTTAAATATGTTGTTACCTTACACATTATTTGGTTTATTTGCAGGAACAACGAGGTACAGGATTGCACATAAGACATGAAAATACTGAGAACGACCTTTCAATTGACAAAAGCCCTTCTCTTCAGTGTTTAGTAGTTTCGGTAATTAGCTTTTACACAATATCAATTAAACATTATTCTAAAACTGTATTCGTCTCTTTTAGACTTCTTCTAATGAACCTTCTTATTCTGAACAAATAAGTTCAACAGTTTTTACGGTAAAAATACAATTAAATAAAAAACAAAGTCATTTTAATTATATTTCTTTTTAGGAGGTAGAACAAGCAAACTCAAATTCTCGTGGACAGTGTGAAAAGTCCAGTAATTTGATAAAGACGTTAGACAAAAACAAGAAAGTTCATCGTTATCCAGACTTCTGTTTTTATTGTGAAAATGATGTACTTAACTTTGCTAGGCACGTTATACGCAATCATTCTAATGAACTTGAGCTTCAAAAAATTATTAGATTGGCCCCAAAATCTATAGAGAGAAAACGGTGCATTGCATCTTTACGAAAAAAAGGAAATTACTTAAAAAATTCATCGTATGTATTTAAACCGGTTCATAAAAGTTATGTAGACAAATCTGAAGAAAACTACGTTGCATGTCAATTTTGTTATGGACTTTATTCACGTAAATTGCTATGGAAACACACAAGAAGTTGCCCGGAAAACAAAAACCAGAGCAGTGGTTCCTCTCTAAGTAATGCCCAAAATTCAATGCTTCCAAAAATGGATATTAATTCTGACTTAAGAAATAAAGTTTTTCCTCGAATGCGTGCTGACAAAGTGTCTCTTAGGGCAAAGAAAGATTCTTTGATTTGCGCTTTTGGAGGAAGGTATTTAAATACCCACCGGGAACAACATCATATTAATGTTTGTTCCAGAAAAATGAGAGAGTTATCTAAAGTTTTAATAGAGTCTGTAAAACTAAATTCGGCAATTAAAAATCTATACGATTTGTTGCATCCTATGTATTTTGATACAGTTGTTGCAAGTGTAAAAATTATCGCTAAATACGATGCTCAAAATGATATTTATCTATCTCCTACTTTTGGTATGAACATAAGTAGAAGTTTAAAAGATTGTTGTGATATTGCCATATTGCATCTAGTTAAAAGAAAATACAATTTTCATAATGTAGCTGCTGCAGAGGCAGAAGCAAATATTACGACATTTAAAAGATTATTAGAAAGTAGTTGGATGCATGAAGTTTCTAGCCAAGCTGCAAGAGATTTAAATACAAAAACTTGGAACAAAACTACTATAATACCGTTGGCAGCTGATCTTAAATTATTCAGAACCTATCTTATTGAACAAGGTAATACAGCCGAGAAAAAGTTGAAAGAGAATTCTAATGACATAAATAATTATATACTGTTAATGGAAACAGTTTTCTGCAGATTATTACTTTTAAATCGAAAAAGAGTGGGTGAACTTCAACGTATGAAACTGATTTCTTATACATCAGCAGATGAAAAAATTGAACAGAGTTATGAAGAATTTACAGATGCTATTACACCTTCTGAAAAGATATTGTTAACCAAATTTAAGAGGATAGTTATTCGAGGCAAAAGAGGAAGAGGGGTCCCAGTTTTATTTAGTAAAGATATTCAAGACCACATGGAACTTCTCCTACGAACTAGGTCACACTTTATAAAACAAAATAATTTATTTTTATTTGGAGCTGCAAAATCTGATCAACCCATTGTGGGATACAAAGTTATACAGAAGCACGCGAAATTATGTGGAGCAAAAAATCCTAAAGCGTTAACATCTACAAAGCTAAGGAAACACTTAGCTACATTATCGCAAATATTTAATATGTCACAAAATGATATAGAACAGTTAGCGACGTTTATGGGCCACACATTAAGTGTTCACAGCCAAAACTATCGGCTACCAGATGACATTTTTCAAACTGCAAAAATTGCTAAATTATTACTACTTATGGAGAGAGGAGAGGCAGGGAAGTACAAGGGAATGGCTTTAGAAGAAATCGATGTAAATTTAGAGGAACAGATAGATATGAATGAAGGCGATTTAGAAGACATTGAACAAAACGATTTTTTGGATTATATCGAAGAAAGTGTTACCAAGGAGATAAAAGAGGAACAGTCTACCAGCTCTGTAAGAGCGGAAAGTATTAAATTTAAAAAACGGGAGCTTATTCCATGGACAAGTCTTCAAAAAAAAACCGTCATGTCTTTTTTTAAAGACCATATTAAACACAAAAAACCGCCAAAGAGAGCAGAATGTGATGTTCTGATAAAAGAATATCCAGGTTTGTTTACAAATAAATCTTGGACTAAAATTAAAGTTTTTATTCAAAACTGCTACACAAAGAAAATTAGATTGGATGCTGATGATTAGTTTTATTTTTGTTCTTATGTCGTTTAATTTTTGTTTTTGTTTCAATTTTTTTGATCTGTTTTTGATGAAATTAGTTTTTATAAAAAATTATTTTTTTTTTAAATGCTACCGATGTTTTAATATGTCCGTTTTTCCTTTTCAATGAATTGTAGTCAACCAATAATAATATTTAATAATTAATAAACATAATATAAAATATAATATAATATAATATAATATATTATAATATAATATAATATAATATAATATAATATAATATAATATAATATAATATAATATAATATAATATAATATAATATAATATAATATAATATAAAATATAATATAATATAACATAATATAATATAATATAATATAATATAATATAATATAACATAATATAATATAATATAATATATATAATATAATATAATTAATAAATATAATATAATATAATATAATAATAATATAATATAATATAATATATATAATAATATAATATAATATAATATAATATAATATAATATAATATAATATAATATAATATAATATAATATAATATAATATAATATAATATAATATAATATAATATAATATAATATAATATAATATAATATAATATAATATAATATAATATAATATAATATAATATAATATAATATAATATAATATAATATAATATAAATATATAATATAATATAATATAATATAATATAATATAATATAATATAATATAATATAATATAATATAATATAATATAATATAATATAATATAATATATATAATATAATATAATATAATATAATATAATATAATATAATATAATATAATATAATATAATAATATAATATAATATAATATAATATAATATAATATAATATATAATATAATATAATATAATATAATATAATATAATATAATATAATATAATATAATATAATATAATATAATATAATATAATATAATATAATATAATATAATATAATATAATATAATATAATATAATATAATATAATATAATATAATATAATATAATATAATATAATATAATATAATATAATATAATATAATATAATATAATATAATATAATATAATATAATATAATATAATATAATATAATATAATATAATATTAATATAATATAATATAATATAATATAATATAATATAATATAATATAATATAATATAATATAATATAATATAATATAATATAATATAATATAATATAATAATAATATAATATAATATAATATAATATAATATAATATAATATAATATAATATAATATAATATAATATAATATAATATAATATAATATAATATAATATAATATATAATATAATATAATATAATATAATATAATATAATATAATATAATATAATATAATATAATATAATATAATATAATATAATATAATATAATATAATATAATATAATATAATATAATATAATATAATATAATATAATATAATATAACATAATATAATATAATATAATATAATATAATATAATATAATATAAACATAACATAATATAATATAATATAATATAATATAATATAATATAATATAATATAATATAATATAATATAATATAATATATATAATATAAATATAATATAAATATAATATAATATAATATAATATAATATAATATTAATATAATATAATATAATATAATATAATATAATATAATATAATATAATATAATATAATATAATATAATATAATATAATATAATATAATAT
Source organism: Psylliodes chrysocephalus (assembly GCA_927349885.1). Classification (NCBI taxonomy): domain Eukaryota; kingdom Metazoa; phylum Arthropoda; class Insecta; order Coleoptera; family Chrysomelidae; genus Psylliodes; species Psylliodes chrysocephalus. The sequence goes on from OV651816.1 coordinate 47,719,175, forward strand.
AATATAATATAATATAATATAATATAATATAATATAATATAATATAATAATAATATAATATAATATAATATAATATAATATAATATAATATAATATAATATAATATTATAATATAATATAATATAATATAATATAATATAATATAATATAATATAATATAATATAATATAATATAATATAATATAATATAATATAATATAATATAATATAATATAATATAATATAATATAATATAATATAATATAATATAATATAATATAATATAATATAATATAATATAATATAATATAATATAATATAATATAATATAATATAATATAATATAATATAATATATAATATAATATAATATAATATAATATAATATAATATAATATAATATAATATAATATATAATATTATAATAATAATAATTAATAATAATGGGTGGCTCAGTGGTAGTCTTTGACTGTGGATCCAAGAATCCCGGGTTTGAATCCCATCGTTGGCCGGGATTTTTCATTTAATTTCATTATTTAAAAGTAATTCTGATGCCTTGATAGGATTCCCCACTCGACCATTCACTGTTGGGTTCTAATTAACAGTGCTGTTCCTAAAGAGGCGCCGGTAAACAGTAACAAAGCCTACACAGAACACGAGGCGAAATAACCATAGCAGTTAAAGCCAATGACACAAAAAATAATAATAATGATATTAATATTAATAATAATATTAACAATAATAATAATAGAGGGGTAATAAATGGTTACAAAATTGACAAATAAAATACTAAGAACCAACCTCAATCAAAATACATTTTGATGCTAAACATATTTGTCAGTTAGATTTGCGTATTACCAGCCAGTTTCTGATAAAAAATAAAATGGCAACACTGTCGGACGTCAAAAAGTTGTTACTATGGATCTGTAAATTGTTAAGGACGTAGAAAAGATAACAGTTTAGAAAGTATATTGTGGAAGTCAAAAAGATAGTAAAGTGTACAGACGCAGAATGGCAGTGAAATATAAAATGTAAATCTTTGACGTTAAATATAGACTTATTTTAATATACATTACAGTTCCATGTAGGGGATGTTATATCTGACACGCCTGTAATAAAAGGAGTCTATATACCTTACTGGACGCAGAACCCTAGGAAAGTGAAAAGACGCAGAAATAATAGTATGATGTATATATATATATATATATATATATATATATATATATATATATATATATATATATAGTACAAATTAAGTTAACCTATAAAACTAATTTATACACAGAAAAGATACCCGCTATAAGGGCCAAACTATGCTTTAAAAACGATAAAATGTATATAAACAAGAGATTTATAATTTACCAATTATCTAAGTTTCTGAATATCTAACAATTTTATGTAGGTAAATAACTTAATTAAATATTTAATGTGAAAATATATACAATAAAAGTAATCGAAGGTTTATATACTATTGTTACAAATTCACAGAGACTTACCTAGGATGGAGGGTGACCAGATAGTGAAATCTACATACCAGCCAGGAAAATCAACTGACCTAGCACTGGACGATCTAAACAGGCTGCTTTCAAAGTCAATAGATGACAAAGAAATTGCAATAGCCCCTTTTTTAGATATCGAAGGAGCTTTCAACAATGCCTTAACCAGGTCAATAACCAAGACTCTAGAAGAGAGAAATCTCCCAGTAACAACATGCCAATGGATCACTGCCTGTCTAGAGAACAGGATTATTTTATCCACTTTAGGAGAGGCAACCATACAGACAAAATATACACGGGGCTGCCCACAATACTGTGGTCAGTTCTTGTGGATGACTTACTCAAAATATTGCCCAAAGAAGGCTACGCAGACGACCTAGCAATCATCGTCAGGGGGATTTTTGCAGGCACAGTCTCAAAGCGATCTCAAACAGCTCTAAACATAGTGAACAACTGGTGCAAAAAGGAACAATTGTCCATTAATACACAAAAAACAACAGTTGTACCATTCACAAAAAACGGGTACTTACTTTAGGATAACAGTAGGCCTTTTTACTGGACACTCTCGCCTCAAAAAACACATGAGTGTCATCAATTCAGCAGAAGAAGCAAATTTGTAAACAAGAAGGAGAAACATCATTCCACGTCCTGTGCCAATTTGAAGGCCTGGCTGGAATGAGGTTTATAACATTGGGAGAAGAAAAGCCAAATGCATGCAATCACATGCGAGAGCCTCTGTCAAAGCTACTAAGTCTAATAAAAAGACCAGGCTAGACGACATACTCTAAAACAAACATGGCCCCACAATAGATCTGAAAAGGTCGCGGTGGACAACGACAAATAATAACGTCCAACTCCTAATCTAATCTAGTGAAATCTATTATTATTTGAGTAATATGAATCCCTAATTATTAGGTTTATTCCCTATCTTATAAATTAGATAAGAGTAAATAATCTCCAAATAATATTTTTGGGTTCTAAATTGACTTGCAGAGTCCTTTTCTAAAAATGGAGGTACAGAACTTTCTGCAGCCTAGCAAGTCACGTTAGAAAAGTGACTAAATCAACCCCAAAAAAAGGTTGAAAGTCAAAGTTTATCTCTTTAAAAATGTTGAACAAAAGTATATATCTCTTCCTACTTATAAACAATTACTAGTATAGACCCATTGTCTAACCTTGTTTAGTAACTTGTAATTGCACTTTTGTTCCCCCAGAACCAAATTTTGTTAATCTGGTGGATTGAATGACAATGACACAAGGACAAGTGACACAATAAAAATAAACAAACCCTATCTATTATTAAAATAAATAACTATAAATATTTAAACTTATTATAAAATGGAAAATCTCAACGACTTGAGAAAAAAGGAACAGGAAGTTACCATAAACAGGATATTTAGGAGGAAAATCCGATTGAAGAAGGTCAGTAACTTCAGGACTTAGATTTTGGTTTTTCAAATACTAAACGTATGTTTCATTTCAAATTTTGGGTAACAAGAATCAGCTGGACGAGAGGCTACTAAATATCATCAAGCTTTAGATTTATTCACTTCACATGATATTTTATATAGATTTTAAATAATATTCATATTAAACGTTTTATTTGCATAAGAGGTGAATATTTTTCACTTTTTCGAAGAGTAATAGACGGTTCACATTTTGAAACCGTAACAAAATTACCACATTTTTTTATTACAATTTGATCATTAAAACCAATTAGCAATTTTATTCTAACCTGACTTATCTAGGGATAAAAAATTTCATAACTAAGATTCTACTCATTAGTATACCTTGGAGTTTAATTATTTAGTTAAACTACTGTTAACGTATAATATTAAACCACTCCATACTCTGCTTTTATATGACATCACTGAACTAACTCTAAAGGCTTGGTATTTTTGAGACTTCTTATTAGATTGGCATTGTTGAGGAGCTGGATAACCTCAATATTTCTATGTTAGAGCTGTCGCTGTTTGTGACCATTGTTTAATTTTTCTATTGTATATCAACAGTCTCTATTTTAAGGTCCCTATGAAAATCAGTATTGCGGCAGTACCAGAGTACATCGACGATGTTTCTGAATACTTTATTCTGGAAACGTTGAATAACTTGGATGTTACTTTTACTGGATACCATACGTCCATAAGAGTTTCAATATATGCCTGTAAAGAAGCAGTTTGTTGTATGTGGATAATTTGTACCTTTTTCCTAGCAACCAACCTTTTGAATTTTATTTTATACCAGGCTCTTCGTGTTTCTTTTCAATATGGACTTTCCAGTGCATTTTCAAATTAATCACTCTGTTTATTGAATCACAGGTGTCTGGAAGGCAGAGAAAGTTTTCGCACGAACACGATCTGCCATATTGACGGGAAATCGTTAACAAAGTCCCCAGGAAATAGAAAAAACTTACCTCCAAATCATACCTGTTCCTAAACGTGATTTTTTCGGGAATCCTTAAATATAAATTTCATGGTTGAATAAATACAGTGAAAATTTTTCTTCATGGCTAAAATTCGGATATTTTGAACAAGACACAACATTTTTTGGCTAAAAAATGGTGAAAATTGTAGCCAGAAAAATTCTCTTTCCGAATAACGCATTGAAAAATATTAATTTTGCCATTATATATGAGCAGAGTCACAAAATATATACTCATATTCGCTTTGCTTAAAAAGCAGATTTTATTCAAAAATGCTAAATGTCCGACGTTCCGTTGGGTTGAGAATGTCCAGAAACTGTCCCTTGGGACTCAAAAAAGGTTTTAAGGCATGAAATAAGGAAGCTAAAGGTTATGAAATACTTAGATCAGTGAATAGCATTGTTAGAAATGACAACATATTTAATTCATTACAACACATGATTATTATTGCATATTTATTCAATTGCATATTTATTCAATTGATACAACTCAGTGAAGATATTATAAAATAACAGTCTGGTTGAATATATTCCAAAAGTGTGTATATAATACAATTCATTCTTTTTCTGTGGAAATTCAAATATGTTTTGACGAGAAATCAACAACAGCTGCTTCCAATCTAAGCAGGTAATCTGGATCATCTAGCTAGATTATTAATTTTACGTCTATTCCAAAACTTTAGGAATTCTTTATGTATCGATTCGCCAACCTGCTCGTACCATAAACCAAAACCTTCATCATCGTTCAAGAATTCGAGACTTTCTTCAATGTGGCATAGAGTAATGTGAATTTTAAGAGTTTCAGTTACGTTTATTGCGAGAAGAGCTGTCTTCAAATCTTTAATATGATGAATCAATTCAGATTGAACTTTCCTGACCGCAAAGCATGAGTGCACAACTTGATCCATAGCTCTAAAAGCCGCAATGAATGGTTGAAGAGCTAGAGATCCGCCCAAGTGTTCACTGATTTCTGGTTCCAATAGCAAATCTGCTCGCTTAAGTAAAGTTCTGCAGGCATTTCCTTCGAAAGCCTCTCCATGATAGTTTTTTGATACCAATTTTAATTTCTGGGCCCAGAGCAGAGCTTTTTCCTTGCTGAGAAGAGGTACGAGAACTATCCAAAACAAATGATTTACAAACCCTTGGAGAATGTGCAATTCGGGGATAATGCACTTCTGCAGTACTGGAACATTACCATCCTCGACGAATAGAGGTGTATTTATGGTACTCCTGGACTTATTCGCAACTTTTTTATCGCAACCCAAAGATACAAATTCTTGATAATCTTTGCGCAGATCACCGTAAGTTTTCTTCGCCAGAAGTTCTTCATCGGGAAAATCTCCGTTGTTCTCGTTATTTGTGGGGGATCAACTCTATTAATGTCCGTGCGATTCCTTAAATATTGCAGCTTCACGAAGCAATAAGGGCAAGGTAGCTGTTTGTTGGCCGTTGACAATTATCAAGAGTTTCAGATCAGACACAAATTTGAATGGAATGTCGTTTATTTTCATCAAATCAAATAATATCTTCACATTCTCATAACTCTCCTTGATCGCAGGTACTGTTGCCAACATAATTAGTTTATGGACACTTGTTACTTTGTCTACTTTGTGTTTTTTCGCCGACGAATGATCTTCATTTGAATCTGCGATGGATTCGGACAAATAATCCTCTGAAATGATGGTCATACACACTTTGAATAAACCTAGACCACCATCAGCCATTATTTTGATAAGGTAATTCCCAATAAGATTGCGTTTACTTATTACCGTATCCAAGATTTCTTCAGCATTACCCCAAATGACAGGTCTTTTCTGTTTGATAGGGTTTTTTGCCAAATTTCGACCCAACCGAACGTCGGACATTTAGCATTTTTGAATAAAATCTGCTTTTTAAGCAAAGCGAGTATGAGTATATATTTTGTGGCTCTACTCATATATATTGGCAAAATTAATATTTTTCAATGTGTTATTCGGAAAGAGAATTTTTCTGGCTTCAAAATATCCGAATTTGAGCCATGAAGAAAAATGTACACTGTGTTTATTCAACCATGAAATTTATATTTAAGGATTCACGAAAAAATCACGTTTAGGAACAGGTATGATTTGGAGGTAAGTTTTTCTATTTCCTGGGGACTTTGTTAACGATTTCCCGTCAATATGGCAGATCGTGTTCGTGCGAAAACTTTCTCTGCCTTTCAGACACCTGTAAATGTAAAATGTGTTACCAGGAAGGATGTAGAACTTACTTTTACCCAAACAGGAACGTGATTTTATTTATTGATGAGTCTAGCATGTTATTGGCCCTCTTAACATTTCGCATGTATTAGAAAAGGTTCATCGATGATTAAGACAACATGCGCAGCTTTTGTTTTGGTTTGATTTTTTACATTTGTCAAATTTACTATTTTTGTGATTGTAAAAGCTTATATTAAAAGAAATATAATTTTAAAATTTGAATTGAAAAAAAATACGAATAAATTAATAAATAGTGTAAAAAATCGGTTTTGTTACAGACTCATACAATTAAGTAATTAAATGTTAAATGTTAAATGTTATATTACCATCAAACTTATTAAAAGTATCCCTAGAAACTAGAAATATATTACAAATGAACGCCTATTGAAAGTTAACTATTAAATGTATCATAAAATATAAATTTTTAATTGGTACATAAATAACTATTTGTAGTACCTCTGTACCTTAAAATTGTGAAGCAACCCAAAAAATACCAGGAAATTGGTTTGATAATATAAATACATATTTTATGTAACTCTTAATTGCAACTGATTCCGCCAGAGGCACTAAAATAACCCCGACCCATTCATGTATACGACTTTGTCGATATGCATTGATATTTCATTGAAAAAAGGTCTCCCTAATTTGCATGATGTTCAACATTGGACTTCGTTCTATATTCGGAAAAAACCATAAAAATATTTTGAGAGTCAAAAATGAATTATTCAGGAACGGGTTTGAATAAAAATTTGGCTAATTCTGCTAGATCGAAAATGAAAGACCATTTGTTTATTAAGATAAAATTATCGTGAGAATTTATGAATGTGTTGTAGAAATAATTGAATGAATTAAAATTTAAAAGAAGAAATGTAGTAAATATAGAAGATTTAAACTCAAAATCATATGTTTTCTTGTTAAAAATAAATTAATACTGATAGTTCAAGGGGGATATCGCGCATGGTGTCATGGAGGCAGTGACGTCATGCTTAGAGTTAGTAGAGTTGGTACAAAGTTAATATCATATGGTAGTGGTTTGTAAGTCGTTTTTAGTGCTACATAATATTTTAGGCGGATATTTGTATTATATTATGTTGTAAACTTTGTTTTTATGAGTGGTATTGGTCAAAAACATTAAAAAGGTACGCTATTTGTAACGTGATACTTGTTATTTTATCTATTTGTTATAGTGTTTTAAGCTCAATTGATTTTGGGAGTGAGGCAGGTTGTTAAATAACTCGAATTACCTTGAAAAAGAAGTTGGTTACCACTATATTTAAAACTTACTGTACTTGACTATAGATTAGTGATAAAAATATAGAAAATCACTAACCATTAAGATATTATATTTAAAGAAAGTTTTAGATAAGGTAGTAACAAATTCTAATTGACAGAGATTTACTTAATCCAAATTTAGATGATTTATTGAAAAAAACGTATCTGTTGTAACAGGAGGTAGCATTTAAAGAGTGATGTATGGAATTCTAGGCCTTCTTCAAAGGGATTCTTATTCTTAATTCTGGACTCGAACGATCTATAGGTGAACCAAACCTCGCTCTTCAGATGGCACCAAACTCTTAGGTATAAATCTCCATAAACTTAAATCTTCATAAACTTAAATCTCCATAAACTTAAATCTTCATAAACTTCTTGATATAACTTAAAATTACGGATACGGATGCAACAGTATCCAAAGCAAAGGACCTAAAAAAGACATTGTTTTTCCGCTTTCCTCGACAGTAAGAGGTTAGTTAGAAGTGCGCTGTGGCCCAAGGGTGGCTCCATTAAATGTCCCAGTGGGCCGTGTCCCCTTTTCGCACTAAATTATTATTTTTCGATGTACGCTCATCATGCAAAGCACAGTCAGCATATTTTCATTCATTATTCGCTCTGTGCGTGACAGCAGCGCCTACTAATTCATGAACTAACGGACGATATTTGCGTATACTGACAATACAATTTTTAATGGAATTCCTAATTAAAAAATATATATGTTGATTTTAATAAAAGTATATGGATTTGTAAATCAAGCGAAAAAATTAATTATTATATATTTTTATTACTTTAGCTAAAAAAAAAAATGTATGATGTGCTGCCTAAGCTTAATAAGTTGTCATTGAAGAATATGTTAAATAATGTGAAAATAAAAACATTACCATTATATAATAACGTAGTATCAAAACGTATTAACAAAAATAGTTGGTAAATTTGCGATTGTAATTTATATTTTCTTCATTTTTAGTCCGAAAGAACCCATAGAAATTATTGATTCAAATTGGTTTCCGATCAATAAGTCACAAGATTGCATTTTAGCCCCATACAATAATTAAAGGCCGAAATCTATTCCTTGCTAAACATTTAAGAGTTAAGGGATGTTGAACAACATTGTAAAATAATAATTTATTGTTTATTTAAAACTTTTCAATTTTCTGATGTCTACTATTTTACTGTTATTATTACAAAAGTAAAAGATTTTTCTACTTATTGTACAGCTATCCATTTATTTCTTTGATTTAATTTCTATTTTGGTACTAAAAATTTATATAATTTCACTGTTTTTTTCTGATAGTATTTTTACAATTTACAACAGAGCAACTGCTTTTGCTTTTTGTTTTGTTATTATCTGTTAGAGAAAATAATGTAGAAATAGTTTGGTTAAAGGTTTTTATTAACGAATAACTATTTAAACAAACAATACTAAAATTAAAATAGCAATTCAGGTGAGGTGCGCACATTCGTTAGAAGGCGGTAAACAGAACATCTCGTGCCGTGAAATCACTCATAATGGGAAATGTGCGGACGTGCTGCTCATTGATTTTGATTTTAGCCTTTATACACTTCATTCAATTAATTTGGGAAACATAAATTATTTATTAGTGTAGGATAAAGTTTTCTGTTGGGTCAGGATAAAAAATAGTATGTAAACCACGACAGTAAAGTGGTTTTCCAGACCTCACAGTGTCCAGGCTCGGCCGCGCCTCGCCTTTCCATATCTTTACTTGGCCTAGAAAACAGTCACTTTACTGACCAGAGCAATAGATCTAAATTCTCAACCCAAGCCTCAAAACACCCACAGAAAAAACACCTACTCAAGCAAATAAGTTTGAGGTTAAGTTTATTTCTAAGAGACAAGAAATTTTAACAAGTGACGTCACGGCACGAGATGTTATGTTCCGCCTTCTCATTCGTTGGTTGATTTACCGGAAGTACTTACATTGTCATAGACAGACGACAATATAAAACAAAAGTAAATAATTCAGACAGAGTTGCCAACTATAATAAATTCAACCTATAATATTCGTCAACTGTATAAGCCTGAATATTATTTTTTTGAGATTGCTGTCCGTATTTCTGGGCATTTAGATTTCTACACCTTTCATGTTTACCTATTTCCTTAAACAATTCAATCAGTTTAAAGGCTATCTAACATAATATGCCTTGTGTTTATTGTTATGTGTGCACGGTGACAATCGACAATATGAGCCAGTGCCAGTTGTGTAACTATGTTAGTTACGTAATTTTACTGTATACAGCGTTGTCAAATTGTGGCACATAGTACCTACCTAACGAAATATCAGTAATTCATATATTAAGGCTGTATGTTACGATACTAAATTAAGTACTAAATTAATGCATTTTTAATGTACTTAAAAAATTCACGATGCAAACAGCAAATTTAGTAGTAAAAAAATTAATTAATTAATTGGAACTTGTTCTATTTTCTACTAAATTTAGTATTAAAAATGCGTTGAAATGTTGCGCAGAAGTTTTTCTCAGAAAAAGTTGACACAACGGACTTTTCTGCACCATTTTGTTTTTGGTTAGCGACAACTTTGCATTATCAGCTTCGACAAATTTCGCTTGTGTTTGATTTTGTAGGTTTTATTGTGTTTTTTCGTGGTTTTAAGTAGCATTGCTGCATTTGTTTGTTGTTAAGTCAACTCCCAGATAGCACACCAAATCCTTTGGATATCTACTGAACATTCCAATATCCACTGAATGTCCAGTCCATGGTGGATATCTATTTTATATCCATGAGATGTAATTTATAGACATGCAAATGTCCATAAATAATAGTAATTATATAGCAAATTATTAAAAAATTACGCCATTGTGCTCGCCATTGTGGCTAATCGTACCGTTCAGATATTTAAAATTATTTTTTTAAGGTATATTCAATATCCCATGGACATCCACTAAATAATCAAAGTCTAGGCGTGAATGCAAACTATCGTGGATATCCACTAGATGTAATTTTTGATTTTGCTTACTAGGTATAGATGGCGATACCACTTTTGCATCTACTCATACCTAACCCGCCGTAATTGAGTTCGATCGAAATTTGTTTTCCAATCAGACTCCATTAGAGACTGGAGTCGAGAATTTCCATTTATTGCTGAAGAGTCCTAATAAGGATGAATTTATCCTAAGTGGGCAAAATCAAAGGCCGAGTGTTGAAAATATTTTGAGTGTTGAAAATATTTTTTCTCTGCTTTTTTTTTTCGACGTTATTCAATAAACATTGGTTACTTTTATGAACCTCTACTAAAGATACCCATAAAACATTTTGCTGAATATCTGAATTCTTCTATATCCTGGGATATAGACGGACATTTGGTTGGATATCCATATTGGATATCTCGTATTGTCTATTGTCTGGAAGATACCCATTAGATATTTTGCTGGATAATCTATAGGATATCTTCTATATTCTGGATATAGACGGACATTTGGATATCCATATTAGATCCACGGAATATTTCTGATATCCTGTGGATATATTGGATGTCCACAAAAGATATTCTGTGGATATCTCTGGGATTTGGTGTGTTGTCTGGGCTAGTTTCAAAGTCATTATAAAAACATCTTTTAATTCACTTGTCTCATTTACACAGAATATTTCATTTCTATGCTAATTTTACGTAATAATACGTCAATGCGCGTGCGCCTATACTTAATTTATTACTAAAAATTGCTATTGTTTCGGAAGGAAAAAAATATTTTTGGTTAATTAAAATTAATAACTTAATTTAGGGCTAACTTTTAGTACTTAATTTAGTATTGTGACATACAGCCATTACGCGATGTAAAGTCGTAAAAGCCAGGGGCGGCAACTGCCCCCCTCGCCCCCCTAAAAGACCCCCATGGTGTCCATATAACAGCGGATAGTTGTTCCATCTAGTCCTTACTGACAAAGATTTGTTTGTTGTCTTTGATTTGGATTTCAACGAGATTAGTTTCACCGTTTCATCGACAACCTATGTAAGTACACTTTTGGCTCATGAACGGAACATTAGCTTATTCAGATTTTGATGCGTTTTCCAAATTTAAAATTCAATTTTTAAGAATTTGATGTATAGGGTGTTGTTTTAGGGTTGGTTAAATTTTAATAGGTTTTGTTAAGCCGGACCTATATTTTAAAATTTTTTAATGTGTCGGTAAATTGTAATATAGGTATAGATTAGTTATGCCAAATATCAAAAAGATATAGTGAGTGATTCAAAAGTAATGAAGCATGGCAAAAATGGGCCAAATTTAAAAAACACCCTGTAACTCGGTTATAAAGGTCGCAAGATCCATACTAAATGGGTTTTTTGTGATCCCCTAGTTGACCTCTACATTTGAAATGTTAATTTTGCATTTACATCTCTGTAACTAATTTAACCACCCCTGTATTAAAAAAACAGGTTTTTACAGACGATTACGTTCAAGTACGAGATAAAAATAAAACACGAAATGATGAACCCAAATGAATCTTTCAAGTATTCATGTTTCTTGCCTCTCTTCCAAATTGAAGTACGATTTTGTAATAAACTTCCAGAGAGTTAAAGTAACCTGAAGTGGGGTCAGCAAATTTCTTAATAAAACTTGCGGTAGATATTTCAGTCGGAGGTAACGGGACGAATGTAATGGGTGCAAACTCTGACAACTTTATATGCAATTGGTATTCAGCTCAAGACCTAGTTTCCTTGTCTTTCACTGGTGAAATATTACGCTGTTTTCATGATTCAATCCCTGCTACAAGTATCAGATCTAGACACAGTTATATCTCCGGAGTTTTGTGGGAAATGTGTTACGTTTGCAAAGTGAATTATAACCTCCGATTCACGTGATAAATTATTTTAAGATTGAAATTTGTCTAAGGTAACAACTGTTGACTAGACACGTAGTCTGACTTTTCAACTTTGTGGGGAAGTTGATTCGAAATTTTGTAAACATATTGATAATATACAGGATCTTTCGAATACCAACCGAAAAATTTTAATTATTGCATATGGAAACATCTTTCACATATTCCATTAGTGCTTCATATTTCAGAATTTACTATAAAATGACCCTACATATACAGTGTGTGCCATACAGTTGAATTCATATGGATTTCTTTTTTAATATGAGTGGGGGAAAACCGTCGTAGGGCAATCACCTCTACTTATTTCAACGCTTAAAATAACCTATATCAAAGTTGGCTACTGACAATAGTTTTCTGTCAAATTCGTATTTAATTTTTTTTTTAATATTTTTGCAGACAATGACGAATTCGACAGATGCAGTACCTAGACAATTTTAATATGGGCTATTTTAAGTTTTTACAAAGGTTTATAAAGGGCTATAAAGGTATATAAAGGTTTATAATTTTCTTATAATTGTTTATAATTTTTTATAATGGTTTATAAGGGTTTATAAAAGTTTATAAAGGTTTATAAAGGTTTATAAAGGTTTATAAAGGTTTATAAAGGTTTATAAAGGTTTATAAAGGTTTATAAAGGTTTATAAAGGTTTATAAAGGTTTATAAAGGTTTATAAAGGTTTATAAAGGTTTATAAAGGTTTATAAATGTTTATAAAAGTTTATAAAGGTTAATAAAGGTTTATAAAGGTTTATAAAGGTTTATAAATGTTTATAAAGGTTTATAAAGATTAATAAAGGTTTATAAAGGTTTATAAAGATTTATAATGGTTTATAAAGGTTTATAAAGGTTTAATAAAGGTTTATAAAGGTTTATAAAGGTTTATAAAGGTTTATAAAGGTTTATAAAGGTTTATAAAGGTTTATAAAGGTTTATAAAGGTTTATAAAGGTTTATAAAGGTTTATAAAGGTTTATAAAGGTTTATAAAGGTTTATAAAGGTTTATAAAGGTTTATAAAGGTTTATAAAGGTTTATAAAGGTTTATAAAGGTTTATAAAGGTTTATAAAGGTTTATAAAGGTTTATAAAGGTTTATAAAGGTTTATAAAGGTTTATAAAGGTTTATAAAGGTTTATAAAGGTTTATAAAGGTTTTATAAAGGTTTATAAAGGTTTATAAAGGTCTATAAAGGTTTATAAAGATTTATAAAGGTTTATAAAGGTTTATAAAGGTTTATAAAGATTTATAAAGGTTTATAAATGTTTATAAAGGTTTATAAAGGTTTATAAAGGTTTATAAAGGTTTATAAAGGTTTATAAAGGTTTATAAAGGTTTATAAAGGTTTATAAAGGTTTATAAAGGTTTATAAAGGTTTATAAAGGTTTATAAAGGTTTATAAAGGTTTATAAAGGTTTATAAAGGTTTATAAAGGTTTATAAAGGTTTATAAAGGTTTATAAAGGTTTATAAAGGTTTATAAAGGTTTATAAAGGTTTATAAAGGTTTATAAAGGTTTATAAAGGTTTATAAAGGTCTATAAAGGTTTATAAAGATTTATAAAGGTTTATAAAGGTTTATAAAGGTTTATAAAGGTTTATAAAGGTTTATAAAGGTTTATAAAGGTTAATAAAGGTTAATAAAGGTTTATAAAGGTTTATAAAGGTTTATAAAGGTTTATAAAGGTTTATAAAGGTTTATGAAGGTTTATAAAGGTTTATAAAGGTTTATAAAGGTTTATAAAGGTTTATAAAGGTTTATAAAGTTATATAAAGTTATATAAAGGTTTATAAAGGTCTATAAAGGTTTATAAAGATTTATAAAGGTTTATAAAGGTTTATAAAGGTTTATAAAGGTTTATAAAGGTTTATAAAGTTTTATAAAGGTTTATAAAGGTTTATAAAGGTTTATAAAGGTTTATAAAGGTTTATAAAGGTTTATAAAGGTTTATAAAGGTTTATAAAGGTTTATAAAGGTTTATAAAGTTATATAAAGGTTTATAAAGTTTTATAAATGTTCATAATTTATAAATAAAAGTGAATAGGCGGAGTGTCAGCATAGGCTTTTTTTCAACTGTAAAATTAAATAAAGGTTTATTAAAGTTTATGAAGATTAAAATGCGATTAAATGCACCCGAAATACACAGGGCCGTCTGATCTATCTGCCCGTGTAAATACATCTTAACAGTGTCCACCATTGTTTGGTATTCAATGCACATTTTTTAATTACATTTTGAAAAAAAAATGATTTACTCTTATGCTCAAGCAGCAAGGTTCCGTCATTATGACAACATTTTTTTGTCAGAAACGTCACTATTTCAATTGATGTCGTTAATTTGACGTCGTTTTTGCAACGTCAATTAGACGTAAATTCCGACTCATCATTATGACGTAATTTTTTAGTATTAACTCATTAACGTGTATTTGACGTCGCATTGATGACATTGAATAGACGTCACTTAGAATTTGTCATAATTACGTATTTTTTTTTGTATATTTCTGGCAATATCATATTGTCAATTGTCATTGTTGTTTCCTGTTTTCTCCATCTTCTTGATTCTCGTGAGTGGCAGTCGTAACCTTGTAAACGTGGTGAATTTTTAAATTGTACTTAATTTGATAAGATGTTTTAGAAAAAGGTAAAAAAGTGAATGTGACAAATTAATAAAGTATATTAAACCGAATTTGGTATTTTACAGATGTATTGCATTGTTGAGTTTGAAAAACCGAATGATGACGGTCTAGCGGTTGTGAGGTAAACAGAAAATGGCTAAAGGTGCATAAAAAACAAGTCTTTTGGCCGCCTTTATAAAGAAATATAATATAAAATAATATACTATAATATAAGACTGGTGAGTAATGTTATACTTTTATTTTTTTATTATGAGTTCTTTCAGTGTATTTTTTTAATAGATTATTTAAAAATAAAAAATTTGTAGGGGGTCACTTGATTTAGATACCTCTTATCATCTCACAGAATATATGATTTTTTATTAACTTTTATTATAAACTCAGACTATATGTATACCTCTGAGAAGGTTGGTTTTACAACTAGATACACAATTTATTTTCTATCTTTAAAAATTTTCAGTGGTCTGTATTTTAATAGTTCTTTTATTTCAGATGGTAATGATAAGTGATGTACCAAATTAAAAAAAGTCGAATTTACCTCAGATCTACATTCTACAAAGCTGTCATTCGATGATACTGAAGATGATGAAATCGTAAAGCATGCTCGTCCACCTCCAATTAAAATCAATTCTACAATTTTAGGTATGTTGTGTCAGTTCCTCTAATATACTTTTGTCATTTTTTTCCTTTTGGTTTCTTGTTCATGACTTTTTAATTTACCAGTGTAATTTATTTTTTATAATATATTTTTCATGTGTTTTTTTGGATTAAATAAATAACTTTCATCTGCTTAGTATTTTTAAACATTCCGTCCAACCTTGGGACACTTAATATAGACATCACTTTGACGTGAGGTAGATGCGTGATAATGACGTGAATTTGCCTAACCTAAGACACCCGATATACACGTTACTTTAACGTGATATAGATTTGTCAAAATGACGATATGGAATGACGTCATTTTGCTGTGACATTCTCACGTTACTATAATGTTATTTTGACGTCATCAAATGACGTAACGCACACCAAAAAATCACGTCATAATGACGATATGATGTTGCATAGGTTAGGAACTTAAGTCAATATAAATTGTATCTATTTCTCATCAAAATTGGAAAAACAAATGCACGTACAAGCTTAATATTTAATTTAGTGATACTCTATAGGCAATTACAGATTCAGAAATGTATATATATATATAAACAGTAAACACACATCATATTTTCCATTATTTGCTTTTCCTGAAATTCAACGTGAATTCCGAAAGATGTCTGTTTCACAACAGACAATGCGGAGTTTCCTTGCAGAACTCTAAACTTTCCCACGTTAACTGATTCCCATGAGCGTTAATATTTTGTTGTTGAAGTGAATGTTGACATAGATACTTGTAGCTAATGGACAATAGTTAATGACAGCGAGAAGCTTTCTGCCTACCTGAAGTTTCTAAATGGCAGACTGTATTGTTTTATGTGAAATGTGCGGTTTCTCCTAGTTGCTGATATTCGTTTTGTAAAACATGCTTTGTCTGTTTCTTTACGTTTTAGATTTTAGAGTAAATTTTCTATAATAAATATTCTTAATATTTTTTAAAAATAACTTTAAAATATTTAGGACTTGAAGTTGATACATACATATAAAACTAATAAATTGCTTAAAAAAAACTAAAGATAATTGGAATTTCGAGAAATTACCGGAAATTGTTCAACTTCTAGCTCATATAGTATGTTATTTGTAAAGTATTAGTGACATCCGTTAATTTTATTATTTTTGTACGATGCACCAACTTGTTTTTAAATATTTACTGATTGTTATTTGGAAACGACCTAGTTTGTTTTACAAAAAAGACCAGTGACACCTTGTCTTCACAAACGTACCACGAACGCTTTATTAAATGGTGCAAAGTACCATTTAAAAGTTCTTTGTCAACTTTTTTTTATGTTCATAAATTTTATACATGCAAATCTCAATTAAAAATCCGTAGCTTTTTAATAATGGTATTTTGTCAAAAGGGAAAATACGCCAATTTTTACAAAATTGAGATTAATACGTTTTCAGATAAAATATAACGTACTATTCGCGATTCAAGCTAAGTGATACGCCCTCTGGAGAAAATTAGTAGAAGGTCCCTATAAGTAGGATGACGTTCAGTGTTGCCAGACATTGCGTTCGGTTTGCCACGTTCTTTTCACTCCTTTAACACTTTTTACTCCAAACAACTCTTTTAGCGTTCGGTTTAGTCCGATTAGTGACATTTTAACACGCTTAAATGTCATTTAAAAGCACCCTAAAAAAACTCCGCTTTTGTCCCGCTCCAGCCCCTGACTATCCGAACTCGCCTAGAAGAAGCAAAATTTCGTTACGTCGCACAGTGCGGCCAAATCCCGAAATCCTGGCCAAAACCTCAATAAATGAATTTTCTAACTGAGTACTTTTGAGCAGTCAGTCGGGTAGAGGACTAATGGATGCATCCATTGTGGAAGAGTAACCGTTTTTGACCGTATACCTTCGTTGCTGCGTTAGCTTGAAGTTAGCCTTCGTGGAGAGTACAAGCATCGCGCGCTGAAGGAACAAAACTAGGGTGACTTCTAAAATCAGTATTTTTCAACTGAAGTGTTCAATTTTAATTCTGAGACATGGATACGATTTCTGGAGGTATGTAGAAAACATTTTTACATTGATTGAGCTCAAATGTAATATGTAAATTATTGAAATGTAGTATAAACTCTTGCATTAATAAAATTAAAGATTTTCGAAAACTTACATTTTCAACTAGTCGAAAAGTTATTTGTTCCAACTGGTTCCGCGAAATCCAAAGTGTCGGCTTTTAGTTTACTTTATTATCTTGCGAAATTAACAAAAATCAGCTGCCTAGAGGTGCCTACTCGATTATTATCATGTTTTTCACATCGTGCGTATACAAAAAGAGTGTAAAATCCGGCTCGAAGTATTAGTATAACGCCGCGGCCCATATTTATGTTTATGTACATATAAATATTGGTTTTATAAACTGTGGGTAAAAAAAATAATTTGTTGATTTATAATATTAAAAAAGACGAAAGTATCCTTTGGGCGATTGTAATCAATATCTTATATAGATCAATCAATAGAGAAAAAGCACTTAATTTTTTCAACATGACCGGACACGCCAATGCAATTCTCAACTAATGTAATCAATAAAGTCCATAAAGTCAGTTCATATATTGTAACTATTGTTTTTATACATTTTTGGGGAAAACATGTTTATTAATTTAATATTCAAGCAAAAGGGGAGTATCCTCCGAGCGATTGTACTTAATATTGTAGTCCATAAAGTCAGTTTATATTTTGCAACTATTGTTTTTATAAACTTTTCGGGGAAAAAATAATTTTGTTGAGTTAATAATTTAATATTCCTTCGGGTGATTGTAATTAATATAGTAGTCAATCATGTTTGTATGTTATTTCTTTGAGCTGTTAAATATTCCGAACTATCATATGTTAATCGGTTTTTTAATCGTATGTCTTAATTACAGGATCCACGTATCAAGAAATATCGTATACGAGGAAAGAGATATTTATCACCATCAAACAGTATCTGAAAGAAGATTCAAAATCAATTATAAAAATTCTTGAAGAAAAACTGTCTGAACAGAGTAAACGCTTAGTTCAGGTACCTAAGGACTCGAGAGCATCGTTTACAATGCTGTTCAATAAAATGCGGACAAAGTGGCAAGCGGCTCGTAGGACTGAGGCACCCTTCTTGAAGAACAATGAAGAATGGCTCAGCGCGCCGGTTGTTTTTGCCGTACCTGCCGCTATCGAGACAACACCAGGTGAAAAAGGTGGCCGCCCGTCCAAGGAGTTTAAAACTTCCAGTGATCGGTCAGAACGAAGGAAAACCGAAGGTATACGTGGAAGCTTCACCTCGGACGAGTTAGCATATGCTACTCGAATGAGCCTTCGATTTACAGGACAATTAGACGCTTCAGCAGTTTTGAAAGAGATCACATCGACGAGTCCATTAATAGCTTCTAAGTACCGAAGACGTGCTATTCAGTAGTACACGGACGGTTTCAAAACCATAGAAGGAACTGGAATAGGAGTGTATGGGCCGAGAGCCAAGCACTCCGAAAGCTTGGGAAAATACCCAAGCATCTTCCAGGCGGAAATTCACGCCATCGAGAAGTGTATCCAGTTTAACATCGAGAGAAACTATCATAGACAAGAGATTATCATCATGTCCGATAGTCAAGCAGCCATCAAAGCGCTGAGTTCTTACGTAATCAGCTCAAAAATGGTATGGAGATGCCTAGAACAATTGAATGAGCTAGGCGAGAAAAATAGAGTTACTCTCACTTGGGTCCCGGGACATAACGGGGTACAGGGTAACGAGATTGCAGATAGTCTTGCAAGGAAAGGGGCTCAAACACCCTTTGTAGGACCTGAGCCGTTCTGCGGTATCAGCAGTAACATAATATTAGAAGAGATTAAAAAAGAATTGGGTAGTAGAAGAACCGATAATTGGAACAATCTCTTGGGGCTGAGACAGGCCAAGATACTTCTGGGTGAATATAACCAAAAAAGATCGGAAGCCTGCATCTGCCTGAGCAAGAACAGGCTACGTATTGTAACAGGGATCCTTACCGGGCACTGCCGACTAAAAGGACACCTAAGTAAACTGAGAGTAGTAGAGGATAGTGAGTGCAGATTCTATGAGGAGGAGGACGAAACCTCCATTCACATCCTAACTGAATGTGTAGCACTCTAGAATCCAAGGGCACTATATCTAGGAGGATATCAAATAGAAGAGGGAGACTTACCTAACTTGAAGCCACTTCAAATCCTACACTTCCTTGAGAAAATAGGATTGGAAGGGTCGCTATAGGCATTGAGACATTTCCTTAGTGCAGTGGCGACAGAAGGGGGCACAATAGATCTTTTAGGTCGCAGTGTATTAACACCCCATTATCAACATAACATAACAAGTACCGAAGAGCTTACGGAGTAGCAAATGAAATTCCATTGTTCGAAGAGGCAGCACTTTCCGTTTTGGTCGAATATAAATTGTTAAAGAGTCAATACCAAGGACTAAGAGCAGTTAATAAAGGAAACAACTCCAAATTATTTTCTCCTTACAAAGCAATGATAAAAGCGAAAAAACTGTGTTATCCACCCCGTACTGCTATCACCATTACAGAAATTAGTGCAGAAGTCGAAGTAGAGGCATTACTGGACCATACAATTGACCGTATTTTACTCGTCCAAAATGAAGTCATTGGAAGTTTAACACAACAGCATGTTCGTAAGTTAAATTTAATTTGCAAATGGGGTTGCGATGGAAGCTCTGGGCACAGTGAATATAAGCAGACTTTTGCTGATAGTAGCAAATCAGATGCGCATGTATTCTTCACATCAGTTGTGCCATTACAACTCGGAACTATTGACGAAGAATCAAAGGAGCAAATCACTGTTTGGCAGAACCCTAGGCCTTCGTCTCCACGATTTTGTAGACCACTTAGACTACAGTTTCTGCTTGAATATTCAGAGTCAACACTCAATGAAGTTCGAGTCATTGAAGAACAAATAAAGAATATTCGTCCATTTGAAACTGTAATAGATGGAAAGCTCGTCTCCGTCATCTACAATTTGGCATTTACCACAATAACAACAGCAACAAAAACAAGAATAATAATAATAATATTAACATTCAGAATAATTGTAATATTTAATAAATGTTGTCACTATAAATTGGATATTTGCTTACCTGCGCGAATAGCAATAAGTTCTTGTTAGGTTTCTTTAGGTACTTTTAAGGATCTATTTTAGGGTATTTTAATCGGCTATTTTGCTTATAACAATTTCGACTTCGGAAACGTAATCAGAGAACTTAAAAACTCAATTATACTCATTTTTGACAAGATCTGGCAACTTTTTCACTTACATGACCGCCATATTGAATCGGCCATTTTGTCAATAATAAATTGAACTTCGGATTCGTAATCAGTGACCTTGAAAACTCTAATATACCAAGTTTCGAGAAGATCTGGAACGTTTTTCACTTGTATGGCCGCCATATTGAATCGGCCATTTTGTTAATAATAATTTAGACTTTGGATTCGTAATTAGTGACCTCGAAAACCCATATACACCAATTGTTGTTAAGGTCTGGCAACTTTTTCACTTACATGACCGCCATATTGGATCGGCCATTTTGTCAATAATAAATTAAACTTCGAATTCGTAATCAGTGACCTTGAAAACTCTAATATACCAATTTTCGAGAAGATCTGGAACCTTTTTCACTTGTATGGCCGCCATATTGAATCGGCCATTTTGTTAATAATAATTTAGACTTTGGATTCGTAATTAGTGACCTCGAAAACCCATATACAACAATTGTTGTTAAGGTCTGGCAACTTTTTCACTTACATGACCGCCATATTGGATCGGCCATTTTGTCAATAATAAATTGAACTTCGAATTCGTAATCAGTGACCTTGAATACTCTAATATACCAATTTTCGACAAGAACTGGAACCTTTTTCACTTGTATGGCCGCCATAATGGATCGGCCATTTTGTTAATAATAATTTAGACTTTGCATTCGTAATAAGCGACTTTAAAAACCCATATACACTAATTGTTGTTAAGGTCTGGCACCTTCTTCACTTTTGTCTCCGCCATATTGGATCGGCCATTTTGTTTATAACAATTTAGACGTCGTCGGATTTTAGTTCTTGAAGAAATGGATAAGACCTTTTATTTAAGAATCAAAATTTGTGTCTAGTAATATGTAATCATACTTTTATTTAAGGATTTTTTATAAAATCGATTTATTATATTGATTTTTTTTTAAATTTCAGTTCATTTATTAATTTTAGTTTTAAAATCAGTCAGAGACAAAATCAGTTCATCATTTGGCAACATCGGCGTTCGTGTTCATTGTTTACATTTTAATTTGTATCAATTACAATTAGAGTTTTTTGTTACTTTTTAGCTTTAAATTTGTTTATTTCTTATAGTACGTGATAGTATTTAAATTAAAAATTAAATCTGCGAAAAAGCCTCCAGCAAATTTCAAACTATATGGTGTTATTGTCAAAATCAAAACTGAAGTATTCATTATTTTTCAAGTGCAAGGCACAAAATTTTGTTTCTTACGATAAATGGGTATCTACAAATTCACAATATTGAAATTTTGCAAAACGTTGTTTAGAATCAAACTCCAATATGAGTTGTGACGGTTTTATTACCATTTACATGTATACAAATTACTACACAATTCACTTCATGATATAAGAATAAGGATAGTAATATTTTTAAAGAAGTTCATCAATAATAAACGTTTGGTACCTAATATGTCCTTTAAACCACATAATAAAACATGTTCTGGGTTTAGTAAATACATATTTCTAGATGTTCTTGTAGCAACCAATAGGTCAATATTTCCAACAAATTAGTTCATACAACACATGAAAAATATTACATTTATAACGAAAGCTCGAAAACTAAACTTAAATTATCACTAAATGAAACTCAAAAACACTATTATAATAGGAATATTATCTAAAAACAGTTAAAAAATCACAAATACAAAATCCCACAACACGTAAATAAACAAACATCCTACTTATACGTGACAAATGACAGGCGCGCGAAAATTAATTTGAATCGCGAATACGATGTAGCAAAAGGCCAAATTTATTAAAAAAAAAAACTATAAAACCATTGGGCGAATATAAAATTAATACCACACCAAAAAGACGAGCGTACGTATTAATTAGATGGGGAGGGGGCCGACGAGATTGTGTCAGTACTAGTTGTGATGGTGGTAAGAGCACATGGTTTCTTTGGTAAGTGAAATTCTCCTTATTTTGTAGTTAATTAATTGTATTTGAATACCTTTTATATAAATGAGACTTATTGTATATATATTTATCTGTGAAATAGGTAGATAAAAACAATGGTATATTCGCCGTTCCTTCTATTAACATGAATGCACATTCGTCTTTTTGCTGAATTATAGTTAGGGTATTCGCCTTTCTGCTAACTGTTGTTTGTCTGTTATTCCAGATACATACATTATGTCAGAAAGAATGAAAAAAATCAATCAGTTGGCATTGGAAGGGCAAGGAGAAACTACAAATGAATTTAGAGAAATTGACGGAAATCTAACATCTACTACCCGTAAGAAAATAGACGAGAACTTCTAACAAGAAAATAACCGTTGCAAGAGCTTATAAAGCGAGACTACCTATAGCCACAGAAAAGTATGAAGGACTGAAAAACTTATGTAGAAAGGATGTAATACCAATACAGCATCAACACAAATAATTCTTAGCCCTACCAACGAAACCAACTGTACCTCATAGTCTAATCGAGTAAGATGAAGAAGACGGTGTACATATTAAAATGACTTTGCATATATTTATTTTTTTTTATTTTTTAGAATCCAGTTCACAAATTACTGAATTTGACCATTAAGTTATTGAAGATTACACCCGACATTTTTTTATTTTGTTTTAAAAATAATTATTTTTAAGTTCTACTGCGATAATATAACTAATAGTAAGACTGCTGCGTACAAATTATTGTTAATTTTTAGACTCTACTTACTTATTACAAATTCCTGTTATGTTTTAAGTTGTAAAAACAAAGTGTTTATTTCTTAACTTTTGTTGGTGCAGTGTCCTGGTCTGGAACCATTATTTTTTCTAAGAGCGGAATCCTTATTTTATAATTT
The DNA here is from genome assembly GCA_927349885.1 of Psylliodes chrysocephalus. Lineage (NCBI taxonomy): Eukaryota > Metazoa > Arthropoda > Insecta > Coleoptera > Chrysomelidae > Psylliodes > Psylliodes chrysocephalus. The sequence continues at coordinate 47,742,779 of OV651816.1, forward strand.
ATCGAAACCATTATAGAACCATTATTATTTTTTCTGATTCTATAAGCAGGATTCCTTGTCTTTTTTATAATATCATTACCTGGATGCGGTACTTTTGTTATAGATATTTGACGGGAAGGAAATCGCTATTTTTCACGCGGTACCTAAGCTATTATTTGTAAAAAACAAAATAGATAAATATCTACAAGAATGAACGGTAGGGCGAATTTACAACAGGCTAATAAGTATCAATAGCAGAAGGACGAATATACACATTTTTCTCCTTTTTTTATAGATAAATGGACTTATGGTGAAAATTAGTATTTAAAAGTACTTTCCTATACCTATAAAAAATATATAAAGCTCGAAACTTTATTTCTTTTACTCAGAGTACCTTAAAATGTTTTTAGCCTGTCCTGTAAAATTACAAAAATTGCGTATTCGCCCTTTTGCCAAAATACGTGTATTCATAACATTGATTGTTATTTAATTAACTTATCGGATTTTTAATTTCAATTGTTGGAAATAAATTTATTATTTTAGGGAAATATGTAATTAGGTATTAGATGCAAATAGACAGTTGGACGTCAATTACACCGATTTTTCTAAGGCCTTTGTTCGTATTAACCATAAAATTTGACTTAGAAAGCCTGAATTCAGTGTCTATTTCGCATGACCTGCACGAATTAATTTCATCGTATTTATGTGACAGGTGGCAAATATGTTAAAGTAAAATCCTCTAAAACCGATTATTTTCCACAATAGTTTGGAGTTTCACAAGGTTGCATTTTTTACCACTATTTTTTATTATTTTTATTAATGACAGCATCTAGATACTAAATTTCTGATCTACGCAGATGATTTATTTATTTAAAAAGGTAAATAATCTAAATGACTGCTTAGTATACAAAACAACATTGAGCTGATTCAAAACTGGTGTAATTCTAACTGTCTAGAACTAAACGCGCAAAAATGTAACGCGATGACATTTACAAATAAAAAAATTGAAATGCACTACGACTACGTAATTGGTTCTACGCGTTTAAACATACCAAATTATATTGAGAACTTGGGAGTTACTTTTTGACGTTTTGTTCCACACATTAACGATGTATTTCCTCTTGCCTTTTGACTTCTTGGATTCATTCTCAGAAATATGAGTGATTTCAGAAGTATAGACACATGCATAATATTTAGTTCACTCGTTATATCCAAATTGGAATACGCAAGCGCAGTGTGGTATCCAATATATGATATTCATATTGCAAACCTAGAAAAGGTACAGAGACGATTCTTGAAAAGTCTCCATTTTAAAATTTACGATTACTACCCCCCTCGCGGATTTCCAGAGGATCAGTTGCTTCAAAATTTTAATTGTGTAAATCTTCAAGATCATCCAGTAATGCATTCTATATTATTTTTGTATAAACTTATTGTAGTGAATCGACCTTTATTATGTTTGAATGTTCAATTGTTTAATGTTATTGATTTATATGACATTGTCAATTTAGTTGAATTAAGCTTTATATTTTCGGATTAAACCTCAATTTCACTACAATTTATTCAACTAAATTAAAATATGGAAAGGTATCTGCGTCCTGAGAGGTTTGATATCGATCCGGTATCAAACACTGACTCCGCCACAACTTCCCACTGGATACACTGGAAGACAACTTTCAAAAATTTCCTGAAAGCCTCGTCAACTAGCTCCACTGGAGAAAACCAGCAACCTGAACCTCTGTCAGATGCAACTAAGTATTAACTTCTGGTAAATCACCTTTCTGCAACTGTTTTTAATCATATAAAAGACGCCGAGACATATGATTTAGCTATTTCGAGACTAGACGCTATTTTTATAAAACCAAAGAATGAAACGTATGCACGCCATCAACTGGCAAAGCGTGAAGAGCCTGGTGAAACGATTGACCAATTTATACAATCATTGAAACTTCTGGCCAAGGAATGTGGGTTCAAAGCAGTATCTGCCGAACAAAATGAACAAGACTGTATAAGAGATGCATTTATTGCTGGTTTGACATCGAGCTCCATACGACAGAGACTTCTAGAAAGCAGTTCACTCCAGCTTGATGAAGCGCACCAACAAGCCAGAGCACTAGAGTTTGCAAGAGTTCACAACAGCACCTTCGCAAGTGAATCAAACGCCTTTCCTTCAAACAATTTAAATGCATTACCATCTACATCAAAAGATTCTTGCTACTTTTGCGGTAACAAACTGCACGTTCGCAGAAAATGCCCAGCCTTTAATACAGTATGTCTATCATGTGGCATGAAAGGCCACTTTGCAAAAGTCTGTCGAAGTAAACCTACCGTATCCGCAATTACCAAAGGAGAACAACCTGAAAGTAAACTCGGAACATTGTCATGTATACTTTCTGCTGCTTCGGGTTTAAGAGAAGCTATTGTACCAATTTTCATCAATGGACACGCTGCAAAAGCTCTGGTTGATACAGGAAGTACATGTAGCTCCATAGAAAACCGCCTTGTTCAACAATACCGTCTTCACATGAAGCCCTCTCAACAAGAAGTAACGATGGCTACATCATTTTTAAAATCAAAGGTTGTTGGAATTTGTAGAGTTAATATAAAATTATTGCAAAACAGTTATGAAGCCGATTTGTGGGTATTGAATGGTTTATGTGCAGATGTTATTATAGGGCATGATATTCTAAAGAATCATTCGCAAGTACAACTAGACTTTGGAGGACCCAGGCCGACTCTCAAAGTATGTGCACTATCAGCTGCTAACATTGAACCTCAAAACTTATTCTCCTGTCTGACTCCTGATTGCAAACCCATTGCCATTAAGACTCGAAAACACTCACCAGAGGATTCAACCTTTATTGAAGCAGAAGTTTCACAGTTACTTAAAGATGCAATAATCGAGGAAAGTTCGTCACCGTGGCGAGCTCAAGTATTAGTTACTTGTAACGAACGTCATAAAAAACGTATGTGTATCGACTACTCCCAAACTATAAATCGCTTCACGTTGTTAGATGCATTTCCACTACCTGCTATGGAGGATGTGGTTGCAGAAGTAGCTAAGCATAGAGTATTTAGCAAGATAGACCTTAAAAGTGCATATCATCAAATCCCCAAAGTTGAGAACGATAAATCTTATACTGCATTCGAAGCATCTGGGACATCTTTACCAATTTTGTCGAATTCCGTTAGGAGTAACCAACGGCGTTGCTTGTTTCCAGCGTGCTATTCGCTCAATTATTCAGAAAGAACATCTCAAAGGTGTCGTAGCATATTTGGATGACATCAACATATGTGGAAGAGATGAAGAGGATCACGAAAGAAAGTTATCTGCCTTCCTCGATGTTACCAATAAATACAATCTTACACTTAATAAAGAAAAGAGTGTTTTTTTGTATAAAAGAAATACATTTACTAGGCTATCACATATTCAACGGCACAATCAGACCCGATCCTGACCGCTTAAAACCTTTACTAGAACTACCGTTGCCGAAAGACTCAAGTACTCTCAAAAGAGCTATTGGTATGTTTGCTCACTATGCGAAATATATAGCTAAGTTTTCAGAAAAAATACGACCCCTTATACAGACACAAAAATTTCCACTTGTAGAATCCGCTATAGCATCATTTAATAATCTGAAACAAGATATTGCTAGGGCTGCAGTCAACTCAATTGATCCTAACATTCCATTTACCGTTGAAACAGATGCTTCGGAACAATCCATAGCAGCGTCTTTATCACAAGATGGACGTCCGGTAGCATTTTTCGCAAGGACTTTGTCTGCGTCTGAGAAAGGTCATTCCATTATAGAAAAGGAAGCATATGCGATAGTTGAGTCTCTACGTAGATGGAGGCATTTTCTGATTGACAAGTCCTTTAAACTGATAACCGATCAAAAATCCGTAAGCTTCATGTTCAATCAGAGACATGCATCTAAAATCAAAAATGAGAAAATCCTGAGGTGGCGTTTAGAACTGTCATGTTTCCACTTTAATATAATTTACCGCCCTGGGGCTGAGAATAATGTGTCCGATGCACTCTCCAGAGTAGTGGCTATGGTCACTAGTGGAACTGAAAATCTGATCTAGCTTCATGAAACGCTCTGTCATCCTGGTGTCACGCGCCTTGCTCACTGGGTGCTTTCTAAAAATATGGCGTACTCTATAGATGATATTAAGAAAATAATCTCATCTTGTCGAGTGTATCAAGAACTCAAACCAAAATTTGCTACTACTTCGGGAACCCTTATAAAATCAACATCTCCTTTCGAAAGATTATCAATAGATTTTAAAGGTCCTATACCGACAAACACAAACAATCGTTATTTATTGACTATAGTAGATGAATTTTTAAGATTTCCCTTTGCATACCCTTGCCCAGATTTAAGCTCAAAAACAGTCATCAACTGTTTGGTTGATCTTTTCTCTGTTTTCGGTTTACCCAGCTATGTCCACTCCGACCGAGGTGCATATTTCTTATCAAGCGATGTCCAGCAATTTTTAAGGGAGAGAGGGGCGGCTACGAGCTTTACAACACCATACAATCCAAAAGGTAACGGGCAAATAGAAAGATACAATGGAATCATATTCAAGTCTGTTCAATTGGCCTTAAGAAAGAGGAATTGTGACTTGAAATACTGGGAACTGGTACTGAAACAAGCTTGACATTCTATCAGGTCGCTGTTATGCACGGCAACAAACGAGACCCCGCATGAGAGGATGTTTGCACACCCCAGAAGATCTGCGAAGGGCCAGTCAGTACCATCATGGCTTTAACCAGGCCCCATATTAGTGAAACGTCTCGTCCGACAAAGTAAATATGACCCCATAGTGGATGAGGCTGAACTTCTTCAAACTAATTCGATTTACTCACTGGTTCGCTTACAAAACGGCAGAGAAGTTACCATTTCAAACAGGCATCTAGCCCCAACCCAACATGAAGAGATAAATGTAGATAGTAGTGAAGATAGTAATTTGCAAGTCGACAACCCATTAACTGAAATGCCAACTATCCCGGAATCATCCAACCGTCATTGCGAAACTTCCGAACAGTCTGGAGACCAATGCCAAGAGGTACGTCGTTCTGAAAGAACCCGTTCTAGACCCAAGTACCTAGGCGATTATTTTTAAACATGGGAAGAATGTAGTGAATCGACCTTTATTATGTTTGAATGTTCAATTGTTTAATGCTATTGATTTATATGACACTGTCAATTTAGTTGAATAAAGCCTTATATTTTCACTACACTTATGAACTACAAAATTATGTGTGCAGAACTTTTATCGCAAATACGTTTACGGGTTCCTCGTATTAAATCGAGAGATTAAAAAAAAATTTTCTTTGCCCATACCGCGAGCAAACATTTTATTACAATCACCACTTTATCAAATGCAAACCAATTTTATTGCTCACTCTCAAAACATTGATATTTTTAATTGTAGAAAATGTGATATAAAAAATTTGTTTAGGTTTAGGTAATACCTAGTTTTACTTGTACAAGTACGTTTTATTTTACCTCAATTTTTATATTTAATGTGTCTAGTTCTAGTTTTACTTAGTTGTATTATTGTCCGAATTCGTTTTTTTTTTTTTGTAAATTTAATGTTTACGTTTTGATGTATTTAATTTATGTATGTCATTTTATTTTATTTTTGATATATATTCCACCTGTAGTAGGATTGTACCGTTGGTTGGATAATAAATAAATCCCACCGAGTCAAATTTAATGTTATTCGTATCGTGAAAGGACAATACATTATACAAATATACGGATACAGAATGAGCAATTAGTAATTGTAAATGAAGTCAAAAATTTAGGTGTACTAGTAGACTCTCAGCTAAGATTTAAAAAACACGTAAATTGTCAGTTACAGCGTGCACAGCGTACACTTAAAATTATTTATGGAAATCGACACCTTTTTTCATCTCGCGTTAAAGAAACTTTATGTGAATCTCTTGTTCTTTCTGTTTTTAACTATGCAAGCATACTTTATGGTCCACATTTAACAGCTTAGTATAAAAATAAAATCCAGAAAGTGTTGCTTTCGTCTAATTTTTAGCATTCTTCGGAGACAAAGGATATCGTATAAACTTAAGGAAATTTTGGGGTTACATATGAACTGTAGAAGGGTGTTGTATACAGTGTGTCTTGTCCATAAAATAATGACTACAAAAAAGCCATCACATCTTCACAAGAAAATACGGTATCGCACGGACATACATAATCTAAATATTAGACAAAAAAATACGATTATGGTGTCAAAATTCAAATCGGAGATATTTAGGCATTCCTTTGTATATCAAGTTGCTCACATATATAACTCTGACCCTAAAAAATTTTGGCATTTAAATGTTTCAAAACTGAAAACAATGTATAAAACACACTTGTTAAATCTAAGAACCACATAACACATCAAAGCTACAGACTAATTTGTTTGTTGCCCTCTTAACAGTTAAATATTAAATATTTCATTAACAAATTTTTTTTTTCTTTTTTAGGTTTGAGTGGAAGAACATTTTTTGCAATCGTAGGAACGCAAAAAATGAAGTGAACTTTTGATTTGAAATAATAATATTATTATTATATAAAAAGAACCAGAAGGGTAGTCGTTGCTGACTAGTTAGAAAACTAACCAATTATTGGAGAATTCAACAAATAAGATTTGAAAGAAAACTCTTTTTACTTCATCCAAGCTTTCGGAAATTTATTAATCATTTCCATCATCAGGATAGACTACAAAATAATTTTGGATAATAGTTTAAATGGACCAAATTAAACTAAAGTTACTACTTACAATAATTTAAGACTGTTTACTACATGTTGTTACACGAAAGTACTTATTTTTCTATAAAACAGTCAGTTTAAATTCAATATTATAAACTAAAATCACTACTTAAGAGGAGTATTTACTTGGCTGTAGCGCGGAGCATGCAAGGGTTTCGTAGTACCCCCACTTTTAAAGTTTATTTTTGACTTTTTCTGAAAGAAAAAAATATGTACGCATAGGTAAAGGTTAAATCTGTGCTCCTATGGAGACACTTTTTCAAAATTTGATTTAGTTTTTTATAAAAAAAAATACAAAAGTCGACTTTTTTTACTCATTTTCTCAATTTTTTTTAGAAAAAACTAAATTGAATTTTGAAAAAGTGGTTCCAGAGGAGCATAGATTTAACCTTTACCTACACGTATATATTTTTTTTCTTTTAAAAATAGTCAAAAATAAACTTTAAAAGTGGGGTACTACGAAACCCTTACATTGCAAGATTTTTCGTCTGGGAAGTGGCGCCTCTGTTAGATTTTTGAGAAATTAATATTTGTGAATGAAAACAATTTATAATATATTTTACTGATGTTTTACGAGGGATAAATAAATTTTACCTATTTGTACACCTTATTTTTTACGTAAATCAGTTCTGTAATACTAGGATTGGCATATATGCAAGGGTTCATAGTACACTAAGTTTACGGATTATTTTTTATTTTTACCAAAATAAAATTTATGTAAGTACAGGTAGAAGCTAAACCCGTACCTTTCTGGACTCACTTTAAAAATTTGAATCAGTCTCTTCCGAAAAAAATCTAAGAAAAGAAACAGAAATTTTAAAAAATGCTAGAAGGGAACAATATATTTAACTTTTGCCTACAGGAGCATTTATTTTTCTTACAATAAAAATAGAAATACATTGAAAGCTTTTTCGTCTAGAGGGTAACACCAACAAAATATATATCTTTTTTTACTATTTAATGATTTGAATTAATTTTGTTATTTTTTACATACAGTAATTTCGCTCAATTATGTTAAAATTATTTTACCATTTATTTATTAAAAAAATTATCCGAAATTAAAAGGTATACACTGAGATGTGAATTATAAAAATTTGTTTTTGTTTAACTTTTATATCGCACGGTTTTTTTGTTTTTTTTTTGTTTTATGAATACCTCTTTGAGTTAACAATAATATTAATTCCAGCATGTTAACAACTCTTCAATCCGTTAAAGTAATGTAAATCATTTTTCTTTTTTCGCACGTGGCTTTGATCTGTCGCACTCTTTGAGGCGCGTTGCAAGAGAAGATTTTCTAAAATATAAGCCAATGTCTATAGATGAGAAAAAAACGATTGTGCATTGTGGCACAATAAAAGACGAAAACGAGCCATTGCTTTAAAATTTGGAGAAATTTGTAAAACATCTAAAATCTTTTATTTATTGCTAAAGCCTACGGTCAAAAAGTTTAGCAAACTTATTTAATTTTAAATATAAATTGATTTTCATTTTAACTTAGACATTTTTGAAAAGTTCACTATATTTTTTAATTGTTGCATTTTTATTGCGCTTGAATAGCGTTTAGATTAAAATATGAATTGATTTAAGGAGCTTAACTAAAAAACGGGAACTAATGCTTCTATTCCAAAAAAAAGTATTATGGTCAATAAAAGGAATTTCGAGCTGTGATATCTTCAAATTCTTATTTAAAACCTTTAAATATTAATATTATCATTAAACAAGAGTTATCTTTACAAATTGATACAAATATCGAACATAAGTTTGTTGACATAAACATTATTTTCATAATACCTACAAATAAATATATCTCTGTTAAAGAATGGTCATAATTTATTTAATATATTTATTTAAACATGTTTTGGTTTTTATCTGTGGCAAATGGATATAATTACCAAAGCCAAAACCTTTAGGAAAAACAAATGTTTTTGTTTTTGGTCTAGATGATATTGAATACTAACTTTTTCTATATAACTTCTTATACCCGACATTGTGAGATAAAAAAACAGACAATTAAGAGCTTACTTACAATTTTTCGGGTATAGGAGTTTCAATGTTATACAGTTTCTCAAATTATGAAAATATTAAAAAATTTAAATAGCCAATTACAGAATGTGTTAATATCTACAACAGAACTTGCTTGACAACATCGTGTTTTTTTTTTTTGGAAACAGAGAACGGTCGAAAATTATGAAAATAACAACATATTTTTATTTCAAAAAAATAATAGGTCAGTTTTTTGTTTTTTATGTAAATCATATCATTTTCAAGGCAATAAATCAGAAGAAAAGTCATCGAAAACCGATTTCAAAAAGTTCTATTAGTTTCTTTTTAGAAAATGGAAAGAGAAAAACGTTTTTTAATCTTGTTTAAAATCGATAACTATAAACGGATTAAGGTATTTTGTACCTGTTAAAAAATTTAAGAAATATTTTCAAGAATATAATTCTTGTTTTATAAAAAATAGTAAACTTTAATAAACATATACAATATTCTAAAAGATAAATCACAAAAATTTTATTTATTTTTCCAATATAATATGGATTGCCCTCTAAAATATATATTTATAGTGGCTCGCAAACAGTCTGCTTTTTATATGGAAAACTTTTTCTTGTTACTTTTATCAGAAAATGTCATTCCTGATAAAACTTGATGTTTAATTAAACCTACAACTTTATTTATTTAAAAAATTCTGTATCATAAATATAAATTTGGCTGTACAGTGAACTAGGTACTCTTCTAGAAACCGAACCCACATTTTTACATATAAAATGAATTTAAAAAAATGTATATAATGCCATATAGTAGTTTTTAGTTAATACAATTAATACAGTTTATTAATGTTCAGCGATAATTCTTTAACACGGTGCCCGATTTCAAGGATTCTTTTTTTTTGCTGGAAAGGGGGTACTTCAGGGGTGGCCCTATATTTGATCAACATCTAATAATTAGGTCCATGAGAAAATCCTCAAACTCTTCATTTTTTATGTATGTTTAGCGATAATTCTTTACCACCTTGTCCGATTTCTATGATTCTATTTTTTTTTGTTAGTAAGGGGATACCTCATGGGTGGTCCCATATACATTTGGTTAAGATGTGGTGATGGCATCTGCACGATTTTGAAGTCGGTTTTTTAAAATTACTTTTAACACTTATTACGTAGATTAAAAAAGTTTAATAATTTGGTGTTTTCTTGATGCGTCGTTTTATGATTTCACTTTGTATATGTTTAGGTACAGATAATTATTATTATTGCTGGCAGCTTATTTTATATCATTAAAATAATATTTTGTTAATCCAAAAAAGGCAAACAAAAAAGCCATGTCACATACAGTTAATTTGGTTAATAAATGTACTTTCGTACGACGCAACCTTTTCGCGTAAGAAAATAAAAACAAAAAATTTTTTTTTAAGTTTATTAAAACAGCTTTTGATATTTTGTTGTATCGGCACTCAATTAATAAATACCCTGTATTAATTGATATTACCTTATTCGAAACAATCGTCTATTTTTTCGTTATTTGTATATTGGTTTTATTTTGCCCATCTTTCACAACTCTATGCTTCTAAATGTAATTTAATCTAACCAAAGCTATTCACTAAATTAAAATATAAAAATAATGTAAAACCGTCTAAGAAATCGAACTGCGTTATAACAATATCTCACAATGCAGCAAGAAAAACAAATACGATTCTGGTTTCCCTAATTTAGGTAACTCTGACTCACTCAATGATGAACGTCGGCAGCCGTGGCAGGATTTTTCGGTTCATTTGTCTCCTCAACTTCGCGCGTTAGAGTTTAGAATATGTATCCCTCGTATCTACATGCAATTGTTAAAATTATGAATGAATGCGGATTTTGTTTAGTCTCGGAAGTAAGTTTGTTGTATTTAGGCTCCACCCTCAAGTTGTAATTTTTATACCTACTAAACTACCGTTGCCCCGCAGGTCTTTCAGTTTGTAATGTAAATTTTCCTCTTAAAGTTAAAGTTCTGTCTTTTCCAATTTAAAAAACACAAAAAATGTTTTAATAAAAAACTTGTTAAAAAAACCTTATCACTATCAGATACTTGTCGGTTGGAACTAAGACAACATACTATAATAAAGAAACCATTATTGTCTCAATTTTATGACAAACTACATAAAGATTTAGCAAAGGTGCAAAGATAATCTTTCGTTAATTTTTACAATGTATTTGCAAACAAAGCTTCTCAAAAAGTGGCCTTTTACTTTTAAATATTGCAATATATTTTGGGGAGCATGTTTTCTATTTCCTTCTTTATTATAATTTATAGAAATTCAATTACGATTTAGTAAATATTGTCAAAAACGCTTTTTAATTTTTTAATCCTAAACAAAACGTTTTAATTACTTCCTTTTCCAAGTCCAATAAAGTTTTCCAAATACGTTATTCGTTAATTTAATAATTTTATATCTAATTGTATTTAAAGCACCATACAACTAAACCACTCTCTGTCCACGTAAACTTCACCTATGTTTTGTTATTTTGTTAAGGTAAATGTTAACGTAGATTCTTGATAATGAATAATAGTTATTGACAAGAAAAAGCCGTTCTGTCTACCTGAAGTTTCCAAATGAGAGTTGGTATTGTTTAAGATTCGCTGAAGCAAATAACTTGCTCGATGTTGGGAATTTAATTGTATAGTCTCATACAATTTTTATTTTATTTGTAATAAAGATTTATACCAAATTATCTGTTATTTCAGATTGTTTATTTTATACCGTAAATATAATCATGACATTGTTTTACTATAATAATTAATTTTCCTTAATAGTTTTTAAAAAAATAAAATAAAAATACGAGTAACATTTAATAAAAATCTGATGTGTCCAACACATGACTTTCCTATCTAGTTATTTTAGGCCTTTTCCGGTTATTTTGTACAACCTATTGCAGCACCTCTATGAATGTTTAGAGGATAAACTAAATATATACATTTTCCACATACATCTAACTCGACACATTTTTCTATAATATATATTCCATAAAATATAAAAACGGCCTTCCATAAAGTACCCCCCCAGATGTTCCGCCTTTGTCCAAAATCTAATCATTTCACCTCAGGCCGAAATACAAGTTTAAAATTTAATGTTTTTGCCTTTATCCGTTTTTGAGTTGTCTTCAAAATTCGAAATTTTCACATTTTCTCAAATATCTCGAATACAGTCCATTTTAAAAAAATTATGCATTGAACAAAAATTATAGAGAATTATATTACAAACAACTTTTATTTAAACAATTTTTATAAAAAATTAATTTTTATAGGTAATAATATTGTAAGTAACTTTTATTTAAAAAATTTTCTTCTCCAAACCTAAATAACAAATATATTCCATAAAATATAAAAATGACCACCAGTAAAGTACCCCCCCAAATGTTCCGACTCTGTCCAAAATCTAATCAGTTCATTGCAGGCTGGAATAAAGCTTAAGTTTCAAATTTGGTATTTTTATTTGAATGGGTTCATGAGTTATGGTGGATACAGACACACACCACACACACACACACGCACGCACGCACGCACGCACGCACGCACGCACGCACGCACGCACGCACGCACGCACGCACGCACGCACGCACGCACGCACGCACGCACGCACGCACGCACGCACGCACGCACGCACGCACGCACGCACGCACGCACGCACGCACGCACGCACGCACGCACGCACGCACGCACGCACGCACGCACGCACGCACGCACGCACGCACGCACGCACGCACGCACGCACGCACGCACGCACGCACGCACGCACGCACGCACGCACGCACGCACGCACGCACGCACGCACGCACGCACGCACGCACACACACACACACACACACACACACACACCACACACACACACACCACACACACACACACACACACACACACACACACACACACACACACACACACATCATCCGTCGAAAACCGGAGGTCGAAAAAAATCATGATTCCTATAATTTCCTTATATCTGTATACAGATAGGAAAGTAAAAATGTTTTCATTCAAATTAAAAGAATTTTCTTTTTTATGGACTTGGACAGGTTAACAAGATACCCTATATAAACAAGGGTGATTTTATAATATTAGTGATTACATACAATGACAACGATTACTCAAATGTTTATTTAGATCTCGCTCATAACGGAAATTGTTATTGAAGCCATTAAAAGTCATATTAATTGGTGAAATGTCATCCTCCCTTTAATGGCGAAACTTGAACGATTCCGACTAATAACGCTAATAATACATTTCGGATATCTGATGAAGAGATTGTTAGCTATTTAAATATAATATTATACCGTTGCGTTAATTTAGAAGAGGTATTTAAAAAAAAAAGTCATTTATGAGGGTTTATTATTTGGGATTCCTCCATACTTAAGGGTGTGAATCTTTGTGTGATTTTAAGAAGAAAAGTTAATATCAACATATCGTAAAACTCTTAAGTTTTGAGATACAGGACGTTACAGTTTTAGAAAAAAAATCCCCATTTATTTTGAAGCAAATTTGGTTAACGAACTTACTTTGGTACGACGCACTGTTTTCGCGTAAAAAAGAAAACCAAAAAAAGTTCATTGAAACTGCTTATGATATTTTGTTAAAATTTGGTAGATATCCACTATGCGTGGAAACACCTTTTTTGTGACAAAAATTAAGAAAATTATGATTAAAAAGTTATGTTTTCTTAAAAATGTAACATCTTGTAGCTCAAAAATTTTGATATTTTACAAAGTTAGTTGATAACAACTATTATTTTTAAAATCACCCAAGGTTTTACACCCTTAAATTTCGGCACTCAATAAACACCCTGTATAAAGGGTGGCGCATCCTATACGCGTCGGTCTCTGTAGGGAAAACGACTTAATATTGAATTTTTTCTTAATAGGGATATACAGGGCTATTAACACTACAAATTAAAAATAATTTGGATTATACAGGGTGACCCAAAAATAGGAATTTATATCAAAGTTATGTTTTTTTAAAGGGAACACCCTATATTTGATGGTGTCTTTTGATTCCCCGGAAAAAATTAGGTAAAGTTTCTGTAATGTTTCCTATACCTACCTCTTTTCGTTTTTGACACATTTAAAGGATTCTTAATTTTTAAGCTTGAACAACATAACCTAGTATGTCGCGGTTATTTAAAACAAATCAACAGTTACCTGCGATATGCGTAGCCAACACTATCGAATAAAATGCAAATTTTTCCATTACATCATACAGGGTGCTCATTTAGTCTAATTGAATTCGACTTACATATGGAGTTAAATATTATTCCTATTTTAAATGGCACACTCTGTATTTAATAACATAAACTGATAGAAATTTAAATTATCTTTCATTCCATATAAGATTTCCCTATACCTATATTCGATGGATCTTCAGTAAATAGCTGTTCTTTATTTTTAACATACGAATTTTATCATATTATTTTTTAATCATAATAACCATAGAGCAAATATCACTCAAAATATGGTATTGGACGAAATAAACATTTTTATCAATTTTCAATATTAAATAGTTTCAATGTAAACCAAAACTATAAATTTTTATATAAAAAAAAACATTTAATGACAAGAAAATTTGAATTATTTGAAAACTACACACAAATGAAAAAGAGTAAGAAAAAAATTGAAAACAAAATAAAAAATGTTCAAAGTGACGTCCATCTTGTTCTAAACACAACTGAACTCGTTTTTCAAAGGATCGTTTCTTCACTTACTGTCTAAAAAGCAGCTCTTATTCTAGCTTTCATATCTTCCGGAATAGTTGGTGGGGTATTATAAACTATACTTTGTATGTGTCCCCATAAAAAAATCCAACGACGTCAAGTCTAGAGATCTTGGAGGCCAATTATGTGGACCACCTCTTTCGATCCATTTATTAACAAAACGCCGGTTTAAGTATCGTCGTACTCAAAGTTGAAAATATGCGGAGGCTCCATCAAACTGCATCCACATTTTCTGCCTAGTATTTAGAGGTACATTATCAAGGAGCTCAGATAATTTTCTCCGCAAAAGTTTTAGAAATTTTCTGCCATTAAGATGACCGGCAAAAAAATAGGGACCAATAACATGTAAACCTAATATTCCTCCCCACATATTCAAGGACCTCCTATACTGATGTTTGAGAGTACAAAAGACGTGAGGATTTTCATCACTATAATAATAAAAGTTATGGAGATTAACGAGTCCATTATTATGAAACCTGCACTCGTCCTAAAATAGAACATTACTAAAAAAATCCGAATCTGAATCTACTTTATCCATAACCCATAAACAAAACTTGATTCTTTGTTGAAAGTCCCTTTGATACAGTTATTGGTGCAGCTGTATCTTATATGAAATTTATGAAATTTATGTTTTTTTTATTATTCCTTCAATACTTCGTCTACTTATTCCAGTTTCTCTACTAATAGCCCGATGACTTGTGTGTGGGTTTTCCATTAGTGAGCCAATAACCCAAAATTTTTAGAAAATTACCAGATTTTGAAGATTTCAAATATAAATCATTAGAATCGCTTCGACAAATTTTACTAACTTGTGGTTTTAATAATAATAGTAATACTAATATTCTCCCTAATTCAACCCCTTACAAGTGAATTTTAACCCCAAAAACTGAGCTTATGGGGGGAAAGGGACGGTTATTATTATTATTTGCCGTGGCGCTCCGGGCGACTTTAGATATAAAAAGTTAGATAGTCGAATGTACATTATGGAATCGCGTCGAATTTTGGAATTACATCAAATTTATTAAAGGGAAATTTTTAAATTTAGAAATAACAATAGAAATATAGTTTATTTAGATGAAACATGGTTCGACAATCATGATGTCGCTTAACGTGGTTGGGCAGATGGTTAACAAAATTATGTTTTAAATGTACTATGCTCGATGGGAAAATGAGTCATAATTTAACATGCCGAAAATGAAAATGGCTTTGTACCAAACGCTTTGCCATTTTCAGCAAAAATATTAATAAAGCTCTGCTTGATTATCATAAAGAAGTGAATACAGCAGTTTTTAAGAATTGATTTGCTGAATAATTTTTACCGAATATTTCACCTAATTCGGTCATTGTAATGGACAATGAGCCATATGATTCTTGGCAAATTCACAAGAAGCCAAATAGTGGCTTTAAGAAATCAGATATAATAAAGTATTTAAAAGATAATAACATTGATATTCCTGCTTCCGTAAAAACAAAACCACAATTGTTACAAAGTGTTAAAAGTAAGAATATTCCAATACAGTAGTGATATATTGATAATTTGGCAAAAGATGGTGGTCATACAAAATTGTCGGTAAGGGTTCGGAACGAGTTTTTATATTCTGAAATTGATAATGGAAGAAATATACCCAATTAATAATTGAATTTATTTATTTTAGTTATTAAAACGGTACTCCCATGTGCGCGGTTCCTTTAAAGTTGGCGCTACTCGGTTATTACGCCGTGTTAGATTGTGTCTAGAAAGACTACAAAAAAACTTCTTGCACTTGTAACGGTTGGAACCGTTTTCGTTATTTTGACACAAATATCTCTACTCTAATGTCATTTGTCGTTTATGCCTTGCGTCAAAAGTTCGTATTTCATTTTGATTTGTATCTGTCAACGAATAAGGTTGATTTTAAATTATCTAGGTCATCCGATGTACCAAATCATTTTTATCTATCGTATATTCCGTCTGATTTAATAATGTAAGGTTTAATACCGATATATTGTTGAAAATATATATTTTGTACAATAATTTCTTAAATGAAATGTAAAATTTTAAACATAACCTCAACACATGAATAACACATGTACGTTCTATATAATTTTATATATTATTTTGTTTGGAATGGGATATTATGCTTTACTATTTTTAAATATATTAAATAAGAGTTTTCCTTTTCATATTAATTTTAGTCTCTGTAAAATTATTCAGGTAATGGTTTTAAATTGTTCAATTATCACCGGCACACAAAAAAAAGTGCTCTGTTCTTTTGACCGGACCCATCTATCTCTATGTATTTTGACCCGCTGAATCCGAATCTGAGGTCAGTTTGGCCAATACACCTCCAAAATTTCGAGAAAACTTTAAAAAACCGAAAAAAATTACGAAAATCGGCAATTTTGGTGATAGAAAACATTTTAAGGACTTAAACCAAGCATGATTTTTATGTATTTCGATCCGCTGAATATGAATCTAAAGTTTACTTAGACCATAAGCCCTTTAATACATAAGTAAATTCCAAAAAACCCTCAAAAATTGCTGAAAATTGCGATTTTTATGAAGAAAAATTTTTTTTCGAAATCTTTCATGATTCTCATATATTTCGATCCGCAGAATACGAATCTCGAGCATATTTAGCCCATACATACCTAAAAACGTATGTAAACAGCAAAAAATCTCCAAAAATTTCGAAAAATTGGAGTTTTTATGATGAAAATCAAATTTTAAATGCAAACAAAATGTATTTTACATGTTTTTTTGATCTGTAGAGTATAAATTTAAAGTTTATTTGGCCCGGAGCCCTAAAAAGATTTTAGTTAATTGCAAAAAATCTATAAAAAATTATAAAAATTGCACTTAAAATAATTCAAAAAATCTGATGTGTCCAACACATGACTTTCCTATCTAGTTATTATAGGCTTTTTCCGGTTATTTTGTACAACCTATTGCAGCATCTCTATAAATGTTTAGAGGATAAACTAAATATATACATTGTCCACATACATCTACCTCGAAACATTTTTCTATAGATATTCATTAAAAACGAAAATACTGAAATTTTCCTACAATTTCTTCATTACGGTCCATTTTAGAAAAATCATGTATAAACAAAAATTATAGAGATCGATATCGCAAACAACTTTTATTTCAAAAACTTTCATAAAAATCAGAATTTTGCACATCTTGTCAAATTTCTCGAATACGGACCGTTTTAGAAAAATTTTGTATAGAACAAAAATTATAGATAATTATATTAGAAGTAACTTTTATTTAAAGAATTTTCTTCTCCAAACATAAATAACAGATATATTCCATAAAATATAGAAACGGCCTCCCATAAAGTACCCCCCCAGATGTTCCGACTTTGTCCAAAATCGAATCATTTCACGTCAGGCCGAAATAAACCTTAAGTTTAAAATTTAATGTTTTTTTCTGTATCCGTTTTTGAGTTTTCTTCAAAATTCGAAATTTACACATTTTCTCAAATATCTCAAATACGGTCCATTTTAGAGAAATTATGTATAGAATAAAAATTATAGAGAATTTTATTACAAACAACTTTTATTTGAACAATTTTTATAAAAAATTATTTTTTTTAAATTTTTTCAAATTTCTCGAATACGGACCATTTACGGAAAATTTTGCATAAAACAAAAATTATAGATAATTATATTAGAAGTAACTTTTATTCGAAGAATTTTCTTCTCCAAACGTAAATAACAGATATATTCCATAAATTATAAAAATGACCACCCATAAAGTACCCCCCTAGATGTTCCGACTCTGCCCAAAATCTAATCAGCTCATTGGACGCTGAAAAAAAGCTCAAGTTTAAAATTTGGTGTTTTTCTGTGTATCGGTTCATGAGTTATGCGTTATACAGACACACACACACACACACACACACACACAGACACACACACAGACACACACACAGACACACACACACACACACACACACACACACACACACACACACACACACACACACACACAGACATCATCGCGAAAATAGTCAAAACGGATTCAGGGGACCTCAAAACGTAAAAATCCGTCGAAAACTCGAAGTCGAAAAAAATCATGATTCCTATACTTTCCTTATATCTGTATACAGATAGGAAAGTAAAAATTGATTGTACTTGATTAAGTTATTTTTTTCAAAAAATCTATTCTAAAACTTTTGTCTTCATGATTTCAATCCCTTCTTCGCTTATATCGAATCCTTTTGTCTTCAAATGACCTACGTAAAGGGTTCCTTTTTCGCTTTCTCAAATTAGAAAAAGGAATTCTCAATGGACCTTAAATTTAGATTTCATTCCAGGACTATTACGTATAATTGCTACGCTCGAGATTGAGATTCAGTCGATCAAAATAGATAAAAATCATGAATAATTTCTATTTCTTTCATCATGAAAACTCCAATTTTTCGAAATTTTCGGGGATTTTTTGCTGTTTACGTACATTTTTAAGTATGTATGGACTAAATATGCTCGAGATTCGTATTCAGCGGATCGAAATACATGAGAATCATGAAAAATTTCGAAAAAAAAACAATTTTCTTCATAAAAATCGCAATTTTCAGCAATTTTTGAGGGTTTTTTGGAATTTACTTTTATATATAAGGGCTTATGGTCTAAGTAAACTTTATATTCATATTCAGCGGATCGAAGTACATAAAAATCATGCTTGGTTTAGGTCCTCAAATTTTTTTCTATCACCAAAATTGCTGATTTTCGTCATTTTTTTCGGTTTTTTAAAGTTTTCTCGAAATTTTGGAGGTGTATTGGCCAAACTGACCTAAGATTCGAATTCAGCATGCAAATTACCCCAATATAACTACCTCCTGTTATAACAGATAAGTCTTTATTTTTTGAAATAAATCATCTAAATCGGAATTAATTAAATCTCTGTGAATTAAAATGTGTTACTACCTTATCTAAAACTTGGTTTAAATATATCTTAATGGTTAGTGATTTTCTATATTTTTATCACTAATCTATAGTCAAGTATAGTAAGTTTTAAATATAGTGGTGCCCATCTTCTTTTTCAAGGTATTACGAGTTATTTAATAACCTGACCCACTCCCAAAATCAATTAAGCTTAAAACACTATAACAAATAAACTACGCCGCAGATGAAGTGGGACAGCCAAAAAATTGCCTAATTTTGACTAGCTGTAACTTCGATATTTCTTTGACGACGTTAGATTTTCAGCCAGAGGTGGACAGCGCCATCCTTGCTGTTTGCGTCAGTGGCATTAAATATATTTTTTTTAATAGCTTTTTGTTGTACAGGGTGTGAATGTAAGGCAGCGAAAAATGTCCGTTTTTTGGCAAAGAATTTGGAAAATGTGGGGGGCCAAATCAAGTTCTTTCTGATGTTGAGTGGATTACTAGGTCGACACCTTGGGATATCTTTGCCATTTTTTTAATACTTTGCGTTGCTATGGAAATATCGCCATTTTATGAAATTCCATATTTCTTTTAGAATTAGCCTTTTTTTAATTAAAGAATAACAGATACCGACTAAACTGCACCAAGGAATAACGTGTAAAGAAAATGGTCAACACCAGCGGAGTGCAAAAAGGGGTTTATGAAATTTAAAAAACGAAAACTTGATTTTATTTGAAATTTTTAACACTTTTGGTAAGCGTTACAGTTTAAAAGGTGTCATAACTGTAATGAGTTTGATTTTGACTAATTCAGAGGCGTACAAAAAGGGTTCAATAATTAAAAAAACAGTTTTTTTTATTGGTTTTTATTTTATAAAGTGTGTACATGGAATTCATTAGAATATTAAAATAAACCTAACGTAACCTTAATAAATATTTGTTAATTATTAATTAGTAAGGCGTTGGACCTCCTCTAACCTGAATAACTGCCTGACACCGCCTTGGCATGCTCGAAATTAAGTTATTAGTTAGCTCCATAGGAACTGCCTCCCAGAGCTCTAAAATCATCTCCTCGAGATTATCTAGAGTTTCTGGCTGACGTTCCCTTCGGGAAAACTCCAAATTCATCCAGCTCCAGACGTGCTCAATAGGATTTAAGTCTGGAGATCTAGAAGGCAATTTAGTACAAGTATCACGTTACACACTCTGGAGAATTAAACAAATATCTTTTATGTGTTCATTATATTTTTTTGTCCTTTATGATTTCTATTTTATGGTTAAATTTAATGGTTCCCAAATTTTTCTTTTTAAATAAATAGGTGGTAACTAGTAAGTTAAGTAAGTAACCTTTTCTAATTTGGGGAGCGTTAACAGCATATTGTGTTTCAACATTTGAAGTTGTTGTTTATAAATAGGTGCAAATATGCACAAGATGATTTTAAATTTTACTTTTATGCTATATTGTGGAATTGTAAAAGGTAAAAATAAATATTTTACGGGTTAAATTAAAGATACTACAACATCTTGCGCATATTGTATTTCGATTGGTACCATATTAACGACTTTGTCATCTATTGATTAATTTATGATTCTTTTAGGCTTTGTGCACATGACATATACGAGTTAATTTCTTGCTTTCTCTAGATATTTAGTTATAAATTTATCATAAGCTGTAGGACAGTTTCTTGATGAAGTCATTAAACAATTTAAATATTGTATTTTTAGTAAGTTAGTTCTTGAAAAATAACTTGAAATTTGTATAACGACAAACATATTCGGTATGTTTGTAGTTTAACTTCTTTAATAATAATTTATTAATTGTTAATCATTTGGTAAATTGAGTAAATTCATTATAAGGCAACATAATTTTAAGGTTTTTCTTTTATTTCTTTTCTCATTTACTGGATTTGTGGGAAAATAAGATCATAGTTTAACCAGTATGTTATTCGATTTTACGAACTTGTTATTGGATTTTAAATTCCGACTTAATTATTAAATATAATTTTCATTAGTTATAAAATTAATTTATTAAAACTGATAAAAAAAAAAGAAAGAAAGTTTACTAAGCTCATTCAGGAGGGGTTGGGTTATAATGCAAATAAAATGCCAGGCTATATGGAGTATTCGGTTCCTTTTATTATATTTCTAATAATTTGTAAGCCCTGACCAGACATCAAATCGTCCTCGTGCATATTGTGAGGTTAGAATGACGACACATATACCAAAAAAAAATAACATATTCGTGTAACTTTTACCAAGACAATTCTAAATATGAATAGGGTAGTTGCCCCTCAAGTACGTACTCTTGGTTCACAGGTAAGGATTTGAAATATTTGGTACTAATTAAATTAACCTATAAAACTAATTTATATACAGAAAAGATACCCGAGATGAGGGCCAAACCCTGCTTTAAAAACGATAATGTATATTTACAAACGATTAGTAGGCTACTAACATATGATTAATCTAATGGTTCAAACAAACAACGGATATTCACTAACTAATTTTTAGACAGACACTGTATTAACTGGATGGTCCGAATGAAGATTACCCTGGATATATTGTGGGCCTAATAATATGGGAAGGTCCTACCTTAGTATTCCTGAAGTATATTCGGTAAGTCTGGTATTCCTTATTTGATTAATTAACTGGTAACTATGGTTTTTCTTCCAGGATCATCCAGGTATACAATACGTGTACTGGAATCTGGCACTGGCCGCTATAGTGAAGTTATCAAGTGATTTATATCAATCTATTTAATCCCAAATCACAGAGTTGAACTATATGTTTCAGACAACTAGTTATCAAGAAGTTAAAACTAAAACTAGCGGTTAACAAGGAGTCGATGTGAAGTTGAGTAGAAATTGTAGTTAACGAAAAGTTAACGTGAAACTTGCAGGCCTAAAAGGGTGAAAACTAAGCTTCTGAATATCTAACAATTTTATGTAAGTAGATAAATTAATTAAATATTTAATGTGAAAATAGCATAACAAAAGTGATCGAAGGTTTTATTATTAATCTTACAATTTCAAAGAGACTTACCGAAGATGGTGGGTGGTCTTATTATGACATTCAATATTATCTTAACAATCCTAATCCCTAGCCAAGAGGTATATTTAATATCCATCAAACTAGATATAAATAGTGCTTTCCTAGATAATATTTTTGTAGTTTCTGATATATCTTGCCAAAAGAATCCTTTTCTACGAAAAGTAAAAGACAGAGCTCTCTGCAGTTCAGCAAGTTTTGTCAGAATGCCCAAATCAACCCTTCAAAGGTTGAAAGTCAGAGTTCAAGTTCTCTTTAAAAGTACCTATCTCTTTATATTTCTAAACAATAACTAGTATATGCCCATTGTCTAGCTTTGTCTAATAAGTTCTAACTGTACTTTAGTTCATCCAGAACCAAATCTTGTCAATCTGGTGGATCGAATGACAATCACACAAGGACAAGTGACACAATAATAAACAAACCCTATCTATTAATAAAATAACTAGAATTATTATTACTTATTTTAGGATAGAAAATCTCAAACGACATGAGGAAAAATGAACAGAAGAATATAATTAACTAAATATTAAAATGGAAAATCTAATTGAAGAAGGTCAGTAACTTCAGGACTTAGATTTTGGTTCCCCGAATATTAAAGGTATGTTTTATTTTAAATTTCAGGTAACCAGAATCAGCTGGGCGACAGAAACTACTCTATTAAATGTCATCAGGCTTTAGATTTATTCTATTTACAGGATATTTTATATAAATTTTAAATATTATTAATATTAAACGTTTCATTTGCATAAGAGGTGCATTTTTCTCGCTAGTTCGAAGAGTAATATTTAGTAGGAATTTTGAAACCATAACAAGTATAGGAACTCAATTTATTTATTTCCGAAATTTTTATAAACTATCCACCCCCTAGCTAATGTTTGAGCGACGTAAAAGGCCCATAGATTGACACCGGAGCATCCGAAACTTATGTAACCGCAGTAGACAAAATTTTATTGGTATTTTTTTTTTTTAATTCACTTTTAGGCACTGGAAATAAGTTGCTACGTGCATTTGATAGATTACAGTTATACAGGGTGTCCGTAAAAGGTCTTTACAAAAACACACCACATATTCCTTAGACAAAACTAAGTCGATTTAAGTAAAATTACCTTAGTACAAAGTTGCTTCGTTTGGGCTTCAGAGGGCCTTGAAGTTACAATTTTTAAATCGTTTTTCCCATATAAATTTAAAACAACATATGCGATTTTGCTGAAGTTTGGTATATTGGTAGAGTTTTATGTGGCAAAAAAATGGTATTAAAATTTTGTCCGATAATAATACATAGGCGTAGAACTTGATTTTTTAAATAATTGCACCTTTAAAAATTCTACGCCAATGGAAGAAAAGGAGTTTGATTATGAAATTTAGATTGCGCAACTCATTTACTTTAAAAAATATACTCCTGATAAGACTCGATTACTCTCATGGTTTTCGTTAAATTTCTGTTTTAATAATTTAGAGTGTATAGGTTTCACAAAAATATTTATTTACAACATAATCAAAATAGAGATTTTACAAAAATTGTTCAAAATGTTCACCATTTTCACGCATACAAAGATTTATACGTCGAAGAAAATTAAAATGTATCCTTTCCTTAACTTCTTCATTACTTCTAAGATTGTTTATTGCATCTTGAATACGTTGCCAGAGTTGTTCCTTATTTTCTACAGGTTCCCTGTAAACTGTGGATTTCAGATGTCCCCATAAAAAGTAATCCATCGGTGTTAGGTCTGGGGAACGTGGCGGCCACTTTACAGGTGCGTCATTACTTCTGCCTATCCATTTGTGTGGATATTGTTCTTTCAAGTGGTTTCTAACGTTTAAAGAAAAATGTGGTGGAGCTCCATCTTGCATAAACCACATATCTCTCCGAAGTTGGAGAGGTAAATCTTCTAACAATTCTGGCAACGTATTTTGTAGAAAATCCAAATAATTTTCTCCAGTTAATCTTCGTGGAAGTATAACAGGACCAACAATGAAATTACCAATTATTCCAGCCCACACATTAATTTTGAATTCGTGCTGAAAATGGTTTACCTTTATTGCATGCGGATTTTCAACGGCATAAACATGTTCATTATGGGTATTAGTTATACCTCTTCTTGTAAAACCCGCTTCATCGGTAAAGAGAACCTTCTTGACAAAGTTTGGATCTCTTTCTCTTTGCATATTAACAAATCGACAAAAACCCAAACGAATTTGAGGATCATGGACTAATAATTCTTGTACTGGCTTCTTATGGCATGGATATAGCAATTTTTCTCTAAGCACTTTATGAACGACATCTTTACATACTCCTAGTTCCCTTCCAATTCGTCTGGTGCTTAATTCTGGATCTTCTTCAACACGTTCTAAAATGTCTTCTTCAACTTCAGGAATCCTTACAAAACGTTCTCTTCCATTATCAACAGTGTTGGGAGCAAAGGAACCGGTCTCTCGAAGACGTTTCTCAACAGCAGCAAAAGTTGGGTTGCTAGGTACACGACGATTTGGAAACCTTTTAGAGTACACCCTGACACTCTCTCGAGCATTTCCTTCACAAAATCCTAATGTCAGTAACATATCGGTATATTCTGCATTGGTATATTGTACAACCATATTAATAAACCACGCATTTGTTTTTTTAATTATTGAGTCAGATAGAACACTTTCAATCGTTGACAAGAGATTAGGTGTTAAAACTTGACAATATTTTTATTTAGATGAAACTATGGAAACCAACAATAAATGTTTTTGTATACGTATTGCAGGCAAATAATTAATATTCCTCAAAAAATCGTACAAGGCAAGAATCGAGTATTTTTGTTAAAAGTCTCGATTAGAGGTGTTGAAGAAGATATGAAAAAAGTACATTTTTATGTTTTTCATTGTATAAAATTTTGTCCGATAATAATACATAGGCGTAGAACTTGATTTTTTAAATAATTGCACCTTTAAAAATTCTACGCCAATGGCAAAAAAAGGGGTTTGAGTATGAAATTTTGATTGGGTACTCATTTACTACAAAAAAGTACCCTTGATAACACTCGATTTACTCTCATGGTTTTGACAAAGTTTGTATTTTAATAATTATTGTTTATGTTCTAAAATTACTAAAATGCAAATTTCGTCAAAACCATGAGAGTAATCGAGTCTTATCAAGAGTACCTTTTTTAAAGTAAATGAGTTGCGCAATCTAAACTTCATACTCAAACTCCCTTTATTCCATTGGCGTAGAATTTTTAAAGGTGCAATTATTTAAAAAATCAAGTTCTACGCCTATGTATTATTATCGGACAAACTTTTAATACCATTTTTTTTGCAACATAAAACTCTACCAATATACCAGATTTCAGCAAAATCGCATATGGCGTTTTAAATTTATATGGGAACGATTTAAAAATTGTAACTTCAAGGCCCTCTGGAGCCCAAACGAAGCAACTTTGTACTAAGGTAATTTTACTTAAATCGACTTATTTTGGTCTAAGGAATATGTGGTATGTTTTTGTAAAGACCTTTTACAGACACCCTGTATATAAAAGGAAAAAAAATTACGAATCATACAGATCTATTGCAGTAAATCTATTAGCAAAAAGTAGTGTACCAGAACAACAATTAATAAAAATAACAGGTCATAATAATACAAATTCTATAAAACCTCATCTTAACATTGATCAAGAACATCACCACCAAATAATTACCAACATGCGCAGAAACACTTTGTCACTAGTGGGAAAAACACATCTGCAGCACATTTAATTTTACAATTGGTTCTGTTAATAATTATTGTACTTTTAATAAATACCAAACAATTTTCTACTGAATATCCCTTGGCCAGTGATAAATACCAGAGACAACAGAGACGTGTAACTTAATAGGAAAATTTGGTCGGTGGTCCATTTAAATTACATATATGACTTTCTTTTTCTTTTATATTGATCTTTACATATATTTACCTCTCTCCAATAAAACTAACAATCTAGGAGGTCGCTGATGCTAGTTTTTTGACGTCGACGTATCGATTAGAACTGACGACTGACAATGTTATAAATGTTGTTATGAACGTGTGCATTTTATTAAAATTAATTTAATTTGGGTCCCGTTTATTTCTTTGAGTCTGATTTTGTTGTTTAATTAATTTTCTTTGGGAGGGGGATGTTTATTTTCGCATATTATTTTTTGCATTAAGCAATTTCTGGAACCAAAGTCGCGTTTTTGTACACGTTTCTTTCTAGAGGTAAGTAATTTCCAATTTATTAAGAAAACCACTGTATAATGTGTGTATTTAATAATATATTACAAAATGGCTATAATTATTTTAGGTAAATTGGAACAGAGATCCATTGGTATAGCTACTTTTAGTAGGTAGATGAATGTCTCGACAGCTTTAATGGGAGCACAAAGTTCCCACCTACTAGAAGAGAAGTAAGATGTATGCGTAAAAATCTCTGCACATGTAGCATTGTCAAAGGACTTTTGAAATTATTAGACATACATACACCTACCTCTAATAGCCACTCAGAAGATTGTAGAGTCTAAACGAAGAAAAAAAATTGAATCACGAAAGGGCAAAATTTTAAATCAGGATGCATTGGAAAATAAATTTGGGGACATCAGGTCGGTTTTGGATTTTAAAGAGATCAAACTCAAGAAAAGTTAATTTATCCTGCAGAACAACCAGTAGTTTAAGTAGGATTTGCTATAATTTTATTAGAAGATTTCCTTGACAATAAATTGTAATATACCAATTGTTTCAAATGAAATTGAAAAAGAGTTAAGAGTTATTAAATTTTTCATGGGTAAAATGTTATATTCATTCAAACATTGTAAGGTAATTTATAATTAAGGGAATATGGAAAATAGGTATACCCTGATGGTGTAAGAGAAAGGTAAGGGGCAATGACAAAAAAATTACAAAAATGTATTCATCTTTAAATAGTGTTTATTTGCTATATTTTAAAAGTACCTCCTGTTGCAGAACAGATCGAATATATTAGACGACTAGTTGGAGAAGGTCCACCTAGTAACCAAATTAGGAGACTAGGAAAACTTTTAAATGACTGGGGACACAACAAGATACACAAACAGACGACATAACAGGGGTAAGCCTTCAGCAACGTCCTGTTTAAATGATGATAGTATGTCATACTTCATTCCCTTTTAGAAGGCATGGCATATAAATCTATTGATCTTGATGACCCTAAGAGGAGTTAGCAGGGGGTGTACGGAATGGGTCTAGCAGGTTTCGATCCAGTTTACAGGATGGAAACTTACTCGACTCGGGCCTTATGCATTTATATGAGTGTATGTGTGTGTTTGTTTTGTTTATATGGTTTCTATTAAAATAAATAGTCATAACATATCGATACCTTTTCGCCAGACTAACGTAAGCGACATTTGTTCAAATGGCACTTATGATAGTCTGGCAAAAAGGTATCGATATACTCTATACTTTATAAAATATTTGTTAAATTTGTTTTTAAATATATTACGAGTATATAACAACTGTTACTTTCTTTGTAGTTTGTCACAAAATTATACGAGGTACTTTTTAAGCGTAGCAATTGTAATTTGTTTTTCTGTACCTTACAAAAATATAATTTATAGAAAAAGAGTTTGGTGTATTATTTTTCCAAGTTTAAATATTTCATAGTCAATAGAATTTTCAAGTTATTTTAACGAAATTTACAAGAGTAATAAAAACTATGTTCACTGCTTATATTAAACTGATTATAATTGTCTTTGTTAAAATGATTATTTATTAGTTAAACAATTTGATGTTATTGGAAGCTTTTATATTTTTTAATATACAGTGAAACAATAGTTTTTGTTTCTCCTGTAAATTTGTACAAAAAAACTTTATTTCTGAATTTATGTTTGAATTTCTCGCCCTAAAACATTTTTAATTTTCCCGCTATTTACTAGTGGCGCCATCATAGACTGGTTGTGATTATAATCGCCCAAACAACTTTTACCGAATAAAAAAAATACATTGAGTTACACGTCTCGCTGGGTTGTCTCTGTAAATACTTATAATTTTATTTTAATTACCTTAAGCACGTGTCTTAAGGTAACTGGGGCGGCGTCCGGAAGTTACCAAGTAACGTGCGTTTATTGTTTATTGAAAACATTTTTGAAATAGTTTCAATGTAATTCTTTGATAATTAATTTAAACAAAGTCAATGTGATTGTTTAGTCGCAATTTTCTCTACTGCAAAAACTGTAAAAAATTAAAGTGAATAATATCCTATTACATTTTTTGGCGTTATAATTCATGACCATATGAACTAGTTGTTTATTTTTATGTACTTCTTCATGTAATTTTTTTTTTTTTGATAAAATCCACTTTAAAAAAATATCTATAAATATTATTTTTTCATAACAGTTACATTTCCTTATAAACTAGAAAATTGAGTTTTTTTTTTAATAATAAAAAAAGCAAGAAAAATTTATTAAATAAACCAAATCATCACCGTTTCTTTCAAATTTCTATATAGTTCACAATGGGACAATTCTTTACAAAAAAAATTCTCAGATTCATACAACGAGGAACAAACACAATTTTATGAGGTTGACTTTACATGACAATGGGCGGGAATTTCAGACACGACATCAAGGAGGCAATTTTCAGCAAAACAAATCTGAAATGCTGGAAGTGAATGTCAACAACTCAGTTGGCAGCCACAATATTTATACAGGAGAACGCTCAAATGAGCTTAAGTGAGTAAAATTGTTGAATTGCGATCCTATTTCACGATTTGTACGTGTTACTGAAAATTGGGTTGATTCCAAACTAGATTTCAAATTTAGTTATTCGCTGTTATTTGGTTTACACTTTAAGCTAGTGTAGATGATAGGATTTGTTGAAGTTTATGCAACTTAATACGAGCTATTGTAGGACCTTTTAATTTTATGAGATTGGTTTCATTATTTATGATTCTATTTTTTTGTTGATATGTTCGAATATCCCCTTACCCTTTTTGATCGTTGTTTTGCTCTCTAAAATGTTATTATTTACCTCACATGTTTATTTTATTTTAGTTTATACTTACTATATTTGGCCTTTTTTCCTCTAGTATTAAAAGTGATCGTCTAGTTAATTAATTGATAATTTATATACCCACGTTGTGATAATATTAATTAAAGTAAACTAGGATTCGATGCAAAGTTTGGGGCAAATTGATTAATAAAACCAGACAAATTTACATTTAAACTCTTTTATTTTTCATTCTTTAAATGTGATGCAATAATTAGAAAATTATATTACAATTGGTACTATTTACTAGATTTCACTTGAGTCCCGTTCAAACGCAGACCACGTTCATTTGCTATTAAGATATATTTTATTTAGGTTGAGGATCAACGCAGGTGACGAACAGCGTCAATTCGCCAGTTGGTTACCTTACTATGTTGATTTCACATATACTTTGTTTCAAACCTAGTAAAATGGGTGGCTTAGCATATAGGTGTCCCCCCTTGAGCCAACCAACAGTGTATTTACCAGTTAGTTATCTTACTGTTAAATTTTACCATCTCGGTTTGTACAATTTTTCCAAGAAAGCACATCCCTGTATATTTCTAAAATATTGATTTTTATAATTTCTATTGAAATGACCTAATAAAACCCTGTATATGTTTTAATATCAATTATTTTAATTTCTATTGAAATAAAACCCTGAATATTCCCTAATATTGATTTTTATAATTTCTATTGAATTAGCCTAAATTCACCTATTAAATACAGATGACAAACCTGTCTTTCGGGGTGAACGACCGAAGGACAAAGACATATGGTTTATTGGTTACATTGATAATATTTTAAAGCAAATGTCAGGCACTCGTCTAAATGAAAATTACATCAATCTTTTGACTTGCCATTGAAAATACCGACATTAGATTATCAACTAATTTCATCTAGCGTTGTGACGGAGTCGATTTAGGTACGTCGCAACGTTAAGCGTCGCCTTGCGTCGAAGCGCCTAGCGTCGTGGTGGAGAGAAAGGTATTTAATATGGTACTGCATTGGGACAGATATACGGTAGAAATATTTAGGTGGTGCGGGACGTGACAGAGTTCGGTAGATAGGAGATATTGTAGGATAGACGTTATTTAGGAGGAGCGTTTTAGCAAAGGTACTGACTACTGAACTTGAAATATAACTGGTTACAATTAATAAAAATGAATACATGAACATCAAATAATAAAATGAAAATCCTCCGAGCTCATTTGGTTTCAGGTTCTTATACCCATTTGAATGGCTTTTTGTGACGTCTCTTAGTTCCCAGTTAAGAGACGAATTTGGGAAGAAAAGGGGTGGTCGATTTATAACTTGCCTTAAAAAAATTGTGTATCGAAACAACGTTACTATTTAAATACACTTAAGATTAGTGCGTTAAGTGTTACTTGTTCTGGAGCTGTGTTCCCAGACACGTGCACGAATATTGGATTTCTTACGGACGTGGTTATGGATATTATTTATTAGGTATCGCAAATAAATGGAATTAATAAATTATTAAGTTTCATGGATGAGGTAGGTTACATTACCTATATTTAATATTTAATGTTAATATATTCTACACACTTCGATAGTGTGGCTTATAGCAGCACTAACTCACATAAGCTCAAAAGGTTTGACTTTTTTTAAGTCTACGTAGTGAGTCCTGATTATCTAAAAGTTGAAATACATTAATATTGATGTATTTGTGGAGCCTCTCCTCATGTCGCTTGTCAATTTTCTTGATTTCTTCTTTAATTATTTCTTGGATCATTTCTCTATTCTGCGAATAAACCAAGGCATTAGCTATATTCCTGAGAATTCGGTTTTTAATTTTCTATTTTTATTTCTATTTAATTGTAATTGCTTTTTCTGGTACACCTTCATAATTGTAGTCCATGTCTCAATACTGGCTTTAGGACTTGTTTGTAAACCATCACTTTATTTTGAGTGGAAAGTAAAGAATGCCTTCCTAGCGAGCAATACATATTTCCACATTTAGGTAATCTTTAGTTATTCAGTTTTCATTCTTACATGCTCCTTATATTTTAATTTAACCTCTAGATTAAAAACAAAATATTTTGTTGCTTTCTTATTTGGTGTAGAACTGTTATTTAAGTATATTGATGTATAGTACATTCTTCTATTGGCAAAGTTAGTGTGAACACATTTTAATTTGTTAATTTTTGTGCGCCACTGTTTAGACAGTGGTGGCTCGCTAGATGACGCAGGTGACGCACTGATTCACAAAAAATTCAGTAGAAATAAACAAAAAATCAACTGAATATCTAAATATTTATTTTTCTCTAAAAAAATGCCCTTAATTTTTGTCTCTATTCAAATTACAAAACAGAAATCTCCCAAACTGTACCTAATTTTGGGGTATCTGGACCACTGCATGAAACAAACGAGGCGCTTGATAAAAAAAATCCGACCGTCCGGGCTCGCTTGTTTTTGGAAATATAATACAATAGAAATATTTTCTAATCCGAGAGCACGTAGCCCTTGATGCGCTATGCATAAAACCGCCGAACACGCGTCTCTGCTATCGGTGCATTTATGATAGTTGCCATGGTAACGGCAAGTTTCGATCTGGCCAATTTAAGTTCTCTGGCCATTACACCTTACCATACTAGGACCGTAACCGTATCGACACATACAAACAAATATTCTTTGCATGTTTTGATATGCGACAACGCCCACTAGACCGTTCCATCACCGGCCAACATCGTAGCGTG
The DNA here is from genome assembly GCA_927349885.1 of Psylliodes chrysocephalus. Lineage (NCBI taxonomy): Eukaryota > Metazoa > Arthropoda > Insecta > Coleoptera > Chrysomelidae > Psylliodes > Psylliodes chrysocephalus. Next base: position 47,774,916 of record OV651816.1, read on the forward strand.
CCATGACAGGACCGTCAACAATTTCACAGCGAGAATATTTTGCAGGTACCGACACGCACCGTCCATTACAAGAGGCGAGTTCGGTCAGTCAGGGGCTGGAGCGGGACAAATTTTAGGGTGCTTTTAAATGACATTTAAGCGTGTTAAACTGTCACTAATCGGACTAAACCGAACGCTAAAAGAGTCGTTAGGAGTTAAAAGTGTTAAAGGAGTTAAAGGAACGTGGCAAACCGAACGCAATGAAGCTATGTTGTATGTGAGGAAAAAACACTGTTGGTTCGCTGCAGTGGGCCCAGTAGTGACCGGAGTGCTTTCTTTCGTGCCTGACACGTTCCTGTTACGGTCATGGTATGGTACGCTGTAGTCGGCAGAGAGCTTAATGCACTAGACGCGTTGATTCAATTTGCTTCATACGGTCGAGACTATTTTTATAGTGGTTGGACTATTTGGTCAATTGCGACTATTGCGAGTTTTTTTTTTTGATTTTTCTAACAATGTTTTCAGTACATGATCCAGTATGTATGCTTTTGGAGATGCCATTCTGTAGATGGGGAAGTGAGGATAAAAAGACTTTAAATTCGCCAAAAATCGACCGTTTTCGATAAAAATCAAATTTTAATTTCGAAATATGTATTTCAACATTAAAATTTGATTTTTCTCGAAAATTATCGACTTTAGAGCGTTTGATCAAGAGTATCTTTTTTGTGTAGAAAACATTGGCGGATCAAATGGGCGTCTCAAAACCGTACTTTTTCCAGTAGCGTAGAATTTTTTTTTTTAATTTCAACACCCTGTATCTTGAAAATGGTGCATTTTAGAGGGTAAGTTAATAAGAACGTTTTTTCATATTTTTGGACGAGCTATCACATCCTGCGCATATATTATGAAACACCCTGTATAAAGGATCGCAATAATGGTTTACAAAAAAAGTTATTGACTTAAAACTTAGAACTTTTTATGTGCATTGTGCGACCCATAATTTAAATTTAGTTGTTAATGACGCTGCAAAGGCGTTTTTTAAAATTACAAGCTTTTTTGTATTTGTATAGGAGCTATAAGTTTACTTTTCCGCATGACTAAACGTAGAAAAGTCTTAAAAGATAAAATCCTAACTATCACACTTAAACCTCTTCCAGATACTAGATGGGAAAGCAGAATATATGCGTTTAAAGTTCTTAGATACAATCTAACAAAAATATATGATTCTTTATATACCCTATATTCTTATTTATCAAGTTTAAATGTAAATTCTAATAATTTGATGAATTTCAAATATTTTATAGTCTGGCGAACGTTGAATAATACAGTTCATCAAATTTCTAGAGGCTTTCGACGGCTAGACAGAGAAAGCACTACTGAGAGGCATCGGTTGGCGGGGCCGACGTATTTACGCAATGAAAGTACACTCTGCGCATCAAGTATTTCACTATTTTATTCAGACAAATGTCAGATGTAAATTTCGCTAAAACATTTCTTTTATTTTCGTTTGTGTTTTTTGCTCATTACAGTTTAATAGAACCTAAGTATGGAGTTTAATAGCAAATTAAGAGGCCGCGTGATTAACAGTCAATCTCGCGAAATAATAGCCAATGTTATAGAGTTTATGAGAAGAGAAGGAAACTTTAATTCACCTTCAATACCATTTAAAAATGTAAATGATCGTGTTGCTGCAGCCACAGGAGTATCTAAAAACACTGTCGTCCGCATTTCTGGAGAGAAAAAAAGAATCGATAACCGTGAGATATCGGAATTTTCATCACCAAGAAAAACCATTAAAAAACCAAAAACAGTTAATGATATAGATGAAGCTGACAAAGGTATTTTAAAAAGAATTATTCTGTTCATGTTAATCTCGGAAAATATTGTTCCAACATTAAAAACAATTCTGACTAAATTTAGAGAAGCTACAGGGTACAAAGGAATAGACATGGGTAACGCACTAAAATTCTTTGCGTTGATACTCCGGCGCACTCTATTGCGCCAACTCATTGCGTTAACGCAATTGCGTTATTGCGTCACACCACTGCCTGCGCCGAATGAAGTCGATGCACCTCGCTGTATCGCATGATACCGGTGTTATTCAGCGCGGGCTGTCCTTTTATAAGGGTCAAACCGGCAAAAACGCAATTGGAAATTTAACTAAATTTTTTTTTTATTATATGTTTAAAAATAAACGAAAATATAACAGTGTAATGCACTCATTTTTTTATTTCATTGTGTTCGGATTTTACAAAAAATACAAAAATTCTAATTTATATAAAAAGGATATAACTTTTGTATACTAGTAGCCAATCAAATTGGGAAGTACTAAAAATTAACAGTGTACAAGATTAAAATTCATAAAATTCGACCTACAATCCTACAAATGTTGCAAAGAACATAATTACTTGATAGATTTTGGGTAATCTACATTACGAGTTGCATCAATTACGTAAATTAAAATTCTCAACTCGTCACGGAAAACAGAATCAGTGCCTGGGCGCATGGCGCACCAACAACTCGCGATCCTTTCGACTCAGTATCGAAAATTGCGTTGCGCTGATACAGTAACAGCTGGTGTATCAACGCTCGTAACGCATACAACTGCGTTAACGTAATAACGAAACGCAGCTCTGCGTTACCCATGTCTACAAAGGAAGCTATGAAAGTTTAAGAAAAATAATAAAGTCGCTAGGATTTCGTTAGCGGAAAACAAAAACAAACAGAAAAATATTAATGGAAAGGTTTGATATTCAAAAGCTACGTTTAGACTATTTGATTCGTTTGAAAAGTTATCGAGCAGAGGGCCGTCCAATTGTCTACTTAGATGAAACATACATTCATGCCTCCCACACACACCAGAAAGCTTGGAGTGATAATTCAAATGAGGGATTGAAGAAACCAATTAATAAAGGTGATAGACTAATTATTGTCCATGCAGGAGGTGAAATGGGCTTTATTCCGAATGCCCGGTTAATTTTCCAATCTGGAACCAAAAGTGGAGACTACCACGATGAAATGAATTTTAATAATTTTTCTAAATGGTTGAAAGAAAAGCTGTTTCCGAACCTCCCTCCAAGAAGCGTCATTATTGTTGATAATGCTCCTTACCATAATGTCCAGGTAAATAAAGCACCAACGTCAACTTCTAAAAAAGCTGAGATGCAGGATTGGTTAAGGAATCATAATATTGCTTACGAAGAGGATATGCTCAAAACGCAATTATACAGTTTAGTGCTATTGCATAAGTCACGATTTAAGAGGTATGCAATTGAAGAAATGATAAATGAACATGGTTTTAGTTGTTTGCGTTTGCCACCGTATCATCCCGATCTTAATCCGATCGAATTAGTGTGGGCATCATTGAAACAATATGTAGCTAGTAACAACACTACATTTAAGAGGCAAGACGTACAACTGTTGTGTGAAGACTTTTTTGATACGTTTTCTAAAGAGGAGTGGCAATCTCGTTGTAATAATGCTAAAATGTGGGAATCTAAATTTTATGACAGAGAAGTTACTTTGGATGAGGCAACTGATAGATTTATAATTAACTTAAACAGTGACAGTGAGACTGATTTTGAATCTGATATGGAAACTGAAGAAAGTTTTTCGGAAGACCATTAAAATTATATCTGTACCTAAGATCAAAAAAGTATTATCTATTTTTACAACGAAGATGCACAAGAATCAAATTTTATTTTTTTATTATTAGATAGCTATTTTTGTTTTGTGTTCATTTACAGGCTCAATTTTTTCCGTTTCTCCTTTTTGATTTTATATGGGGTTTCAAGTTGTTTTTGACTTATTTCGACGTAAATCACAACAACACACTTTTTTAATAAAGCAAACAAGTGTTAAGAGGTATATGTACGTGTAAACTACAATTACAAAAAATTGATATGAAACCCATGAAACCACCAACAAAAATGTAAAGCTAGCTTCCGTACTAGAACATGGTGTCATTCGTCGAGATAATTTATCGTTTTGTTTAATAGATCAAGAAATGTAAATATTCCCCTGTTATTTTTTATAAAATTATAAGAGAAATAAATTTTTTTCTAAATAGTATAGTTTATTATTTTGTAGAAAAACAAAATTTCGAAAATTTTAGTAATGTTTCAGAAACAACCGTTATTAATAATAGGTACCATTTTCCTTAATAAGGTAGAAAAAAAATATAAACTATTTCCACGATTTACAAAGGCCTACAAAAAAATTATAGGTATTTTCCGCTATCCTATAAAATTTATATTTTCTGACTCAATTTCAAAAGGTTGAAGGAATTCCAAAACACCTTCTATGGCATAATAATTATTTTCAATTCTTTATACTATCTTTAGCTGCTTTAAAAAATGTTCTAAGAAAGTCCAATCAGACCAATTTAATCCCTAAACTATTCCACACTTTTAAAATTAAATTACCTAAAAATATTAAAAACTATTTAAAATAACTTGTTTAGCAGACTGTACAATAGCTATCTTAGTCACACGTAGCGCGTTCTCTGTCTGGGCGTCGAACACCTCTAGAAATTTGATGAACTGTAATTATTCATAAAAATACAATATTCCAATTTTTTATTCATGTTTTTCCGCTTCGTCAAACATAAAAATGATTTTCATTCTTCTAAAACTTTAGAAGCATCCTGGGATTATACCAGAAACAAAAACAAGAAAAAATGTAAAGTTTGGAGCATGGTGCTTAATATACCGAAAACACAACTATATTATGTCAACAGACATTATCCTTATCTAAATTTCCCCGAAAGAATTACGAGTCCTTTAATAAATAGACAACGGCAGTAAAGTAACAATTACGGTATAAATAGCGCATTAAAATGGCAATTTTGTTGGCTGAATTTCAAAATGAAAAAACGGTGCAATATAAGTGAGGCTGCTATGACAACGTGACACGTTTTATTTTGCAGAATGTCGAGGTAAATGGTGTTTTTCAGAATGGTGTAAAATAAATTATGTTAAATTTGATATAAGAAATTTAGTTTGTAGCAATGGTAAAGAGTATAGAATATTCAATTAAAATAATTTAATTTTGAGATGAAATAACATTTTTAATATTTAAATTAGGCTGTTGAAAATCCTAGACAGAAGAACATCATAATTTTTTGTGATACTATAATATTCATATTCTGGCAATATTATAGAACAAGAACGTATTCTTTTAATTTTAACATAAATCCAAACTCACGGACTTAAACGAAGCGACGCCTCAAAAAAATAGCTAAATCACATAGAAAAATTATTGAATGAAAAAATAATAACTAAATAATGCTAAAGAGTATGTTGCCAAACTGAATTGGAGTTTTGCATGTGATATGAAGGGCAACAATAGGTGAAACGTTAAAATATAACTTTAGTATAATGTTAGGTAAAAGGAAGTTAGGAAGACATTAGGTGAAATGGAACTACGAAGTTCACAAGTGCTTGTTAGTAAACTAGTACATTACCACGACATGGCGGTCACTAATAACTTTTACGTAGGTCTTACTCATGATACTAACACCAAAGGTAATTTACTTGAATCCAGTAACATAATAAGTAGATCACAGAAAAAAAGGTGTACTCTATTTAAGATGAATGATCTTATTTCAATGCTTTGTTGTGTTTACATATCCGCAAGTAAAACTCGTCTTGATTTGATATTCTAGTATTATTTATTTACAATGGCTAATAAGCCTTGCTTCAAGAATAAAATCAACTTGCCCTAACTAAAATACCTCTAATTAAATGAAGAGTATATATTGCTCAATTGCTGTATTAATGAAATAGTCTTACACTTTTTTTAAATATACTTTATTTATATTTAATAATACCTTATTCTTTAATTCAATACAACTAAATTTGTTACAATAATTATATGAACTGATCCAAGAAATGTTAATATTGACTTTGACATAAATATATTGATTTTGGTTGAATTATAGGATAGTTTCATTGAAGAAATTATTAATTTTTAAATAAGAACAGAGTGTTCTTGCTTTTTAATAGGGTTCTTACCTATTCAGTGGCAGCTTATCCTAAGGGACCAACGGGCCTTGGCACTGGCGCAAAATTTGTAAATTTTTTGGTTACTAAAAATATTTCTTTTTATATTAATTAAAATAATTAATACAATTGACAGATCAAATTATGGCTAAACAATACATTATATAAATGATTTATCATTATTTAATTTGATACCGTTGAAAATACTTGCGTCGTATTATTCCTAGACACGACAAATTTAATAATTCAAGCAATTGACTGTCCGCGGTCTATCCAAACACATCGACCAGTGGCCCGGCTGCTTACATATCAATCCATTGTAAAAGTTTACTGAAGGTAACGCCATTCGCCTGTAAAAAGCTCTTCTTATACGTTCAAACAGGGCCACGTTTCAAGCGGCTCGGAATGAATAGTTAGAATAGTATTGTTTCAATCGCGTGTACGGCGAGTCCGGCGTATTGCTTTTGACATTTTATACGTGCTACATTTTTGTTTGTTAGGTATTTAGTTAGAATAGTTTTTAAAATATATTAAAAAAATCGCCCGAGAGACCGAAGCAAAATAAATAAAATAAACAATATGTTACTGAAATCTTTTTCTACGCACTCGCTCGAGGAAAAAACCCAAATAAAGGAACTTGGGAGACCTCTTCCCGATTTGGAAATAACCAAAACGCAGAAGGCTTCCACCTCAAGTTCGTCAAACTCCAAAGGCAAGATAAGAAAGTTTAACCGGAATTTGTACTTAAAAAATAACTGAATTTGTGGATGTGATGAAAAAACGTATTTTTTGTTTTGTGTGTGTTTTGTTTGGGGGCAATTCTTCGTGGACGGTGCATGGTGTAACTGATTTGGTACACATTTATGAGAAAATTAAAACACATAAAAACAGTAAATCCCATGTAAATAATATTTTTTAGTTATTCTTTGCTTGGAAAATCAAATTAAATCAATTAAATTCGACTTATAGACAAAATATTATTACACACAATAAAAAAGTTGATAAAAACAGAAATATTTTAAACAATATTAACTGGATTATATTTTGTGGTGCTTTAGAATAAGCATTGCGCGGACATGATGAAACAGAATAATCCAAAAATAAAGAAGTGTTCCGAGAATTGATAGATTTTAGTTCTGAATTAGATGCAGATTTGAAGGAAAATTTTAACAAAGCAACAGTATTTATAGGGACCTCTAAGACCATACAGAATGAACTATTGGACTGCATGCTTGGCGTTTACCATGAAGAAGTGGCTAAAGAAAGAAAAAAAAACGAATAATGTAGCTGTTATAAAGAAACTACCGATGTTGCTAACGAATTTCAATTGGTAATTATTCTACGATACATTGATGCCTCCAGTAAGCCAGTGGAAAGATTTTGGAAATTTGTAAATCCTCCCGGACACAATGCCATTTCAATAACAAATTGCATTTTAAATAAAATTAATCCATTAATTAATGACACACCAAATAAGTTGATCGCGCAGAAAAATAATTAAAGATAAAAATTCTTTATAAAATTATGTTCATTGCATCAGATTAACCTTATAATGAGCAGTGCAGGTTCAATTAATGCGTCTGTTCGGATTTTTTTCACTTATTTGCCTGGAATTTGTGCTTTTTTTCTATATCACCTCACAGAACAATAGTATTGGATGATATAGTTCATAGACGTATACCACGCTTATCACAAACAAGATGGAATTTCAAATCAGGGGGAGTTAATACAGTTTATGAATACCGAAATGAACTGATACACGTTATGGATATTTATGAGAACGACAAAGATATTAAATTAAATTCTACGATTGAGCAAGTCGGTGCTTATAAACCTACATTACAGGACAGAGATTTTACATTTTACAGTTTTTCATAAAGTCATGCCGCATGTCGAAATAATTTTTATGCAACTGCAGACGATTAATACCGACCCTATCAAGGCTAAACAAAATCTAAAAAACTTTAAAAATGCAATGCAAAAAATTCGTAATGAAATGGATAAAATTATTGAAAAAATAGACTCGGAGCTTTTAGAAACCGAAGATGAACTTGTTCCTCAGAAAAGGCGACATTACCCTCGTTCCCATCTATCTGTTTCAACAAATAGAAAAATAGAAGCCTTGGAAGTTTGCGATTCCATTATACAACATAATAGGACACGATTCACTTTCACAGGATATCTGATAGCTACCGTTTTATTCATGAAAGAACATTTTATCGAATACCAAAAAAATTTTTCTGATCAATTACTCTCTGATACAGTTACCGCATATTAATTTATAGAAAAAAATCGTCTAAAAACAGAACTGCAAGTACTTTACAAAAGAGAAGAGTTGGCAAACCATTTCTGGAGCCATTCCTCTGTTATCATTAGTTTTGCAGAAAGATATGAAGTACACTTTTCAAGAAACTATTAAATTACTGGAAGTTTTAGTGACAACACCTATATCAACATGCGATGCTGAAAGATTTTTATCTATGTTAAAGAGGATACAAACTTTTTTACGCAACTCAGTGAATGAAGAAAGACTAAGTGCGCTTGGAATGTTATCAGCTGAAAAAGTGTTTCTAATTAACACTGACGACTTTAATAGACGCGTGATTGACAGAACAAAGACTAGACTTCAAATATGTAAAAATGTAAAATATCCTTTATTTTACTGTATTGGTTTGGAGTGCAATAAATTACTGTTTAAAGCTAAATTTAAAGTTTTTTATGTTATCTATTATTTTTTAAAAATAATAAATACGCACGTTAAGATACTTTAAAATATTACCCAAAATATTATGCTTTTTAACGACTTAGAGTCAAAATCTGGGCTAGGCATCCGAACATTTTAATCCACCTATGTGCTAAGGCACTAGCCGCCACTGCACCTATCCATCAAAAAACATTTTTTAAAATTGTTTTTAGTTAATGTACCAAATTCCTCTGTCCTCTGAGATATCCCACTCTGTCAATGAACATTTATAATAATCTTGAAATCTTGAAGGCAGAAGTCGTCTTTCCAAAAAGTTGTCATCCAGCATCATACATTTTTTTTACTTCCATTCCAGTTTGTTTCGTGTTCTTATGATTATAAATTTACTTATATATAATAAGAAATAAACTAAATATACTTACATTAAAATATTGGTATCAGGTCGCTGAGACCCCATCCATCTAACAAATCTTCCATTTCAATTTAATTTATTCATACACTTATTAATTGAATCACATAGAATTTCTAACAAAAAGTAGAACGCAACCCTAACGATACGACCCAAACTTGTTAGAAAATAGACAATAGGATGAACACGTGCTAATGCCAATTTGCCAGATTCTTTATAATGCGTTGTGTCTCTGACTTTCGAATAATAAGTATCATATCTCAACATGCACCAGTCATATATCTACTGTACCAGTGCAGTGGTTGCATTTTAAAATAAGTTTCAGCTGACAACACTGTGCAGTGAATTTGTACCCGCTAATCTTTTATGAAGTACATAGGTTTTTGATTCGAATTGTTAAATTCCTGTTCTAAAATCGAATTCTTTTATAACATTGAATCAAGTACGCGATAGTCGCTTTTAAGGGCATATCATACTTACAATAAACGTAAGAGCTTCCTTGGATTAATTAACAGTTCTTCACTCAACATTTATTTTTTTACTGTATCCAGAAATATTCTTTGAAGCAAACTCTGCTTTATTTCAAATAAACATAATCTTTCAAGTGTAAAGCTTTTCTTGAATATAGATGATATTTTCTGTGAATAAATAATAGAATATGAAATGAATCGGGAGTATTTAAAGTGTGTAAATTGAGTTTTATTAATAAACCTCTGTAAAAATTTGTCTAAGCGCTTTCGGCCTATTAGGCCATCATCAGAGACTCTACAAAGAGGAAAAAACAGAGCTGTAACAATATAATCAACTCGTAACAATACTAAACAATGAATAAAATACTTGAACACTATAGGAGAGACATGAAAAATGCACAAGTTAAAAAGGACAGCAACAGACTTGTCCCAAGTCACCACCATAGCTTGTAGCTGGGATAATTGAACATAAAAGAACCACACCGAACATGTGGTTGAATTTTAAGAAATGAAGTGGGGGTTCAATCAAAAAAGTAAAACTCAACACTCCAAACCATTCAAAGGAGAAGATACTGCTGGTCTTTAACATGAAGACAGCCAGTCTTCAACATGAAGACAGCCAGATTTGTCCAGTTGCTACCGTGAGGCGGAGGCAAGTTGGGGCACAAAAAAAAGTAGGTACGCGATATTTTTGAGAATGTGACCATCTTGACAGTTTCCAAAAAAGACTGAGTGACAATTGACATTTGACAATGAAGTTGTCAAGAAAATTGACAACTTGAGAAATTGAAATGAATTTCGTGAAAAATTGTCAAAAGTTGATATTGAAAATGATAAAAGTGGGCTGGTACCACTGATCCAGCAAGATCAAGTTATGGCGGGACTTTTAAATTATAAACAGCAAAAGATTATAATGATTAAATAGAGTTATAAAATATACAGTGAATGAAGTCGAAAAACATATTTTTTTATAAAATTATTAGAAATTAAAAGGTGCCAGACTAAAAACAATAGAATTGAGCATGTTGATCTCATTTTTATCATTTTCAATATCAAATTTTGACAATTTTTCACGAAATTCATTTCAATTTCTCAAGTTGGCAATTTTTTCAACTTCATTGTCAAATGTCAATTGTCACTTAGTTTTTTTGGAAACTGTCAAGATGGTCACGTTCTCAAAAATATCGTGTACCTACTATTTTTTGTGCCCCAACTTGCCTTCGCCTCACGGTAGCAACTGAAAAAATCTGGCTGTCTTCATGTTAAAGACCAGCAGTATCTTTTCCTTTGAATGGTTTGGAGTGTTGAGTTTTACTTTTTTAACTAAACCCCCACTTCATTTCTTAAAATTCAACCACATGTTTGGTGTGGTTCTTTTATGTTAAATTATCCTAGCTACAAGCTATGGTGGTGACTTGGGACAAGTCTGTTGCTGTCCTTTTTAACTTGTGCATTTTTCATGTCTCTCCTATAGTTTTTGACGAGTAAGTGTTCAAGTTTTTTATTCATTGTTTAGTATTGTTACGAGTTGATTATATTGTTACAGCTCCGTTTTTTTTCTCTTTGTAGAGTCTCTGATGATGGCCTAATAGGCCGAAAGCGCTTAGACAAATTGTTACAGAGTTTTATTAATAAAACTCAATTTACACACTTTAAATACTCTCGATTCATTTCTTATTACCCAGTGTGTACACACCACTCAACCTCTTTAAATATAACAATATTTAAAATAAATAACCCTTGCAATAATCATTCGTCAAAAGTGTCTGTTGGCTAAAAATTGTGCTTTACACGTCACAAAACTATTTTATGCAGCTAATGTAGTCGGAATCTTTTTTATTTACTATTTCTTGTGAATATGATAAATGCATGTGTTTGCAGTAGAGTTGCTAGGGGTGATGTGATAGTAGTCAAAATATTAATTTGATAATACTACCAGGGATTTTACGTAACTGGTGACAAATAAAGATGGGAATATTAACCGAATTTAATAAATGGGACTAACAAAAGTTTCATATTTTAATGATTTTTACTCTTAAGAAAGTATGTAAAATAATTATTTAAGTATTTAATTGATTTTTTAATAGGTACTTATCATGGGGCACTTAAAGCAAATACATTACTCTCTAAATTTCAAGTTTGTAAATAGTTTTCCAAACCAACTATGCGTTAGATTCTTCGCCATTAGGTACAGATCATAATCATAGAACCCAAGCATGTCCCTTATCCTCATTTATTACATTATTTATGATGATTTTGATAAGTTTCGGTTCAGTTAACTCAAAAACAATTCACAATCATTCCTGTTATTTTTCAACGTCTTTTATCAATGTTATGTGTCTATCACCAGGATGTATTGTTCTTTGATGGCGATTTTCAATAAATCAATCTTAATTAATATATCCATTACAATAGTAATGGTTTAACTACCGTATCTATTACCAAAATTAATTATTTTTGAATGTTCTCGTCCATAATGTCCAAATGTTTATTTTATTTAAGATTTCCTGCGTGGTGATATTGCATAAACGTAATTTTATAATTTTATTCCTTATCACTTGATTGTTAATTTACAATGTCCTAATTATTTTAATTTTGAAATTTTATGTTCACTGATATGTCTTTCACTCATTAATTCTCATGTTTATTGTGTGCTCCATTTCAAGTCTTTATATTAATGACTGAAACAGCTATACAGTACAACGTGGTTACTCCAAAGCTACAGATGATTAGAAGCTAGTCCGATAAAATGTGCATGCCTACCACCTATCAGAGATATCACTAGATACTTCACTGCTACACTGTACATTTCTGCAACTACGTGGAAGAGACATACTTCGACACAGAAATCATTATTAAAATATTTACTACGTCGCAATAAACATTTATAGTAAATCTTAATACTGCTACAAAAAAAATTCAAGACGTTTAAGATAATCTCATATCCATTAGAAAAGCTATTTGCTCCCTCATTCCAGATTCGATCAAAGCTTGGTCCTAATTGAGTCCGAATATCTATTATCAATCTGTGTAATGGCGACTAGTGACTTAATAGAGCCAGAGCAAGTCGGGTATCAAATCATTATTGCTGAAACTAACAGGATCCTTATCGTGGGCCATAACTACGGGTTATAGTGTTATTGAATTACGTCAAGTGGAGATCCTCTTGTAATTGCCAATATAATGCCCGAATAGTTGACAAGATTAGGTTACTCGGACTGTATTTTGGTAAAGCAATTTAAACCGACAATAAAACACCAATTTCATTAGGTAGTTGTTTAAGTTATACATATGCTTCTTACTGGTTAAAATGTAATTTAAAGTAGTGTTAGCGAAAATTATGTATGCCTTTATAGCAAAACTAGATTTTATTTTTTTTTATTTGTGAGAATAATAACCCAAGGACAACTTATTCGATTAGTTTTTACTCGACCTTTCTATTAACGTCTCTGCTCAGATCCATAGGTAAAGCAAAAATGCATTCCTACGGGACTGCTCACATAATATTATCTAATAGACTAGCCGGTATTGACAGATTTTGTGCAACGTTTTTTTATTATATTTATCTTTTAAGTTATGATTATGATAGGTAGTTTTTAACATGGTCTATGCTAGTATGCAGCGGCTTACCAAGCGACTTTGAATTTCTTATTAAAAAAGTATAATTCCGAACGATTAGTAAATGCATGCAAATCGTTTTTTCTTAAAATTTAAAAACATATACTACGAAAAATATTCTGCATACGCCTCCTTAGTGTAGTACGTTCCCTAATTGTTAATTGAACATTATTTTTATTTATTGCCACCGTTTGGCGCCAAAATGTAACGTGACTAACGTGACAAAAGTGTGGTTGTCCAGATGTCAACCTTGTGGTTCCGGTTCACTCTAGTGGAGATGTAAGTGAGAGATTACTTTGTAATCTAGCAAAAATATTATATTTTAGAAAAATAAAGATTAAAAAAACTCAAAATCAATACATCAGTTTTTTATTCTTTTTTTAGGTAAACTAACCACATTTGAGATATGAATAGCTTATCATTTCCAAGATTTTAAACGTTAAGTTGGTGGCCGGTGATCTATTGAGGCTCCATAAATTCAGATTTTCGATTTTACGATTTTTCGATTTTTCGATTTTTCGATTTTTCGATTTTTCGATTTTTCGATTTTTTGATTTTTCGATTTTTCGATTTTTCGATTTTTCGATTTTTCGATTTTTCGATTTTTCGATTTTTCGATTTTTCGATTTTTTTCGATTTTTCGATTTTTCGATTTTTCGATTTTTCGATTTTTCGATTTTTCGATTTTTCGATTTTTCGATTTTTTGATTTTTCGATTTTTCGATTTTTCGATTTTTCGATTTTTCGATTTTTCGATTTTTCGATTTTTCGATTTTTCGATTTTTTGATTTTTCGATTTTTCGATTTTTCGATTTTTCGATTTTTCGATTTTTCGATTTTTCGATTTTTCGATTTTTCGATTTTTCGATTTTTCGATTTTTCGATTTTTCGATTTTTCGATTTTTCGATTTTTCGATTTTTCGATTTTTCGATTTTTCGATTTTTCGATTTTTCGATTTTTCGATTTTTCGATTTTTCGATTTTTCGATTTTTCGATTTTTCGATTTTTCGATTTTTCGATTTTTCGATTTTTCGATTTTTCGATTTTTCGATTTTTCGATTTTTCGATTTTTCGATTTTTCGATTTTTCGATTTTTCGATTTTTCGATTTTTCGATTTTTCGATTTTTTGATTTTTCGATTTTTCGATTTTTCGATTTTTCGATTTTTCGATTTTTCGATTTTTCGATTTTTCGATTTTTCGATTTTTCCATTTTTCGATTTTTCGATTTTTCGATTTTTCGATTTTTCGATTTTTCGATTTTTCGATTTTTCGATTTTTCGATTTTTCGATTTTTCGATTTTTCGATTTTTCGATTTTTCGATTTTTCGATTTTTCGATTTTTCGATTTTTCGATTTTTCGATTTTTCGATTTTTCGATTTTTCGATTTTTCGATTTTTCGATTTTTCGATTTTTCGATTTTTCGATTTTTCGATTTTTCGATTTTACCATGTGTATACTGCTGATGAATGCCTATTTTTCATTCTAGAGGTTGATACGACAAAAAATATTTTTGATGTGAGATCAAAGAAACCTGAAAGTACTGTTGTTGAGAATTATTGTGAAAACAGTTTTTTGCCAACTTCATCACGGCTTGATAAAGGTATTTATGAAAAGTTATTAATTTATAGCCATCCACAAAACTACCCAGGTAGCAATAAATATTGGCCTGCTATAGAAAGTCAATATTGCCCCAAGATTACAATGTTGGCTTGACAAACTATTTTAATATTGGCTGCGCATCAAAGTGCTAACGCTTGAAAAACGAGGGCCAACGTTATATTCAAACATTAATTTAATATATTTTTTCGATAAAATGCCAATATAAGTAAACAAAGTTGGATGAAGATTAACGTGTATTTTGAATACAATATAGAAATTATGCCGCACGACAAACAAAACTCAATATTGAGTTTCATCATTGGTCCTATATTTGTCTTTAATTTTGCACCTACATTGTTCTACAATATTGGTTTAAATTATGCATTCATTTTAAAAGCAATGTTAGGTTAAAAACGTATTTAAATATTGGCTGCGGATCAAAGTGCTAACGCCTGAAAAACAAGGGCCAACGTTGTATTGAAACATTTATCCAATATATATTTCAATAAATCGCCAATATAAGTAAACAATATTGAGCTGATATTAAAGTGTAGATTGGGTACAATACAGAAATTATACTGCAGTACAAACCAAATTCAATATTCTTTTTCAATATTGGTCCCATTTTATGCCATCATTATCATACAATATTGGTTTTCAATTTGATACCAATATCGGCAAATTTATGTACAACAGGTTAGGTCCAATTTTACTATTATTAGTCTACATTGTCATACTATATTGGTATGAAATAAATACTGGAATCTAGTTTGAAACCCATTTTGCCATTTAGTTTATTACCAATATTGGCATTGAATATTAATTATCAAACCTTTCCACAAATATTCCTGGGATCGATTTGAACAAAAAAGTAAAATACTATTTTTTCACGGAGCGTATAATGTCATTACATATTTGTTTGTAGGATAACGCTATGTAAACTGAGCCAAGTATGCATTTTATACTTATTTATTCTGGCCAAATACTCAATGAAAAACGCTATTTTTACATGTTTGTTTATGTTGATCCCAGAAGCCCTTTTTTCCTTATTTTACTGGACTATACAGTTTTTAAAAGCCATTTTTAAAGATTTCAATGATTGCATGTGGACGTGAATAGTATAAGAGTTATAATAATAAAAAAACAATTATAAAACTTTATAAAAAAGTTTAATATTACTTAAAAAAAAGGACCAATACATATTAATATTACAATAACATTAGGCAAAACAAGGAGTTAAAATTTTTTTATACAAAATACATGTGATGAAAGATCGGAAGAACTGAAAATTAAAAAAATTTACCTTAATTATACTTCAGGATGCAGTAGAAACACCACAAAGAACTCATTATTTTCAAGATTAAATATCAATTATTTTACATTAATTTCTTTAACAGAAACCCTTTCCAATGTTTGTATGTGATGACATGAACTTTAAAATACTCAAATCTCTTAAGTCAATTGCTAACTCATCAGGGAAATAGTTTATGGGATTTTTATAGCAATGGCCTCCTAGAAAAACATTACTTTCAGTTTGTATGGCTTGGGTAATTTATTATTTTTTTATTTTTTAGAACAATGTTATCAATGTTCTGTTTTTAGAACAATTATTATTGGAAAGAATATCTGAATTAACAGATTTGTCAGTCATAATATGTTCATTAGAAAATATTGATACATTTGATATATTGGATATATTTGTATTAACAGAGGTGTGAGATTTCTGTTCATTATGACATACTGACGTTCCTATTGATCTGTACCTTGTTCACTGAAACATATTGACGTACTTGTATTGGACATTTCAGGCGAAGTGAGAAGTGCTGTTTGACCACCTTGTTAATTCTTCGGTACTTAACTGCACGATGCGATGCCATCATTGTCTGGAATTTTTGAGTTCTGAAATTGATATTTTTTTAGTCAATGATATAAAAGTTATTTGAGTTTAACATTATTTATGTGAGGTTTAAGCCCTGCTTCGTGTAAAACTAATACATATATACGTATATTTTTAAAGATACAAAAAATACAAATTGTTTTTTACTTTCTGTATAGGAAACTCTTTACATACAGGTTGCTTGTAATGTCATTTTCTATAATTTTTGTTCTATACATAATTTCCCTAAAATGGACCGTATTCGAGAAATTTGATAAAAAGTGTAAAATTCAAATTTTTAAGAAAATTGTTAAAATAAAAGTTGTTCTGACGTCATTTTCTATAATTTTTGTCCCATACACGATTTTCCTAAAATGGGCCGTATTCGAGGAGAAATTTGAGGAAAAGTGTAAAAAAAACAAGCATATTTATAACTTTAGGTATGACACATCAGATTTTTAGAATAACATTTTAGGTTTAGAAACATATAAAAAAAAATAAAAAATACCTATAATAATTTCATAAAAATTGGAAAATATTTTTGTTAAGAATCCTAAAAGATTATGGAAATCCAGAGATACATGGAAAAATCCGAAAGTGGCATCACTGTCCTAAATATTACCATAGGGTACTTAAGTATGTATTTTTTGATAAAACCTACTTTAATCTTCATACATTTATTAAGGTTCACGGTTCGAATCAATATTGGTCCAAGACAATCATGACATTGGCCTAATATTGGTAATCATTTCGAAATGCAGTCGATTAATTCGGTTGTTTGTTAATAAACAGAAAAACATTCTACTTACAATTTTTCTTTCAATCCAAAATCCAGATGAAGAAGTACTTCTCAATAATTCAGAAAACTCTTTAAATAAAAAAACAAACAATTAGCTACCCTTAAATTTCAAAGAAAATGTGTGGAAATATAAAGTATTAACGGTAATCCGGCATTTTACATCATGGCGTGTTACATATTTTAATTAATAGGAAAAAGACTACATCAGTTTTTATGTGAAAGGTTCTTAAAAATGTTTAAACAAAATAACTTTTTTTGGAGTGAGGGTAGCCATATGTGAGTATACTGATCTTTTTTCTGAATAGTAATAATAAATGTTTTTTGTTTCATTATAGAGGTTGACACAACAAATATTTTTGATGTGGGACCAAATGGACCTGATGATGGTATTGCTTTTTGCCAAGTTCATCGCAACTCTATTAAGGTATTTATGAAAAGGTATTAATTTATAGCCGCCCGCAATAGTCTGCCAATGTTTGCTTTATTTACTAATATTGAATGTTTAATCTAGCGGTTGATACAACAAATGTTTTTGATGAGGGACAACCACATAGACGTGAAGGTAAAAATGACACACCTTGTGATGAGAACATAAATGAGTTTAATGGTGATTTCAGCTCGGATGACAGTGTTGCAGATCCGTGCTTTCAACCCCCCCATAAGTAGTAGCAGTTCAAACGAAAATACTGAAAATAATAATTCTGTAGTTGCTCCTGATCCCACAGCTCCTGCCAACCAACCGCTCCAATCCTCGAGACTCTAGAAAACAAAGAGAACCCAGAAAAATGTTAAGAAATATGGGAAAAGAATATACCACAAAAAAGTGTAAAGTTATAAAAGAACGCGTAATGAGACCTCTTCCACTCTGCCGCTCGAAGTGCAAAGACAAAATTCCGGAGGATGATAGAAATAAGCTTTTTCACCAGTACTGGAGTCTTGATGACTATGATAAGAGATTCGCCTATATTTCCAGTCTTTTTGTGATTGAAAACAAGAAAGCTACCAGACCACGAATAGAGGATCCAGAGAAGTAGAAATTTCGTTTCAAAACATATATTTACTACATACAGTTAACAAATCAGAGAATTACTGTATGTAGAAAGTGTTCTCTGACAGTTTTTGATGAAAGTGACAACTTTATAAAAACACTTGCTAAAAAGAAAATTTCAGATAGAGGAATGGACACTTCATCTAACCAAGAACAGTGTCCAGCTGTCAATAAATGGACTGAAGAAAAACTGTTAGAAGTACACAACCATATACTGAGTTTTCCATTCTATGAAAGCCATTATGCACGTGCCCGTGTAAATGACAAAAAATATCTACCCACTTAACCAAACCTTACCAACTTTATACTGAATGTACTCCAGAACCAGTTTCATTCAAATATTATTCTAAAGAATTTTAAAAATTAAAATTGTCATTTAAAAAGCCAAAACAAGATACATGCCACAGGTGTGATAAATATGAAATGCTAATAAAAAATCTTGAAGGTGTCAACAAGCAAGAAGTCATTCAAGAAAAAATACACACCATGAAAGTACGGAGGCGGCATACATAATTAAAAGAGAAGATAAAGTTAGTGCACGAGAAAATGATTCAAAAAAATTTTTCACTTTCGATTTACAGCAGTGCCTCCCCACACCAGCTCTCAATACGTCAGTTGCCTTTTATAAGAGACAACTATGGATGTTTAATCTCACTTTACAAGATGAGTTTGGCATTACACTCAATTGTATGTGAGATGAATCTACAGCTAAACGTGGTGCAAATGATATTGGCTCTTGTTTATTTAGAACATTACTAGAATTGCCACTACAGATTTCCCATTTGGTTTTTTATTCCGATACCTGCGGGGGTCAAAATAAGAATAGTTACGTGGTAGCCATGTTTTTTTACTTAATGCAGAAAAATCCAGCATTAAAATCATAGACCACAAGTTTATGATGCCTGGGTATAGCCATATGGAAGTAGACGTTGCCCATTCAATGATTGAGAAGCAAAAACGAAAATCTGAAGCTGTCGTATAATAATAATAATAATAATAATAATAATAATAATAATATCTTTATTAGTACTAGCCAATACTGCCATCATAGATGGATGTACACGTCAACATTAATAAATAAAATTTTAAATAAAATTAAAATTACATTACACTGAACACATACGTTAAAACTAATAGTTAAACACGAATCAAAATATTTTTTAAAGACTATATTCAGACAAAAAATCGTTAACAGAATAAAAGGAACCACGAGTAATAATAGTTTTTACATTAGATTTGAATTTAGTGTAAGATAGTGCTTGAATATTTTTAGGTAATTTATTAAAGACTTTATGCCTATATATTGCGGTGACTTTTCAAACAAAGCTAGTCTATCTTGGACCGAAATAAACGTGTTTGCATTTCTGGTGGGATATCTGTGAAAATCGGAAAATTTTTTTTGAATTTGTGTAAGTTAGACTTTACATACAGAAGTGTTTTATAAATATAAATGCATGGTAACGGAAGAATTTTATGTTTTATGAACATTTGCTTACAGCTTTCCCCTGCCTGAATTCCAAATAATATGCGTATAATGCGCTTTTGTTTAACAAAAACTTTGTTAGACGTTACACAGTCTCCCCATAAACTAACATTATTTGATAGGTGAGGGTAAACTAAGGAAAAGTAAATATTTAATAATGATTTTTGGTCCATAGTCTTCTTTAATTGCAATATGGCATAAAAAGCAGAGTTAAGCTTTTTACATACTTGATCAACATGTGAATCCCATGATAAAAATTGGTCAACATAAACTCCCAAAAATTTCGTTTTTACTTCATGTGTAATTGATGGGACTGCTATAGGTAAGCTATTTTTGACGCATCTAAAATTTACATAAACGGATTTATCAATATTAAGAATTAAGGAATTATTTTGACACCATGTTTCAAATAGATTTACTATACAATTAAGTGTATGTTGAAGTTCTTCAGCGGTCCGAGCTGATACCACCACTGACGAGTCATCGGCAAACATTAAAACTGATCCGCCATTTAAATACTGAGGTAAATCATTTACAAAAATAATAAATATTAGTGGTCCCAGCACCGATCCCTGAGGAACCCCAATATTAGTGGTATATATTTCAGATTTTTTCTTATTTAATCTTCGATACAATAGTCTATTACTATTGAAAGATATTCCTATTTATCATAAAAGTAAATTAATTTACTGTTAATACGCCTACAAATAATCATGCAAACTAACGAAAAATTCACATGGTTTCATATAGGATTCGAAACACTGCCCTCCTTACTTCTGAATCCCAGGTAACTGAAATCCTGGCGATTGACATGCTGCTCCTATTTGCTTTAAAAGTTTATTTTTCAAACTTTTGTAATATTGTAAGCCAGTCATCAATAAAAATAAGAAAGAAAAGCATTTATCTTTTTATTATCAAAAGAAGCAATTCACAAGTAACAAAAGAAAATAGCCGAAGGTTAAAAATACAAAATTGTTGCAAACGTTCAGAAAAAACTTTTTTAAGCCTATCGCATGGAAATTATATGATTTTAAAATGAAATTGCTTCTTTTAAAATGAAAGAGTAAATTGAATTTCTTCTAGTTATCAAGAAAATAGAAATCAAGGGAACTTCAACTTAAAAACGAACTTTATAAATTTAGTCCCATAATATGACTGTAAAGTAGACCTAAGTCGCTTTTAAAGTTAAAAGTTTAAAATTATGCATTTTAGTCGATAAAAGTTTTATTCAAAGAAAGTTTGAGTAAACTAATTCGTAAAATCACTTTTAATAAATCCTTTAATAGAGACTATTTACTCGACTTAGTAATTATATATTAATTATTCTTTTATTTACTGATGTCAATGCCTTAGATTAAGGATTCCTGTAACATGGAAACTAGATATCCAATGAATATTAAATAACATGTGTAGATCTAAAGCTAAAGCACATTCCAGATATAGGTGATTACGAATTAATTTTATTACTACATCACCAGGACGCTAGATATACATATAATGCTCTGGTGGTCTAGTTGCTATATTAGAACGGGAATCCTGAGTTCGCTGGTTCGAGCTCCATCCGGAGCATAATTGTTTCAATTTTTTTAATTTTTCTCGGATTGTTATTCCTCCTTATTATTAAATGTATAGTAAAAAAATAATCGGTACCTTATTATTGCCATCCCCAAGATAACTGCTGTGTTTGACACAGATATATTTTACAACATTAATCCTAAAATCTCGTTTAGTTTCGGCTCGTGCGAATAATAGTACATTATATACCTAGGGTGAGAAGTGAGCTATTATTTACCGAGCACTTTTATATCCTGAGGCGCGTAGCGCCGAGGGATATAATGTGCGAGGTAAATAATAGCTTTCTCAGCCGAGGTATATATAGAATTTTTTTTACTAATAACATTAATATATTAGCAATTTTAATTTTGACATAAGTAATTTCCTAACAATTTGTTAAATATTTCGAAATATCAAGCAGACTGGAGCGTGTTTCTAATCAGACTGGCTTTATTTATGTAAAAATTTGGCATGTGTCAAATTTTGGTATGTTTCTAGGAAATATCCCATTCCATTTTTGATATTTTAATGACATGGATTTATTGGTATTAATTAATAATTTTTGAAGCCGGTGTTGAATTTCCTAGTTAATATATATTTTTACTGTTTACACTGATATATATTATCATATTTGATTTGATTAGATTTGATAAATCCAGCTTTAGTTATTTCCTACTTATTTTTCAAATATTTCAAAATATCAAGTAGTCTGGGAGTTTGGTTGTCAAATTAACAAAATGAAACTAATGAAATTTAGTTTCATTATTTACCTAGGTTTTTTTTTATTATCATTATTTACCTAGGGTGAGAAATATTACTTCTCATTAGAGGAATGGAGTAAATAATGGTGCTTTCTCATGTTAGTAGTAAAAAAATTATATTATTTATTGATTTAGATAGTTCCTTTTGGAATAAATCTATAATTCAACTATCTGACAGATACCGGAGAGAAATGTAGAATGGCAAAAATTTCCAATTGATGACGTTAAAAGGTGTACGCAATGTAACTTTTTAAGATAGTAAAATACCATTTAGAATTGAATGCAATGGTATAGGTTCCAAAATTTATTTTTATGATGTGGACAATGGGGCATGTTCAAAAATTTTGAATTTTTTTTATGAATAATAGAGTTCAAAATAAAGCTACATTTAAAATTTTTTTTTATCTATTCATTTGCCCGAGTTATTAATTTTTTAAAATTTATGCTGTCACCGGGAATAGACCAATAGGAACTAGCCACACAACGTTGCCAGTTAGACGGTATATGGTCTTACTTTTAGACTTCTAAAATATCGTTAAACAAATATCTTTTAAATATAAAATATCAAATGTTTTTAAAAGTATTATTTATGTTTAAACTTTCACCATATTTATAGTTTCATTGTTTTAAAAAACGACAATCAATAAACAAGAAAATGGAAATGCGGCAGCACTGCATGTGTCATCTGTGACTCAGTCATTTTTGTGTTGTTGTCAATCGATAAATGCAATTTTGATGTTTTTATAAATATTGTGATTTTGAAAAAAATGTTTCCTCCAAAGATGTGATTATGATTTACATTTTACATTCATTATTAAAAATATTTATTAGTGTTGCTAAAAATATGAAAAGACGAAAATTATTGTCATTACACAGAAAGGCTTCAAGGAACAGCTAAATTATTTTGTTGAGTTTTGTATCTATAATCTTTATTAAAATAAAAATGTTTTATTGTAATTTAATTATTCAATTATCTACCATTGTAGTAACGATTTTTTTTTCTTTCTTTTTTAGATAGGTACCAGATGATTTTGAAAGCTGTTCATTTTTTAAATGATGGATAAACCTTTACACATAAGAAGTGGGTAGTACCACACAAATGTCTCCACATTTCTTGTTATTCACCACGAGCTCACTGATTCTGCCAAAAATAGAAAAACAGAAAACAAAAAAATGTTGACTGGAAAATAACCTACTAGAGGCATTTTTCATCTCTATTTATACATACACTGGATCTTCAAGATGCAGCAGCAATTTTTGACATTGCCCCCTTCGGTTAATTTAAAATGAGCCTACTATAAGTTCGAAGATGTATATCCTAAAACTTCTTTTGCAAGAACCTGCCTCGAAACCTGCTAAAAGTTTTAAAGATATAATAATAATAATAATAATAATAATAATAATAATAATAATAATAATAATAATAATAATAATAATAATAATAATAATAATAATAATAATAATAATAATAATAATAATAATAATAATAATAATAATAATAATAATAATAATAATAATAATAATAATAATAATAATAATAATAATAATAATAATAATAATAATAATAATAATAATAATAATAATAATAATAATAATAATAATAATAATAATAATAATAATAATAATAATAATAATAATAATAATAATAATAATAATAATAATAATAATAATAATAATAATAATAATAATAATAATAATAATAATAATAATAATAATAATAATAATAATAATAATAATAATAATAATAATAATAATAATAATAATAATAATAATAATAATAATAATAATAATAATAATAATAATAATAATAATAATAATAATAATAATAATAATAATAATAATAATAATAATAATAATAATAATAATAATAATAATAATAATAATAATAATAATAATAAATAATAATAATAATAATAATAATAATAATAATAATAATAATAATAATAATAATAATAATAATAATAATAATAATAATAATAATAATAATAATAATAATAATAATAATAATAATAATAATAATAATAATAATAATAATAATAATAATAATAATAATAATAATAATAATAATAATAATAATAATAATAATAATAATAATAATAATAATAATAATAATAATAATAATAATAATAATAATAATAATAATAATAATAATAATAATAATAATAATAATAATAATAATAATAATAATAATAATAATAATAATAATAATAATAATAATAATAATAATAATAATAATAATAATAATAATAATAATAATAATAATAATAATAATAATAATAATAATAATAATAATAATAATAATAATAATAATAATAATAATAATAATAATAATAATAATAATAATAATAATAATAATAATAATAATAATAATAATAATAATAATAATAATAATAATAATAATAATAATAATAATAATAATAATAATAATAATAATAATAATAATAATAATAATAATAATAATAATAATAATAATAATAATAATAATAATAATAATAATAATAATAATAATAATAATAATAATAATAATAATAATAATAATAATAATAATAATAATAATAATAATAATAATAATAATAATAATAATAATAATAATAATAATAATAATAATAATAATAATAATAATAATAATAATAATAATAATAATAATAATAATAATAATAATAATAATAATAATAATAATAATAATAATAATAATAATAATAATAATAATAATAATAATAATAATAATAATAATAATAATAATAATAATAATAATAATAATAATAATAATAATAATAATAATAATAATAATAATAATAATAATAATAATAATAATAATAATAATAATAATAATAATAATAATAATAATAATAATAATAATAATAATAATAATAATAATAATAATAATAATAATAATAATAATAATAATAATAATAATAATAATAATAATAATAATAATAATAATAATAATAATAATAATAATAATAATAATAATAATAATAATAATAATAATAATAATAATAATAATAATAATAATAATAATAATAATAATAATAATAATAATAATAATAATAATAATAATAATAATAATAATAATAATAATAATAATAATAATAATAATAATAATAATAATAATAATAATAATAATAATAATAATAATAATAATAATAATAATAATAATAATAATAATAATAATAATAATAATAATAATAATAATAATAATAATAATAATAATAATAATAATAATAATAATAATAATAATAATAATAATAATAATAATAATAATAATAATAATAATAATAATAATAATAATAATAATAATAATAATAATAATAATAATAATAATAATAATAATAATAATAATAATAATAATAATAATAATAATAATAATAATAATAATAATAATAATAATAATAATAATAATAATAATAATAATAATAATAATAATAATAATAATAATAATAATAATAATAATAATAATAATAATAATAATAATAATAATAATAATAATAATAATAATAATAATAATAATAATAATAATAATAATAATAATAATAATAATAATAATAATAATAATAATAATAATAATAATAATAATAATAATAATAATAATAATAATAATAATAATAATAATAATAATAATAATAATAATAATAATAATAATAATAATAATAATAATAATAATAATAATAATAATAATAATAATAATAATAATAATAATAATAATAATAATAATAATAATAATAATAATAATAATAATAATAATAATAATAATAATAATAATAATAATAATAATAATAATAATAATAATAATAATAATAATAATAATAATAATAATAATAATAATAATAATAATAATAATAATAATAATAATAATAATAATAATAATAATAATAATAATAATAATAATAATAATAATAATAATAATAATAATAATAATAATAATAATAATAATAATAATAATAATAATAATAATAATAATAATAATAATAATAATAATAATAATAATAATAATAATAATAATAATAATAATAATAATAATAATAATAATAATAATAATAATAATAATAATAATAATAATAATAATAATAATAATAATAATAATAATAATAATAATAATAATAATAATAATAATAATAATAATAATAATAATAATAATAATAATAATAATAATAATAATAATAATAATAATAATAATAATAATAATAATAATAATAATAATAATAATAATAATAATAATAATAATAATAATAATAATAATAATAATAATAATAATAATAATAATAATAATAATAATAATAATAATAATAATAATAATAATAATAATAATAATAATAATAATAATAATAATAATAATAATAATAATAATAATAATAATAATAATAATAATAATAATAATAATAATAATAATAATAATAATAATAATAATAATAATAATAATAATAATAATAATAATAATAATAATAATAATAATAATAATAATAATAATAATAATAATAATAATAATAATAATAATAATAATAATAATAATAATAATAATAATAATAATAATAATAATAATAATAATAATAATAATAATAATAATAATAATAATAATAATAATAATAATAATAATAATAATAATAATAATAATAATAATAATAATAATAATAATAATAATAATAAATAATAATAATAATAATAATAATAATAATAATAATAATAATAATAATAATAATAATAATAATAATAATAATAATAATAATAATAATAATAATAATAATAATAATAATAATAATAATAATAATAATAATAATAATAATAATAATAATAATAATAATAATAATAATAATAATAATAATAATAATAATAATAATAATAATAATAATAATAATAATAATAATAATAATAATAATAATAATAATAATAATAATAATAATAATAATAATAATAATAATAATAATAATAATAATAATAATAATAATAATAATAATAATAATAATAATAATAATAATAATAATAATAATAATAATAATAATTTATTATTTACCATATAAAACAAAGATATACAAAGTAGTAACTCTAAAAATATTGCCTAGAGAGATAAAAACGTGTGGTAAATAAAAGGTTAAAGTTAGGTCATGGACCGATTCTGCCACAATAACCTTAAAAAAAAAGGAAAAAGATATTTAAGTTTTACCACCCTTATAACAAATACGTAAATAACAAAAAAATATATATATATTCTAATTGTTTTAAAAAGTACTAAATGAAGAAATCACAGATTCAGAGTTCAAAATTGTAAAATTCACAATTCACAATTCACAATTGTAGGTTCTATTACATCATTAATTATCATTTAACGTAATATGGTACATTTGAATGTTTAGTATTTTAGTTAATGCTGTTTAGCGAACAGACGTTTTTATGTTTTTTTCTAAATGAATTTAGAGATTGAGATATTTCGTGTTGGTCGAACATGTAACCAAAATGCGCAATTTGATAGGAAAATGAGCGTTTAAATATTTGTTTGTTATGTCTAGGAATAGTTATTATATTATTGGTTCTTAGTTGTAAATTATGGACCTCTGTTCTAAAGGTGATCTTTTCATAAAGATATTCAGGAGTTTTGTGCTTTAGAATTTTGTAATAAAAAGATAAAGAATGCAAGATTCTCCTATTATACATGCTTAACCAGCCAATATCTTTTAACTTATATGATATACTTTGAGGTCTCTAGTGAAGTTTTGTCTGAATCGGAAGAAACATCTTTAATATCTGATTCAGAGTGACTAGATAATGAGCAGAATCTTCAAAACCAATGAACTTTCAAAATTGAAAATAAACCGAAGGTATATTCAGGATGGCCCAACAGTGTTTTTAAAATCCTCAATATTTATAAGAAGGAAAGTGTAGCTTACATAAACCTTTTACATTTCTGTGTGAATTAGTGGTATTTTTAACTTAAAAGAACTCATTTTGTAAGACTAAATACCAAATAATTTAATAAACTTTGTTTTTTTTTTATTAATTTATCACATTTTAGAGATTATAATAATTGTATATAAACAAAAATGTAAAATCTGTGAAAATTTTATTTATTAACCTATTATTAAAAAATAAAAATAACTGAATAAGATAAACGAAGTAAAAACACTTTATTTGCAAATAATAAAAAATATATACACAAGCCCTAACAATAATGGATATGTCAAATTAAAATGTCCTCTAAAGATTCATTATCAAATTCAACTTGTTATCGACTTCATTATTTACTTCAAATGTGGAAGAAACAATGCAAAATACTTTATGTTTATGTGTAATTATTCTGTTTACTGGGAAAATATCTCCTTTTCTCAAGTTATTCTTGGGAAATCGCATTATCTCCATATACTTGCGTGGCAGATCTAAAAATAATAAGATATTTAATAATGTGATGATTTTTTTAGCATTTTCAAGAGTACCTACATTTTTATGGATTCCTATTTTTTTCAATCTTTATTAGTTTTCTATGTTACAAATTATTTCATAAAATATTATCGTAGATTTATTCATGTAAATACTAGACATGTGTATAATAGTTGTAACGGAAATAGTTTGTATATTTACAAGAAGTAGTCATTCATTCATAAAAATGTACTTATATTACAATTATTTACAAGACATATTACAAGTAGGTAATCGTCGACCAAATAAAAATAGTATTACAGTAAATACATGTGCACTACCCTTCTAAATAGTTTTAAATGTTATTTAGTTTTAATTTTTGAGGTAGGCAAATTGTATGAACTCGTTTTATACAATAACAAATTTGCTATTTCTCAGATAATAAATAATTATACTTTTACTTCTAATTATACAAATAATACTAACAGCACAGCTTTAACCGTCGCTCTCTTGCTCAAATTACAGATTGGCCCTTGTTGCTTCGAAGTACAGATATATCGTCCCAATTTCTAGTGTTATATTTGTGGATATCAGTGTACGCTAATATATATATACTATAAGAAAAATATATTTTTCTTATAAATATAAATGAAGTAAAATGTTTATTTTTGAAAAACTGTTACTGTTCGACAACCCTAATGACCTGAGATAAACATGTTTTTACTACAAGGTGTATTGCTCCATATTAACTGTAACTACTATTAAAACAAATTATAAATAGTCTTACATACCCTTCTGTCTTTTATAAACTGAGTATTGTTAAAAATGCAGTAATCATCTTGGTAATCACATCTTGGTTTACAATGGGTAAAACAGTGGAATCAACTTTTATAAATCCAGCTGACAAACTCATATTATAAATAAAATTCAGCCAATTGCTAAAGACAAAAAAAATAATTTGAGAAAACAACAACAACGAATGTTAGGTTAGGTGGTGGTGGTGGTGGTGGTGGTGGTGTTGTCAATTTTAAGTGTCACTAAGATGTGCATTCACTTCGACATTCTGTGTGTCGGTTTGTTCGTTGGCTGATTGGTCTATTCCCGATGACGTATACATTTCAAATTTTAAATTTTAATTGGGCTTAATTTAAAAACTTTTGG
Organism: Psylliodes chrysocephalus; assembly: GCA_927349885.1. Taxonomy (NCBI): domain Eukaryota; kingdom Metazoa; phylum Arthropoda; class Insecta; order Coleoptera; family Chrysomelidae; genus Psylliodes; species Psylliodes chrysocephalus. Next base: position 47,804,728 of record OV651816.1, read on the forward strand.
CTTTTTTCACGAACTGATTATTTAGAATAACTTGTATAGCGACTAACTATTACAATATAATTTATAAAACAGCCTATCTCACATGTGAACATGGCCCATTCAGCAGTGGTCTACTAAGCTATTTTGGACAGATAGTCTTTCGAATTTTAGTAGAAATGTTTTCTTTAGTAAAAGAAATTTATATTATCTCTAACAATAACCGGCTGAGAAAAGCTTAAAAAAAACGCAGAGAAATTCAAACATTTATTGTTAAATTTGTTTGAAGTTAAAAATAAAGCTAGTTAGTGAACAAGTCATTAATTATTAAACGTACCGTTTTTCGGCAAAGAAAAGAGAGAAGGTTTAAGAAATTATATCTGAACTTGCTTAAAAATAAATATTTTATTTCATACAATTCACATTGATTGTGTTGATCCGTAGTTTATAATAACAAATAACCACACATGGTTTAAAACATGCTTTATGTATCGCCAATGCTTCTACGAAATATAAATATGTAATACTATACCCTTTAAAAAAAACGTTAACCAGAGCAGAAATGACTAAAACATTAGAGAATTGTATAACGATATTTTGTACGCTGGCACGTATTATAATTGACCGTGGAACGAATTTTACCGATAAAAAAATCCTTATTAGTAAATATAAATATTGAGCATCATTGAATTTAGCAGGGACGCTACTGGGTAAGTTGAAAGGTATGTTGTAACAATAATTAAATTATTAACTGTTCCAAATTACGATCAACTATTAATTTTACCATTCGGAAAGTTAACTACAGGTCAGATTAATCCCTAAGAAGTACTTCTGAACTTCTCTTCTGTTTTTATTTTGTAACAAAGTTAAGTACAGGTCATTTAAATATCTGAGAATTACTTCTGAACTTCCATTTAAAGCTTTTGCTTTCGTGGGTAAAAAAATTAAATATAGGTCAGTTAAATATTTGAGGAGGAGTACCTCTAAACATTAATTTAAAGCTGCTGTTTTTGTGATTAAAAAAAATTAAGTATGGGCCAGCCAATTATCTGAGTACCTCTCAACTTATTGCTTTTACTTTTGTCTGCTTATCACAAATTTAGTAAAATCTTTCAAATATCAAATATAGTATAATTGTTAGTGCAAGCTTTATGTTTTATAAATGTGGTCTTGTGAATGGTATGAAAAATCTGAGTATTCACAAGCCCAGAAAATATCGGTAAGTTATACTGTCCTGGGTGGGCAGTTTAGCAAGTAATTCTTCTGTTTTTGGTTTTTCCAAAATGCGTAAATGATATATTAACTACGCGAGACCTACTAGATGACTTGTTTTTTAACCACCGCGATGGCAGGTGATAAACATTTCGTTACTAGTAAAGTGGAAAATGTTGGACGGATGTTATTGAAATCCGACGAGCATAGTTATTATTTTGAAATTATTTAAAAAATATAAGTTGAAAAATGCTGGACAGATATTGTTGAAATCTAAGGAGCACAGCTTTAATTTTAATATTATTTTAAACATATTTACTGAAAAATGTCAGACGGATATTGTTGATATCTGAAAATCAGATTGTGTTTTAAATTATTTTAAAATCCTTAATAAAGTTTAAGAAATAATAAGCCATGGGGTGTTGTGTCACTTATTTGAAAATGTAAGCGGATGAGCAGGAAACTTTTTCGAAATAATTGGCGCGGAAATAAATTGGCGGCTGATCTTGTAATCTTGTTATTTTTATTAGAGACGTCCTTTCTTTTTGTTTAATATTTCTATAAATTAAAACAATGCAAATTAATGACCAGTCTTTACATAAAAAAATAATATTTCGAGAGCGAAATATAGATCAGTATGGCCGTGTTAGCGAATAAACAAATTTCTTTGTGATTACAAACTATAGTACTGTAGAGACTATAGGCAGTCAAGAGCGGGGAGTGCAGGGAACTGTTGGGGTAGCAGATTACCACCGGCGATTCGCCAGACAGAACAATTTGAGTCGCCCCGAGTGTCTAGTGTGATCAGCTGTGGCTCTTGGCTGATTCTCACGCATTGTGTTCTATAGATAATTACTTAGTAACTAAATCATTACTTGACTTAATAAATAATAACATCTGACATATATTACAACGTTGTTAGGCTAGTAAGTGTACCTACTAACAACTCTATCAGAAATCCTATAAAAAAGTTATAAAGAGTCATTTGCAGGAACATTTAATTTACAAAATAATATAAAAAGTAAAACAGAACCTGTAGTTTTAAATAATTAAATCGGAAAAGCCTCTGAAAATATAGGATTTTTGATCGGGACGGTAGTGAGGGGTGTTTACATAGCTCGCATTTATTTGGGAACAATTTTGTGGTAGAATCGTATAGAAGACCATGTGCATTTATATGCATTATTCTCTATAGCAGGGGTAGCCAACAAGTCGATCGTCGATCGCTCGTAATATCTGGAGTGGATTCTGTGTACCATGGACTTTGAAGCGATTATAGAAAACAAAACTTTCTAGCAATAGTTTCATAAATTGTGGGAGTTTGTCAAGGTTATCGGTGTTTCCAATGTGGGTTATTATTGAACGATTTCCTTTTCTTGTTTGATATTTTAATCCTCAAGAGACCCCTTCCATAAAGGCTTATTTTTTTGTTTTGATGGAGATATATTGCCAAATTTTTGTTACTGTTAGTCCAGGCATTTAGCCATTTTTCATCTAAATACCTGTTTATACTGATTCCTTGCGTCAGCTATTTTAATTAAATAATAATGTGTCCACGCAATGATTTCGTCTTTCTCTGTTAAGAAGTTGTTTTTGTCACGTTTTTTGTAACGAAAATTTTATTCATGTAATATTTTTTGCAGATGAAAATATGATATATTTGGAAGAGTGGGGCTATTTTCTATTTCTGAGTGTAATTTTTTTAAGTGTAGGAATTTAGTTTCAAAAAATAAAAAGAAAGTACCATTTTCCTTATTATATTCTTTACACAAGTTACAATAAAGAAAGACTTTTTTAGATGTGATACTTCTCCAATATCTGTACCTTTATCTTCTTCAATGATGTTAAACACTGTCCGCTTAGATACTCCAGTCTCACATTTAGTGGCTATTTCATCCACAGAAAGTAAAACAAAGTCTTTTCGAAGATTACTGGGTACATTAAGTACAACAGATAATGCTTCATGTCTATTAGGTCGTATATGCGTGCTTGTGCTAGCAATATTTTCTAATGCACTTGTCATTCTTATATAACTGTAAAATTATAATATTTACAAACACAAAATTTCGGATCAATTAAAATACATACGATACGGCCATGAGTAAGTAAAATCTGACTTATCTGTCAAAACAAAAGGTTTATTATAGTAAAACCCATGGAAACATGATTAAATCTAAACAAAAACTTTATTAGGCCGATCAGAAGTATTTGAGTTTTCATTTTAACTACAAACAAACATTGAAGTGTGAGCTATAAAGAAAATGTTTACCTCTTAAACCTGTAATACTGTACTATACAATATAAATTTCCTACAAATGTGTGTCATGTTTTCAGCACTATTACGCTGCATCATTTTACCCTGAGAGATTCACCTCTTACGGCACGTCCTATGTAAATTGGTAGAAGGGCAGGGAAACAACATATTCTATGTCTCGGTTGCGAGAGCTCTTGTGTGACCTGTCAAATTCGAAGTAAAATTGATTCATTATCAATTGACTTTTTCGTATTTTGTTGACAATGAAATATATGCATTTAGATGTTTATAACAATAAAAAATCCCTTGTAAGCAGTTTCTGTCGTACAGTTTTGCTACTATCGGTGTAAGGATTTCTGCCTCCTAACCGTATATTTACGTTTTTGATCAAAATTCGGAATACAGCCTAAATGCGTATTTTCTGAACTTAAGATGTTATTTCAAGTATTTTTGTGTTAGCGAAAGGGTTGAAAAGCAAAAAAATGTAACCTTAAAATAGGTGTAAAAGCAGAACCAAACGTCGAAAAGTAGTTAAATTATTCCTAAAGGTATTGCCCTCGCAAGCATTTTTTAATTAACAGTTCTACCTCATTAGACATTTTATAGACCATTTTGAATTTTTTTCGATAAAACCAGAAGTAAATAACAGATTGAATGGTTGAAAAGTGGCTGAAGTTGTCTCAAAATGTTTGTATGACTTTCAGACAAGAGTAGTGCCCTTTCAAGATTGTTTTATTTAGAAGTTGAACCAATTAAAATTCCATTCACCCCAGGTTTATTAGAAACAAATATCAAGAGTCTAATTTATGGCGGATGGAGTGAAACTACTGAATAACAAATGCTTGCCAGAGAAATATTCTAAGTTTAGAGTCACTAAAACATTTTGATAGGAATTAAAATACTTTTTGACTTCGACAGATCACATGGCAGCTTCTACTACCGGGATATAGTACATTATGTTGTTTATTCTCGTCTCCTCTTCATATACCTAACTACCTACAAATAATAAGTAAAAAACAACGTGCTACTTTTTGCAGTCAGATTAGGGGACTATGATGAAAGTAAACAAGTAATAGCTGCAATACGATCTGCAAAATTTTAAATTTTTCTTTAAAAACAGACGTTTAAAATTGATTTTTTTTTATGTGAAAACTCAAGGTGTTGTCAGTCTTTCTTACAATATCATTTAAATCATATTATATTAGAAATCAAAATCATGAACTTTAGCAAAGAAAATAAAACCCTGGGCATGGTTAAACAACGAAATTAATATTATTTGAAACATTAATACTATCATAATTAAATTACTGCAATGTATTATATAATTCCAGTTTAAAATAATGATGCTAAACGGATTTAGAAGTTGTGAAACTTTTGTTTACCCCTAATTTTTGGAATTCGAAAGTTTGAAAGCATATGTCATACTTTAAAAGTAATTAATTGGCTACACATGAAAAAAAGTCCAAAGCCTCATTCATTATGTTTTTATCATAGAATTCTATACAAAAAAGAACCGCCGTATTTGTATAACAAAATAACATATAGGACTGACGTTCATAATTCAAATCTCAGACATAAAAATATCTTTACTGTACCTAAATAAGTACCACAATTTTTAGACGATTTTTTTGATTTTGTATCGTTGATGACGTAAATAGCTTGTCCAATGTTTGCTTTTGAAAAGACTATTAGAATAAGAATAAACTAATCATTTTAAATTGTCACTATGTAGTTCATTAAATCACTTCCGCATGCGTCACTACTTACGTAGATGTAGATTTAATTAGATTGGGTATAACTAGGACTATAGGTTTTAAATACTTGCGATTGAATAATTTTTTTCTTCGGTGGTATTCGAGAATCGCAACAAAACAGCTGCCGGCTTCGGATTATCAGCGTTCATGTTTTTACTATGACACTTTTATATATTGGATAACATAGATAAATTAATAAAGAAGATAGTCGGATCCCGTGTTAATTTTTGGAAACAAATAGTGCTGCGAATTAGTATGGAATGGATTTTTTTTAACTACACTGGCTGATTGACTGAGAGACTGAATAAGAAAGAGAGGAATAAAAAAAGAAGAGCTTTAAGTGAACCGCGGTTCATTCAAATATAATTTATTATTTATTTACATTTTTTAGCATTCATTACTTTAAAAAAAAACAATATTTACATCAAAATAATGTATTTAACATAAATATTAGTTTTTTTTTTCGTAATAAAACCCCAAAAAATATAAACAAAAATTATTTACATTAAAATAAAATGTTTGAAACATATATTTTAATTAGAAATGAATGAAACGTATTTAAAGTGTGTAGGTAGTTTTATTAATATTAATAAAACTCAGTAAAATTAGTCTTAGCGCTTTCAGCCGGTTAGGCCATCATCAGAGACTCTACAAAGATAAAAAAACGGGGCTATAACAATAGTCAATTCGAGATATTCCTAAACATTGAATAAAAAATAAAAAAAAAAACAATTAAAACTTACTTGTCAGTAAATATAGAAGGTGCATGAAAATTAATTATTTAAAATTTTATTTATTAGATTAAAAGGGCTGCCACAATACGGTCCCTGGTTCTCAACCATAACTTGAGGCTTGAAACGAAGCAAAACCAATCCTAACAGGTGGTTGAAAATTGAGAAAAAACGTGGGGGCTCATCCCAACATGCGTAAATAAACTGTCTCAACATTTCCAAGGAAGAGAGATGGAAAAAACTGCTAAACTTCAGCTTGAAGCCAGCTGCCCCTTCAAAGTAGCTACCGTGAGGCGGAGGCAAGTTGGGGCACAGGTAATCGTAAAACGTTGAATACAAAATAGACGAAAAAGTAACCATCTTGACTTAACATTGCCAAAAAAAGGAACTGAGTGACAATTGACAGTTGACAATGAAATTGTCAAAACAATTGCCAACTTGAGAAATACAAATACATTTCATGAAACCAATAAAATTCTGATTGATTCCCCTAACAACCGAATCTTACACTGGCACAGATATGTTGATAACATTTTTGCTATTATGAATTGCAACGTCACTGAGATTGATGACTTCTTAATTTTCATCAACAATATCCATCCTAAAATTAAATTTACAGTCGAGCTTGAAGTCAACAAATCACTTAATTTCCTAGACCTCTCTATTAGTCGTATGGATAATAAGCTCGAATTTGATATCTACAGGAAACCCACTCAAACTGATCATCTAATTAATTTTCACTCTAATCACTCTTATCAACACAAGTTATCAGCCATATACTGTTATGTTCACCGTCTCCTCAATATACCTTTATCTAATCATAATTTTAATAAAGAAATCAACGTTTTAAAACAACTAGCCTTTAATAACAACTACTATCCTTCTATTATTGACGTGGTTATTAATAAGGTCAAACTTAAGAAAAGGTCTCTGCTTGCTTTTAATCCTACTAATGATTCTCCTGCTAATTTTAAATACTTTTCACTACCTTATCTCGGGAAAATTTCCAATGATATCGCTGCAGTTTTTAAAGATTGCAACAATATTAAAATATCTTTTAAAAATGTTAATTCAATTAAAAGCCAACTATCACCCACTAAGGAAGAAATCGAGTTGCTACTCAAAAGTGGTATTTATAGATTAAACTGTAACGATTGCAATACTACTTATATAGGGAAAACCGAGAGAAAACTCAATTTAAGAGCTGGTGAACACATTAGATATCCTGATAAGTCCACTTTTAGACATCATATTAAATTCAATAATCACAATTTCACTCCTTCTGAGAATGTCACTGTCCTTCATAATATTTTCAATTGTAACTTTAAATTAAATCTGCTCGAAGATCTTGAGATACACCGAGAGTTTAATAAAACTAATGTCACTTGTGTTAACACTCAAATCCATCTCAATAGCAAAGTGCCTCCTCTCTTTAAGAATATTGGCAACGGTTGGTCTGAAGTTACCTAGCTAGCTTCTCCTTGAATCTTCTTACAGCAGAGTTGATCTTGTCTTCTCCGGTGATATCTGATTTCGTGGTCAGGACGGCTTTTCCTCCTCTTATAGCTGGAAAAGTTGATCTGCCTGCGACTTCTGTTTCCCTGGGGTCGGTAGGCTCAATTCTGTTGTTCTAGTCAGGCATTTTTTTAATTTCATTAATTTTATATTAAAAATGTTTGTTACCCTCACTTAATGTATATTTTATAATTCTAATTATTGTAACGTTTGGTTGTTTTTTAAAAATAATTTAAAATTTAAAATTCCCTCCATAACTTGTGCTTGCTACTTCAGTGGTTCCAACCCACTTTTACCTTTTTGAAATATTAACTTTTGATCAATTTTCATGAAATTTATTTGTATTTCTCAAGTTGGCAATTGTTTTGACAATTTCATTGTCAACTGTCAATTGTCACTCAGTTCCTTTTTTTGGCTTTGTTAAGTCAAGATGGTTACTTTTTCGTCTATTTTGTATTCAACGTTTTACGATTACCTGTGCCCCAACTTGCCTCCGCCTCACGGTAGCTACTTTGAAGGGGCAGCTGGCTTCAAGCTGAAGTTCAGCAGTTTTTTCCATCTCTCTTCCTTGGAAAGGTTGAGACAGTTTATTTACACGTGTTGGGATGAGCCCCCATGTTTTTTCTCAATTTTCAACCACCTGTTAGGATTGGTTTTGCTTCGTTTCAAGCCTCAAGTTATGGTTGAGAACCAGGGACCGTATTGTGGCAGCCCTTTTAATCTAATAAATAAAATTTTAAATAATTAATTTTCATGCACCTTCTATATTTACTGACAAGTAAGTTTTAATTGTTTTTTTTTTTTATTTTTTATTCAATGTTTAGGAATATCTCGATTTGACTATTGTTATAGCCCCGTTTTTTTATCTTTGTAGAGTCTCTGATGATGGCCTAACCGGCTGAAAGCGCTAAGACTAATTTTACTGAGTTTTATTAATATTAATAAAACTACCTACACACTTTAAATACGTTCCATTCATTTCTTATTACCAAGTGTGTACACACCACTCAACCTCTTCATATATTTTAATTATTTATTATACAGTAATACATACATACATGAGCTCAATATTAAATAACAATTGTAAGTAAAATGAATAGTAGGTAGTCTCCACCATTCTTGGAAAAATGGACCATATTTTGTTGGGTGTCCAGTGTTTCCTATAAAAACAAAACAAAAAGTGTACATAGGTCTTATTGAACAATTTCTCTTATCAAATATTAATAAAATAAAACTTTTTCTCTGTAGGACTTAAATTTCTGACTCTACTTTTATTTATTGTTTTTCTTCGTTTCAAGGGTCCTTTAAATTGTCCATCACTAATTATTAAGTTTGCAACTAATTTCTTGTTTTTCTTATGCTGCTATATTTGTGCTTCAGCCTCAACTTATTCTAAAATCTAATTCTCAGGTTGTATATTGGAACTGGATACATACTGGATGCACAATTATCTAATGAAATTGGTACAGAATGTCCAACTAACACTTTAAGTTTTGATGAAACCCTACTAAAAGACTCAGGCAAAAATGGTTTGCACAAAGAGAGCGAGTATTATTATCTAAAGTTAAATTTAAAGTCTTAAACCAGTTCTGGCAAATTTTAATATCTGAAGGAAAATGAAAAAGGTTTAATACATATTTGATTTTCCAACTTTCTGAATTTTAGAATAATACTTATTTAAACAATTAGGAACTGAACAAAAATACTCTCGAGAATACCTAACTATACCCGGGCCAGACATGTTTTGTTTCAAATATAAAAACAGAATTGAAAATCCATGAAATAGGATATTATATAAGGTTAAGAAAACAATGATAAAGTCCTTAAATAAGTCTACACACCTTAAATATTAAATTAAATTGCTAATACTTAATAATTACATCAAATCAACACTGTTTATCGTCTTAAAAAGAACTTTCATCATAATTCATAAAATAAGTTTCATCTTTTGATCATTTCATTATCATATTTGGCCTTCCGCCATCACGGTTTTTCATTTTTTACGAGGTTGTCAACTCCTTCTTTTTAAAATCCCAGCAATAGTATGGACATTGTTGGTATGGATGCTATGGTGCGCATGTAGATTGATAAAAAAATAAAGTAAGATGAATTTGAAATAACTCTCATCTCATGAAAGTTTACGGAAACCGGCAACATCCCTTTCATACTATTGCGATGGTGGCTCTAACTAATAGTATGCTGGGAACTACAACGTGTTGACAGTGGCGTGCATTTAAAAAATTAATCTTGTTTTATTAAGGGCCATTTGCACCATTAGTCGTTAAGAACTAAGCGAAGCTTAAAGTGACATTGCTAATGAAAAAAATGTCAGTTTGAGCTTGCCTTATTTCTTAACGACTACCGGTGCAAATGGACCTTATTTATCTATGTTGGATAAAGTAACGTTTTTAATTTCAGATTCGTGTTTATAATTTTTAAAATAACCTCAGATTTTGTTACGATATTTTTGCTGTAGATCGTCTCATTCTATTTTCAGTCGCATATTTTCCCCGTTGAGAACTTAAATTATTTTATTAGTCTCTGACTGTAGTTATATTCTGAATTTTGGTCTCTACGCTATTGGCTATTTATTCTAGTTTACGCTTTGTTAGCTCCATTTTGCACGTGATATGAACGAATAAATAACAATAAACTATTTATTAAATCCAAAATCACCATATAATTGGAGGTAAAGATATTCTTTCTCTTTCGGCAAAACAAAGGGAATCGTATAAAAACACATTTAAAGGCAACCCAGGGACGGACCTAATTAGTTGTATGTTACGCTATAAAGAGAAAATGGTGTACCTATTTAAATATTATCACATTATTCGCATAACTTCCTTGTTCGATTATTTAATAAATATCACTAAATTTAGTTTTAAAGGCAACACTTTCGAAATTGATCCGAAATAAATATTCACGACTTGTAATAAAAATCGCCATGAAACTATAATATTTCATCCACTATTTTATTTATTTGAAGTATTTAATTATTACATTGAATATTTAAAATCGATGAAGGATGTTACGAAAAATGCTTGAAAAACTGTTATTAATATCATCTTGTTAAAAAAATTTAAATAACTGTGACGAAAGTCTAATTTATTTAAAGTTTATTTATTTAAAAACACAGTTTTTACAATTTATTTCAGACGTACTATTTAATTTATATAATATTTAGACACTAACTAACAATTCTAATTTATTTATTACACTTTAACTATTCAACACAACGTTCTATATTAAACTAAACTCGGCGCTGATACGTCGGCTATTTATATTAGTCCAACTCCGCTACTGGAAGATACGAGAGGCTCTCGAACATTCCTTTTTATGTCTAAGCGGCACTCTCCGCCATTCCAGTCGCTTCCAGTGCATCAGCGGCAGACATTTTGTCGTATTCGTGTACATTCGCGACGCGGTCCGGCTGTTTACACACGTCAGCGTTGCTTCGATCACGAGTTGATTGCGTGCATATACAGGGTCGGATAAGGAATTCATGACATAACTATGGAATTAATTAATCTGGCTACATTCCTAGAAAACGAAAATAAGGAAAATACCATGTTCCTTTCCAAAATAACGTGAACCATCAGATACGTGGTTATATTTTCATTTAGGTTTATAACCCAGGAGTCCACGGGAGACTCGACGGGGGTCTACGTAATAAAAATGGGGGTCCACAATCGTAAGCGAGGGTGTATGAAAATTAATTTGGTTTTAATAGTGTAAAAAACTTCAACTGTTCATAATATAAACAGTCAACATTTTAGTTACTAAAATGTTGACTTGACTTCTCTTAGGCAGATAATATTTTAAGAAGCTCAGCGACTGTTACTTGTAAAAACTTGCATATTCCATATTCAGTACAATGAGTTGGAAATATTCCATAGTTACTTCCAATTTTGGTGACACAGAGATCGCAACTGGAGCATAGTTTTTGAGATATACCTCCAAAAACTTCTCTAATAACATCTAAAACGGTTTCAGATAACGCAGAATTAATTTTTTTTTGATCTCTCTTTTGATATTACTCCAAATTAATTCTATGGCATTTAGTGTACGATAATATATGTAATATTTGTAACATGCTTTTAATTTCACTAACAGAGAATCAGGAAATCTGTGTGGCGCAATGATGATGAGTTCAGAATAGGGGTTGCTCAGGCGCCAGTTTTGGTAACACAGTTTGCTCTGCGACCCTCTATAGCACACCAGAGTGTACTCAAGGTTAACTCAGTGGAGTAGAAAAACTTTCAGGCGGTCACTTTTAAAGGTAGTCATTATTAAAGGTAGTCACCAAATTAGTATTAAAGCACTTATCTCCCTTATACCTTGTACCCTTCAGTACCATGAAAGAAAACGGTCAAGAGCCGGTAATAAAAGAAACAGGGATAAATAACAAAATTTATATTTCCAAAAAAAAAGAAAAATAACATCTCGGCCGAGTATTGGCTTCCCCGGTATACAGAGAACAAATTCTTAACACAAGAACACCGGTCAGAAAGATCGGTTGAATTATACAAGGAAATCAAACAATCAAATGGGAATTTATGATTATACAGAAAATAAATTTTTCTACATAAATTAAAATTAATTTTCAAAAACAAATAATTTAAAATAACTAAACGGTTTAAAATTTGGGAACAATTATGTTCCCCTTGCATACAGAAAATTAATTTTTACCTAAATTAAAATTGTGCACCAACGGTGTAATTATTACCCAAAAAAAAAATAAATTGAAATAATTAACGATTCAAAAATACCAGAAACAATTAAGCTCCACCTTGTATACAGAAAATACTTTTTTTACATAATTTAAAATTAATTTTCAAAAACAAATAAATTTAATTAAATAAACGGATCAAAGTTCAGGAAACAATTATGCTCCAACCTGTATACGGAAAATAAATTTACCAAAAGAAAATTAATTTACAAAAAAAAATAAGTTGAACTAAATAAATGGTTCAAAATTCAGGAGGCAATTATGCTCCACCCTGTATACAGAAAATATTTTTTTACATAAATTAAAATTAATTTTCTAAAACAAATAAGTTGAATTAAATAAACGAATCGAAGTTCAGGAAGCAATTATGCTCCACCCTGTATACGGAAAATAAATTTACTAAAAGAAAATAAATAAACGGTTTAAAAATCAGAAGGCAATTATGCTCTACCCTGTATACAAAAAATAGATACACTCTACGGAAAATTAATTTTCATATATGTATGTGTATTACGGTATGAACGAATGCCGTATCCATCTAATCCACAACAGTTAGGTTTGAGATTTAGGCCTTTCAATATTGCAAGAAATTTTTTTTTAACTTTAGGAGTCCGAAAAAGCGAAAACTACCTCTTTTCGAGCTTTCGCTATTGAAATTTCACTAGTTTTCTCCTCCTCCTCCCCATCCTCCTAAACAGAAATTTTATTATATTTTTAACTTTGGAAAACCGGTGACTAAAGAAATTTTAGAAAATATTTACAAAAATATGCCATCACTTGTAACACCCTGTATCTCGAAAACGAAACGTTTTTACCTATGTTCATATAAACTTTTACTTCTATTTTAGGATGTAGATTACGCTGTTAAAATAGGACTGTCTAATTTCGGGACACCCTGGATATATATATATTCTGGTGTCTTATTTATTGTTCTTTATTTATTTTAATTTTTACGCTTTGAACTTGCTTTATACCTAAAAAGATCAATAAAGTACCAATAACATAAATTTAAGTTCATTGTTTTATTTTCAACATGTTAAGCCTCTGGTCGAATTGCATTCGTGTCAAAATGGAACACGATTTCATCCGGCGTTATGATTCCTCCCTTTATTTTCTTAGTTTAAGCTATTATTTTCCAAAGTGGTTCAGGTGGACCCCCAGGGGTCCACGGGAGACTCGACGGGGTCTACGTTGGGCGTAATAAAAATGGGGGTCCACAATCGTAAGCGGGGGTGCATGAAAATTAATTTGGTTTCGATAGTGAAGCAATATACTATTAAACAATTGATTACTCATTTTTCCATGTGATGAAGAAATTCTTGTAAAAAACTTCAACTGTTTAAAATATAAACAGTCAACATTTTAGTTACTAAAATGTTGACTTGACTTCTCTTATCAATATAGGCAGATAATATTTTAAGAAGCTCAGCGACTGTTACTTGTAAAAACTTGCATATTCCATATTCAGTGCAACGCATCGAGACTTGTCGTTGCCGCGGCGCTCGCCGTCCCGTCCGCAACGCTTGTTTAAACGTGCAAATTAATACGACTTGTGGTGTATGTGCTTGCAATCTTGTATGAACGTGTTTGATTCTTCAGCAATATACATAAAAATGTCAAGAATTATCGTTACTCATTTGTTTCTGGAATTTCAAAAAGAAAAGTGAATCGATATTAGTGATGGCCAGTGACTGAATTTGTTTCCAGACTTTCGAAAATAAAAGTAAAGTGAATCGATATTAGTAATTGCCAGTGTCTGAAAAGTAAGTATACCTACCTGCCTAATTGTTATATACTTTATTTTAATTACCTATCTAATTCATTTAATTATTACGGACTTTTGATACCAAAATATTGTTTAAAAGTTTCTATAGAATTTACAGAAATATATTAAATTATAATAAATGAAATAATAATTTTATATCACATTAAAATATGTTTAGCCGTTTTCATGAAACTCTATTATGGATCTTAGCGATTTATTGCTTTTAATAATTAGAATCATTTTGCAGCCCGAACTTTGTTTATTTCATAATATTTATTAATTAATCATATTATGTTAAAAGAGCCATATCCTGTTAAGTTCGAATCGCCTTGAGATTACTAAAACAAAGTTTTTTTTATTTATTTACTTATACATTTACAGGTAGGTAATTGATACAAAACATGGCCGGATCTAAGAAGAAGTGTCGTCAGTACAGTGTTGAATATTTATAATTTGGTTTTCTTTCATCAAAGGTAGACAAACGATTGCCCACATGCCTTTTATGCAACAAAGTTTTAAGCAATGACTCTATGAAACCATCAAAGCTGGAAGATCATCTAAGAAGGTGTCATCCTGATAAAAAAAGGTAAAAATTTGAAATATTTTTAAACATTAAAGGAAAAATATGAAAAGAGACCCACAGTACACAGTATGTTCTCTTCAACGTCTGAAAGCAACGATGATGGCTTGCCGGCATCTTACAATATCTCATTACTTAACGCGAAATCAGGAAAACCCCACGCTATTGGATAACAGTTAATTTTACCTGTTGTTGAAGAGGTTTTAAAAACTGTTCTGATCTTCATTTGACATACTCAAAAGAACTCCTTTGAGTAACAATACTGTACAAAAACGTATTGATGAAATAAGCACTGATGTTGAAAATTTCTTGTGTGATTATCTACGAACAACTCATTTTTCTATTCAAATGGACGAGTCAACTTTACCTGGCAATGAAGCATTATTATTGGCATATGTTTGATTGGTTATGGGCGAAGAAATTCATGAAGAGCGAAAACTTTGAAGACGGACACTAAAGGTGAATCAATATTTAATGTTTTGAGTGATTTTTTTTATAGAAAAATCGATACCATTCACAAGCGTTATTTCGGTGGCAACAGATGGAGCTCCTGCCATGATCGGGCAATATCGTGGGTTTATAAGCCATCTAAAAAAGACTTATACCAGAGGGAATTGCGATTCACTGTGTTATCCATTGGCAACATATAGTAGCGAAAAATTTGAGTGATAGATTGCACCAATCGCTTCAATTTGTGAATAATGCAGTTAACAAAATAAGACGCAATGCATTGAATACGCGTTTATTTGCACAATTGTGCGATGAAAATGATAAGGACTTCCAACGATTGCTGTTACATACCGAAGTACGCTGGTTGTCGAAAGGTGCATATTTATCAATATTTTTGACTCAGTTTTAGAGTTTTTGGAAAGTAAAGATCCTGATTAAAAAAAAAACTTGATCAATTTTAAAGCAGATATCGCGTATTTGACAGATTTATTCAAAAAATTTAATGACCTCAACTTGCAATTACAAAGGAACAGCCTCAATTTAATGAAAACAAAGAGTGTAATTCCAGCTTTTTTGGTTAATTGAAATTTATGAAGGAAAATATTGGTCGGCGCGAATTTTCACAGTTTTCAAACTTTTCGCAGGTAGAATGCCTTGATGAAGATATTCAGACATACGTTCAACATTTGATTGCCTTGCATGAAGATTTTAAATTCAGATTTAAAGATATTCTGTCGATGTAAATACCACCATGGATCATAAATCCATTTGATGAAACGAAAGTGGAGAATGTGATATTACAAGAGGAGCTACTCGAGCTTAGCACTAATGAGGAGCTGAAAGTAACATTTAAAAGAGGGTATCAAAAATTTTGGCTGCCAGCAGAAATACCCGAAAAATATCCTGGACCGTGGGGAATTGTGCAAAAGTTTCCGGTAGTATTTCCCTTGTCATATCTCGTCGAAAAAGTTTTAGTGCCGTTACAAACTTATTAACAAAAAAAAAAGGAGCAGATTGAATATCACAGAAAGGGGAGATTTACGGTTATTCCTTACAAAACTCAAGCCAAATATTGATAATTTGCTGTCAATCCATCAAGTACATCCCTCTCATTAAAATTATATTTTTTTTGTAATTACCATTGTAGAAATTACATTACGTTATAAGTGTTTAATTTTAATTGTATTACGACGGTTATAACAATAATGATTAATAGTGTAATAATATATATATTTAAATAAATACCTACAACAAAAGGAAATATACTATATTTCTTTTCACCACTCCGAATGGGACGTTTTCTAAATAAAATTTGTAAAAATTGATTGGTTCTTGTGCTGTGAGTCACTCTAGATTTCAAAAAAGTAAAGTTGGATGGAGTCACTTTTTCGTTTGTCCAACTTTGCTTTTTTGACATCCACTCACAGCACAATCAATTAAAATTTATTTGAAAATTTGTTTGGTCGACTTTATTATCAATCAATTCCAACTTTTTATTTTTTCGAAAACTGTTAATTCGTCGTTAAAACTCATCTAATTTTCACTTTTTTTTTCTTCGAGATTTAGAAATTGGTAGTGATGTAGCTACATGGGGTCCACCGGATCCAGCAAAATTTTGAAAGTGGTCTGTGAAACAAAAGAGTTTGGGAACCTCTGGTTTAAGCAAAGACATTACAACATATATACAAAATGTTTCATTCATAAATCCCATACAATTGCGAACTGTTATTGTTTCAAAATTGTTAGTGAGTGGAAGAGAGAAAGACAGATCTCTTATGACCGGTTGGCAACGTTGTAAACAGTGTCCATAATATGCTCGCCAGTGGCGTAGAGTTTTAAACTTACCAGTATTGTTAGAGTAGTATGTTAAAAAAATACGTAAATATGTAGGTATATTTTTTTAGTAATATAATTATGATGATTTTTTCATGTAGGTAGATTAGATTAGATTATGAGTTGGACGTTATTTGTCCTTGTCCACAGCGACCTTTTCAGATCTATTGTGGGACTCCTATTTGTTTTAGAGTATGTCGTCTAGCCTGGTCTTTTTTATTAGTCTCAGTAGCTTTGACAGTGGCTCCCGCATGTAGTTGCATGCAATTGGCTTTTCTTCGCCCAATGTTAGAAACCTCGTTCCAGCCAGGCATTCACATTGGCACAGGACGTAGAATATTGTTTCCTCTTCTTCTTCACAGAACCTGCACAAAGTTGCTTCTTCTGCTGGATTTATGACACTCATGTGCCTTTTGAGGCGACAGTGTCCAGTAAGAAGGCCTACTGTTATCCTAACGATTTGACGCTTTTGATCCAGTAGGTCTTCCGTGAACTTGGCCGATGGTTCCTTGATAAACTGTTTGGCCTGTCTCAGTCTTAGATAGTTGTTCCACCATTTCTGAGACTCTGTTTGCATCCATTGTTTAATGGATGCCTTGCAGAATGCCTTAGCAACTCCACAGAAGGGTCCCGGGCCTGTCATGGCCTTATCTGAGCCTCCTCGGCCTAGTTTGTCGGCCTTTTCGTTGCCCTGATATCCCTCATGGCCTGGAACCCAGGCTAAGATCACCTTATTTTAACTACTTAGCTCTGTCAGGTCTTCTAGACAGTCTTTCACCAGTCGTGATTTGATTTCTGGTGAGAGAATTGCCTTCAGAGTATATGACAATAGTTTTGCATGATAATTGCTGATTTTTCATGTAGGTAAATCCAAGTACAAGTAAATTCAAATACAAGCGAATTCAAGTTACCTTTCGATTTTTAATATTTATTGGTTTATAGTTTATTGGCATTTACTATATATTTGACTGGTATGATGTTAACCAAAATTATTTAAAATTTTAAATTAACATAAAGTAGGTAGGGGTATCTAAATAAAACACTGTCCTAAAAATATATAATTTTTTAAATAATAATTAGAAACAAAAACATGGCATGGAAAAAAATATCGTAAAAAAACTGTAAAAATTTTTAAAATAATGTTTTAAATATATAAAATACTTTAATTTTATTAACTAAAGTTTCATTAAATTTTTTTTATGCTTAGTTATTAATGTTATAACTTACTGCAACGTTTCTTTTTGCAGCAGGTGGTGTTCCAAAAACAGTTGAATCAGAACTAAAAACCCATACATTAGATATACATACATATAGGTAATAAATAAATAATATATAGAGGTAAACAAAAAATTAATATTTTGTATTTTTACCTGTTGGATAAGTCATCCAAAAATAGAAAGCCCTCACACCGTCTGGAGTTTGCATCTTTTCTAATATATCTAGTACCATTTGCACGTACCAAAACATTTTCAGGAAAACAGTGTTATAAACACAACTCTGGGTTTTTTCGAAAGGGCTGATTTTCAAGGATTCCTATTAGAGAAAACCAAAGTTTTCTTTTCTCAGGATCTTGCGGAAACCTAAATAGAGTAATAAAAAATATGTATAGGTGCTCAATAGGTAAATCATTTTTAAGGTATTCTCTACATTTTACGTTAAATTTTCTTTGCCACTATTCATTATTTATTTATTGGTATAAGAAAAATTTACTAATTTATAAAAGGAATATCACTTTAAAAACTGTTTTAAGACTGTTTTAGACTACACAAGTTTTTGATACAATTTCTTGTTCAATTTAAACTGTATATTATCAAACCTGCAGTAAAATGTCTGAAAAATTAGATTGGATAATCATTTTTCAAACAATTTACTATGCGATCCTATATAATTTAAATTTTATAAGAAATTGTATCAAATCTTATAGCCCTACTCCACTGGTTCAAATGAAAACAACATATCTTAACCTAAAAATACTTAGCGATGAAACCATACATTTCGACTTAAATGATCTACCTTTTTGAACACTACACATGCATGTACCATAATTCTTTATATTTCTCACACAAGTTCACAAAAATAGTATTTTATAAATGAATAAATCAATAAGTCACACAAAAACTGTCAGGTACTGTCAGAAATACAAAATAGCGGTTATACCTGATTGGCAACGTTGCGGCTGGTTACGGTACTACACTTCATTCATAAAAATTGTAAATTCGTAAAATAAGATATTCAGCGTTGCCGTATTTACGGAGTTCTTCGAAACCCTAATATTTTGTTTAGATTAATATTGATTTGTTAATAAAAAAATTAGCTTATATTAAAACTTCAAAGAATAATTTGATTAAAAACATATTTTTATTTATATAATATACAATTATAGTTACAGGACACATCAAATTTTATTTTTCGAAAGTAATTTCTCCAAATATTTTTGACAGACTGATAAAATCGGCAAAGACGCAATAAACGAAAATCTGGTGGGAATAATGATTTGCCACATAAAAATGTAAACAATTTGGTCTCTTAGTTGTAATGTCTTTGGGTTTAAGCTAACAATAAGAGTCTACGTCAAAAAACGTCATTATTATGATGTCAAAGAAAGGCTTAGCTTCAAAAAGATTGTATTAATAAAACCCACTTATATGGTAATTATTAGATATTAGAAATGATTAGGACAATGATTTATCCGACTTCAACCTTTCATGGAATCTATTTTGACGCAGGCATATATTTATAACAATCCACACCTTCTAAAAAGGTTCACGGTTAATTTTGGTGTAACTTTTTTAAGGAGGCTCCAGTGCTCCAGTTGGATGAATTCGAATTTAATAAATACCATAGCGTACATATTTAATTTATTTTTTATATGTAAGACCGGGACTATACATAGCGTTTTATCGGGAGCGTTTTAGCGGGACTCGTTTGGCGGGACAGGTACAATACATTGTTTTAAATGCGGAAAAACAGCAGTTGTATAAACGGCGCCATTTAAAACAATGTGTCATACCTATTGTTGGAAGTTAACTCACTTTATATGAAGTGTTCTTGTCAGCACCCTATATATTGTTTTATAGAAGTTTGTGGTTGTCACTAATTTTATCTTTTGAAGTTGTCATATATCTTTACATAAAATAAAGTATTTACCAATATTCGTTAAATTAATAAAAGTATTATCCATATTAACGAAATAGGCTATCGCCGGGTAGGTTATAGCTCTATTCAAATCATTTGGCGACCGTGACAGGACTGGAAGATATTTTTTGAACATTTAATTTGTAAATCATCTCATGGAGAAGCTTCTAAAAGCGCAATGTTCTCACAGGACTGCCTTTGAACGAATATTGGATGAAACGATTAAGCTACTACGAGATGGTCAGAATATTTTTGAGATACAAGCTAATATTAGAGTCCTTGATAATAAAAATGAAATTTTGACCAAATTTCACAAAGAGGTAGTAGATTTTATGTTTGATAACGATTTTGCCGATGAAGAGATTGATGACCAGATGAAAAATGCTGATTATTTGACAAGCAAATTTCAACACTTAAAAATTAGGGTTGAACATCTAGTAACTAAAGATTTTGCTGAAAAAAGTATTATAGTTAGCCAGTCTAGTTCTTCTAAACATATAATGAAACTTCCAGTTATTGAACTAAATAAGTTTGGAGGAGAAATTACCAATTGGTTACCTTTTTGGAGCCAGTTCAAAAGAATACATGAAGATGAATTACTAGACAATGAAGATAAATTTCAATACTTGATTCAGTCAACAGTTCCAAAATCACGAGCTCGATCGTTAGTTGAAAGTTACCCACCAACTAGTGAGAATTACAGTAAGGTAGTCGAAAGTTTGGAATCTTGTTTCGGAAGAGCTGATCTGTTAATTGAAGTTTACGTTCGCGAATTAATAAAATTGGGGCTGGAAAATTTGAACGGAAAATTTAAAATAAGCTCTTTGTATGACAAATTAGAATCCCAATTAAGAAATCTAGAAACACTCGGTGTAACATCAGATAAATGTGCAGCCATGTTATACCCATTGGTAGAGTCCTGTTTGCCTGAAGAAATTTTACGTGCTTGGCAAAGAAATTTGGAATTTTCTTCTGATTCAAATATAAAAACTCGTTCAGACAAAATGATGCTGTTTTTGAAAAAAGAAGTAGAAGGAGAAGAAAGAATAAGCCTAGATGCTTCTGGTTTTGATTTACAGAAAATGAAAAAGAAAGACATTTCAGATTTCTCGACTTCTAAAAATACGCCAACAGCTGCTGGTTTAGTAAATCAAACTAATCCAAAATGCGTTTTCTGCAAACTTGAGCATTTAAGCATTAATTGTTTTGAAGCATTAAAATTATCGCATACTGAAAAAAAGAAGGTGTTATCACAGAACGGATGCTGTCATCTGTGTTTAAAATTTAGCCACATTTCCCGTAAATGTCGTAGTGTCGCAAAATTGAAGTGTAATAATTGCAATGGTAAATATGCTACAGTTATGTGCTTTAAAAATGAACAAAATAAAAATGTTTTGCCTGCTAAACCCCCACAAGTCGAAAATTTGTCAAATCAGGCATCTTACCAACAAGTTTTTCTTCAAATATTGTTAGTGCAAATAAAAAACAAAACAAACGTAAGACTTGCGAGAGCTATTATAGACACAGGATCACAGAGATCCTATATTTGCAAACATACGGCATTAGAGATGGCATATGAATCAATTAGAGAGGAAGAAATGATTCATGCACTCTTTGGTGGTTATAAGTCAGAAGCCGTAAAACATATATGTTATCGAATTAACCTGAAAAGCCTAGATAATCAATATGAATGAACATTTGAAACTTTAGACCAACCACTAATATGTAGCAACATAGAATGTTTATCAGAGGGTCCTTCGTTAACAGAACTCAGAGAAATGAATATTCAAATTACAGATACCAGCGATGGTCCTATCGAAATTTTCATAGGGGCTGATATAGCTGGTAAAATTTTCTCTGGGAAACGAAATGTACTAAAATGTGGTTTAGTAATTCTAGAAACGTCATTTGGCTGGACTATAATGGGTAAAACTAATCAAGTTGGTGATCGATGTTCCGTATCCATGTTAGCTACTACTTTCTACTTTCGAAATTTTTCAATAAGTCATTTTTGGAATCTAGATATTTTGGGAATTTCGGATCCTGCTACAGAAAGTACGAAGGAAGAAAATGAAACAGCGATTCAAGATTACTTTGTAAACACAGTTACTAGAGAAGAAGGTGGACGATACAAAGTAAGATTGCCCTGGATTAACAATCATGCTCCACTTCCAAGCAATTATGAAATTTCTAAAAAAGATTAGATAATTTGATGAAAAAACTAGAAAACGATGCAGTAAAAAGGACCGAATGGATATTAGGACGAGTGGAAACCATTTTTCCTGGTAAAGATGGTAATGTTCGAGTCGTGCAATTGAAAACTTCGTCTGGACAACTTTTAAGACCTATTCAAAGATTGTATTTATTAGAGATGCACGAAGAAATACAGAGTAGAAATGCGATTGTACATAAAAATAAGAATACCCCACAGGAATCTCATGATTCTGAAGATACTTCACAAATTTCTATA
Source organism: Psylliodes chrysocephalus (assembly GCA_927349885.1). Lineage (NCBI taxonomy): Eukaryota > Metazoa > Arthropoda > Insecta > Coleoptera > Chrysomelidae > Psylliodes > Psylliodes chrysocephalus. The sequence goes on from OV651816.1 coordinate 47,827,132, forward strand.
GAAGACAAAAATAAAGAAAAAGTTATATATTCAAGATATAGTAGGAAGATACAACCACCTCAAAGACTCGGTATATGATTTATTGTTAAGTAATTTATATTTTCAGAAAATTCCTTAAGGTGGGAGTATGTTGGAAGTTAACTCACTTTATATGAAGTGTTCTTGTCAGCACCCTATATATTGGTTTATAAAAGTTTGTGGTTGTCACTAATTTTATCTTTTGAAATTGTCATATATCTTTACATAAAATAAAGTATTTACCAATATTCGTTAAATTAATAAAAGTATCATCCATATTAACGAAATAGGCTATCGCCGGGTAGGTTATAGCTCTATTCAAATCACCTATCCCGCCAAACAGGTTCCGCTAAAACGCTTCCGGTAAAACGCTATGTATAGTCCCGACCTGAGGAAAATATATTGATCGGTAATTGGAAACAATGGATTTTCAGGTATCAATTTAATAAAGCATACGAATATTTGTATTTAATTTTTCATCAAATTCCAAATAATTACATAGAATATTACTTATTTTGACTAAAAGTATATATACCTACAAAACAATGTAGATGCCAGTTCCTTCCAATTAATAATTAAAAGACTTCATCTAAATTAATGCATCCAAGAAATATAAAACGAAAAATAAAATAACGAAATATCTTCTTTATGAGGAACAAGTAAATATTAATATTAATGAATGCCATGAAAATCTCAATTATCTGAGCCCGAAAATGCTTTTTATATCCTTAATTATCACTTCCTGAGAAGTTGTAAAATAATTACAGGTACCTTCCCCCATCTGAGCTTCTATTTCTTTATACGATGCTCCCAGAGGCCGAAGTTGTAATTATAAAATATAAATTTAAAGGTCATAAAATTTGTATGTAACATGGAGTGGATTTTCAAATTTATGTTTATGATTTAAAAAAAATTTATTGGTTTAAAAATTATTATACTTAATGAGGATGGCTATAGGGTGGCCCACAAGAGAATGGAAAGTATATGGATTTCGTAAATAATTAGATTTGAATCTGTACAATCCCTCATGAGATAGAAGGTATTACGCCGTAAACACATTTTATATTTTTAAGGTATTATTTGTTAGTTATTAACAAATTAATAGTTAATTATTAAGATATATATTATTACAGTGGCGGCTCATGGTAATTTAAAATGGGTGTTCACTTTTTTTAATAATTTTATCATTTGTAAGTTCGGTTCAAAACTTTGTACGAGTGTAGTTATTATTATCAATATCATACTGTTTTTAAGCACTACAACTATTAATGAATGAATAAATTAATCTTTTAGTTATTGTAATATTTGTTTTGTTTTTAATACCTTGAAAACCATTATAAACATTATTAGTTAGTCAACTGACTTTTCTTCATATTTTGAGATTTTTTTTAAATGTAGAAAGCTTGACATTGATTTTTGTGTAAAAAATATTATATGAAACTACCTACCGTTTTTCGGTTTTTATTATAAATTTAATCATTTTCATAATTTGTCACACATGTTAAATAAAATAATATATTTTTTTAAATAGGTACCCTTTATTGGTAAAAAAAATAAACTAAAATAAGTATTTTATAAGATCAGTCTCATCACAATACATAATATTACCAAAGTATATTAACCATTGAGTAGCGACAGCTGTGGAACCGAATTCTAGTGCGCCGACGCGAAATAGAGAGGCGAAAGATGTAAACAACCCCTTCACTTTAGTGCGGCAGACATAGACCTTTTATATATTGTTTAGCGGCAGCTGATATAGGAATTCGTTATTGTGGACTTATTAGTGCTCTTTTATTGTGTTTTTTAAGATCTTTTGGGATTTTGTGAGTTTTTTATTATGCCAGGAAATGCATGTGCTTATCGACATGTTTAAACAACGCGAAATTTAAAGTTTGAGACAACTCGATTAATAAATAAGAAGGTCCATAAGTAATAATTTCTATTGTTATCAAAAATCAAAACCTGCGCACCTACCAACTTTCAAGTCTCTAGCTCATCCGGACGTAGGTAAAAAAATTGAAATTTATCAATATTTTTATATTTACTACATAAGTTAAATACTCATAAATATAAAACTGCCTTATGACCAAACCTTTATTATAAATGTAAACTACAAAAGAGTTTTACTTCTAATTACGTCGAGCAGTGTAAACATCACATTCAAGACCAGTTTATAATTCGAGCAGTATTTTAGTGTGTCCTTCCGTCAATAACGTCAAAAGAGAGAGAAAGAAAATTTGCACCACCCAAGATCAAAGGGACCGACGCTTTATGTCGCTACTCAATGGTAATAAACTTTGATAATACACAGATACAAACTAGAATGAAAATATATAATGCGTGGCATTCTAAATTATAATTTTCACAGTTTAACAAACCCCCTTAACCCCCATTTTCAATCAGATTATTTTCAGAATCAATAGGCTTCATCCCCTTGTAGAGCTTGATTTTTCCAAAAATTTCAAGTTTATATTATTGTTTGTTTTTGAGTTAGATTTATTTTAAATATTTCAACCTCCCTTAACCCCCCTACTTTTATTCAATTTTTTTTCACAATCAAAAGACCTCCTCTCCTTATAGAGCTTTTTAATTTTTAATCATCCGCTTCTGCTTCGGAATTGTCAGTTTTCTTGTTTTAATCTGACAGGTTAAAACGACTAAACCGACAATTCCGGAAGCAGGAGCGGATGATTAAAACGCACCTGATATTTTGCTTGCTGCTGTCAGTGTCAGTGAATATTATTTTTGAAGTCACAGTTTATTGCTAAAGAATCAGTTGGCTCACTCGGACCAGTTGAAAGTTCCAAAATAACATCCACTCCAGGGATACAAATTCAGGATACGCAGAAGACTGCTGTTTTATTATAGGCGGTTGTCATATATTGTATTATCCGAGTTGCACAGTGTATAAACTGAAACATTGAGATCCAAAGTGCCGACGCAGAGTGAGCGATCTGATTCTTTAGCTGTAAACTGTGTCACAGGTTCAAAATGGCCGCGCCCCACATACTTTGATTACTATACGAGGCAAGAGAGAGGTCCGACACGCCCAACATATCATTGTTTTCTTAGCCTTATATAATTTTATATTTCATCGATTTTCATTCTTTTTTAATATTTGAAACAAAAAATGCCTTGCCCGGGTATAGTTAAGTATTCTTGAGAGTATTTTTGTTAAGCTCCTAATTGTTTAAATTATTCTAAAATTCAGAAAGTTGGATTTTCAAATATTAAACATTTTTTTATTTTCCTTCCAATATTAAAATTCGCAGACCATTTTTGCCTGACTCTTTTAGTAAGGTTTCCTCAACACGTAAACTGCTGGTTGGACATTCTGTACCAATTTCATTAGATAATTGTGCATGTAGTTCAAAAATACAACCTGAGAGTCAGATTTTAAAATATGTTGAGGCTGAAGCACAAATGCAGCAGCATAAGAAAGACAAGAAATTAGTTGCAAACATAAACTTAATAATTAGTGATGAACAATTTGAACAACCCTCGAAACGAAGAAAAACAATAAATAAATAAAAGTAGCGTCAGAAATGTAAGTCCTAATTTTACATTTAAAAGTAATCTAATAGTGAAATTTCCATGGAAATTAAACTATTTTTCTTTAGTATCGAAACAGAAAAAACCTTTCCGAAAATATGCCTAAGTTGCCATGGCGATGGTAGAGAAAACGCATTTTAGAAGTAAAAAAAAATGGGTGTAAAATTTCCAATAAACTAATTTAATAATGCCAAGAGGAATTGTAAAACTGTTTTTTCACTTTAGTCAGCCCTGAATTCATTTTTTCCAATCAGTCGTTAAAAATGATTCCTCCATTTAATCCAGTGCTCTTTCAAATATTTCACGCATTCCTCTTACCTAAATAGTCTTGACGTATTATGAAGATTAAATGGGAAAGGCCAATCGTATCACCTCGAACATCATGAAACTTATGAAGCATAAATCCGAATTATGGGACCACAAATTTCGAGACGTAGGAAGGAGTAGGTACTGGCGAGGCCCGACTCATGATTTCTGGCGCATCGAACTTTCATGTAAATTTCGCCATCGCCGAACTTTGCGGAAAATACATTTTCATTGAATTATGTTACCGTATATTTCATAGAAAGTGTAATTTAATGAGTTCGTTTAAAGAGTCGCTCTACTTCGAAGTGAAAACGCTGGAATGGGATTCAATAACTTTATTGATTTATTTCTCTGAGTATTACAAGGAGATATAGTTGCCGAATTGTAATCTTATTGTCGAAATATTAGGCGGCGCTTGGGTAAGAATATTTACGAATTAACATAAAAGGGAAGAATAGATGCGGAATTTATAAAGAGCGAAAATAAATTATTCAGAATTATACTACTTCCTAAATAAAACAATACTAGTACATAAAGATTGTTGTTCTTTCCAAATGTTGGCTTAATTGGAATCAACATTTAGAAAGAACAACATGGAAAGCGGAAACATTATTGGTGATGTGAAGCCGTCAGAATTCTTAATTCTTCTAACAAAATCTCAAGAAGGGGTGGGTGATACAAAAAAAATAACTAAATAAATAAATAAAACTATTGAGTAGTAAATTATTAAGTAAGTAAGTATTATAATGTTCATATACAGGGTAGCTGTTAAAGATGGAACCAAACCTATAGTGCTTAAACTAGCTTTAACCTGAGAGGCTGACTATACTAGGAAACTTCCCTGCACAACTAGCAGTTTTAATGAGTTAACTAAAAAGAACAGTTAAATTAATTTTATTACATTTTTTTGGCTCTGTGTAGTGCCTAATGTAGCAGTATATACTCGTACTACCTTTCACCTTACACTTGAAATGTTTTCGGAAAAATATATCACCTTTATTTATACAGCAGTCTAATATGCCATCTGAAAAATGTTGGATACCACGAGAGGATATATATTTATATGATATGTTGATTTTTTAATTTGTTTCTTTTTAATAGCAAACCGAACATCTTTAAAATTTCAAATTCTTTCTGAGTCTTAATTTTCAGTCTTTTTTTGTGAAAGTTTCAGGAAATACTAATAATATCAAAACAGGGCGGAGAGACCTTATTTTTTTTGTAAACCTTTGAAAAGTATTTATTTTGTTAATTTTTAAAAGGAAACAATTATACGCCATTCTGTATTAAATCTACTAAAAATTGAGGCTTTTTCTTTAAATAAATATCTAGTTTTTAAACGACAGAGTTTCCCACCCTTTTTTTAAATAGAGTGCTGCCTTATCTTGCACAAATTTAAAGCTCTCAATATTCTCGAGACCTATAACCTCGCAAAGTATTCTCAGTGACGCGCTTATAAATACATGTTTATATAAGAAAATTTACAAATTTTTACTTTTCGTTAGAGTTTAGGTTTGCTCTTAAATCAAATAGGTTTTTATTTTTACCATTTGAATAATGAACCAATTTTTAAAACACCTACTAAAACAAATTTTATATTAAAGATATCTGTGTTTTATAATTTAACATTCAAACTTTATTAAGATTGTTACTTTCATATTATGACGAGGTAATAAGTTGAGTGCCAGACATCCATTTGTTAAACAACTTCTCAAATAATCTAATGCCGGGATATTCGCAGAAATGTACCTATAAAGTTTCAATTGCATTGTTATCACTTTCTGCTCTCTCTATTATTAGGTACACATTTCCACCTAAGTTATGTACGCATATTTTCTCAACAAAGCCGGATTTCCCAAACGAAAATCCTGTTTTCCTCATGACACTGTGTAGTTTCCTGTAGTTGGTATTTATGAGGGTTGTACTTAGGAGGAGTTCCCTAAATAGTGAAGCCATATAATTCGATCTGTATCTTAATATAGACTAGAAAGCAACATGATATTCCTTTATAGCGTATGGTCTAAAAGTTTTGGGAATACAATCAGGTGCTAACAACTTCAATAAAAATATCTATATAATCTTAACAAATATTCATACAATATCTCTTAACTATTTTTATTACCACCTAAAGTTCGAATAATCGATAAGGGACCATTATCTTCGATCTGCATAAGTTTTCCCCTGACGCGTTGCATCATTCTTTGGACAACCCCAGCGTTGATTTCCCTGATTTTTTCCGATATACGAGGTCGGAGTTGTTCTTGATTTTGTGCTTCCAATCTGTTATTGTAGGCTTTCCGGGTCAATATTGCGGGCCTGGGGCTAAGTTGTGGGGATTTTCCACTTTTGGTACAAAGTTGAAGTTGGCTCCATACCAATACCTTGTGATTCTCGCATAATAAAGCAAGATCTGGCCAAAACATAATTTCGTCATACGCATGATTTGTATTTAGCAGTTTAGAAAGCCCTCTCTCAATATTTCGCTCTGCATTCAAGGCCTTGCCACGAACAACACCAATGTAGGGCTGTGAAATGAAACCAGCCTCAGAAATGACAAACCATACACACCCTTCATCTCAGAGTGAAATATTTTTCATCGTCCATCACATCAACTTGTTGACACCCGCCTTAACACGCGGCAACATCTCGGAATTCTTTCTAACTGAGCCTCTGTGTATTTTTATGATTTTCTCCTTTTCCGAAAGACAACATTGTTTCTTGATAGGGTCCTAAACTCCGTAGTCTTTCCAATATGAAATTTCCTGGCCGGTTTTCGCTGTGAGATTCCAATACTGTGTTTAACTAGTTGAATAAGTTTCCCCTCTCATAATTGGTTTAAAACCCGCGGCTGACCGTTTTTTGGCAAGTTTATACGTGTTATCCCTTTTTCACAGTCTTTGATTGTACGATAAATTGTCGATTTACTTGTGTTTTGATCTTGATAAATTACGACAATCTCTCGTTTCGACATTTGCCCAACCAGACGAAAATAAATTTACTTGCTTATTTAGATGACATGACCTGCTTGATTAAATGCATTTTGTCACTCAATCAAACCAGATAATTTTTTCTTAAAATTTCTGTACCATACGTTATGAGTCTGAGACGGCTGGGTTTCGAATCCCAGACCGGACCATGTGGATTTTTAATTAAATTGCATGGTTCGGTTTAGGATTTGATGTGTGGCGTATTAATAGAAATTCAATTTCTGTTGATATGACATGCAGATTAAAAAAATTCGCCATACATTACCGTCTCGATGATGGTGGGTGAGGTTTTCCGGGTTTTCCTCACCTGTAAGTCAAATGGCACCATCAATCATCTTTAAGTCGCCCCGGAGCGCCACGGCAAATAATAATAATAGCCGTCCCTTTCCCCGGACAAGCTCAGCTTTTGGGGTTAAAATTCACTCGTAAGGGGGTGAATTAGGGAGAGTATTATTATTATTATAGCAATTTTACGTTATCTTTCATTGAGCCTACTTATTAATAAAACTATACGTGTGCACATTTTTGAACCACCCTTTAAAATATAATATGTTATCTAGTGTTTTGGGATAAAACTTAAAAATTGAATGAAATTAATAGACACCACATTTTCGATATGATCTTAGGCTCTCTAGTTCGTCGACATCGCATAGGAAAGTCATACACCGTCCTCATTCCAGAGAGAGACGAGCATAGCAAATGTGAGATTTCCCTTTTCCAGATGGACTATGTACTATACGAGGACGGTTCCACAATTAAAAATCTGATGTGTCCAACACATGACTTTCCTATCTAGTTATTATAGGCTTTTTCCGGTTATTTTGTACAACCTATTGCAGCACCTCTAAAAATGTTTAGAGGATAAACTAAATATATACATTTTCCACATACATCTAACTCGAAACATTTTTCTATAGATATTTATTAAAAACGAAAATACTGAAAAATTTAAATTTAGCAGTTTTCCTTCAATTTTTCCAATACGGTCCATTTTATAAAAATCATATAAAAACAAAAATTATAGAGATCGATATCACAAATAACTTTTATTTAAACAATTTTCCTAAAAATTTAAATTTTATTACATTTTGTCAAATTTCTCGAATACGGACCATTTAAAAAAAATTATATAAAACCAAAATTATAGATAATAATATTGTAAATAATTTTTATTTAAACAATTTTCTTCTCTAAACATAAATAACAGATATATTTCATAAAATATAAAAACGGCCTCCCATAAAGTACCGCCCCAAATGTTTCGCCTTCGTCCAAAATCTGATCATTTCACCTCAGGCCGAAATAAAACTTAAGTTTAAAATTTACTGTTTTTTCCTTTATCCGTTTTTAAGTTTTCTTCAAAATTCTAAATTTACACAATTTCTCAAATATCTCGAATACCGTCCATTTTAGAGAAATTATGTAAAGAATAAAAATTATAGAGAATTATATTACAAACAACTTTTATTAAAACAATTTTTATACAAAAATAATTTTTTTACATTTTGTCAAATTTCTCGAATACAGACCATTTTAGGAAAATTTTGTATGAAACAAAAATTATAGATAATAATATTATAAGTATCTTTTATTTGAAGAATTTTCTTCTCCAAACGTAAATAACGGATATATTGTTCCGACTCTGCCCAAAATCTAATCAGTT
>OV651816.1:48515984-48538984 GCA_927349885.1 Psylliodes chrysocephalus
CAAGCTAAAACCTCGAAAAGAAATGTTCATAGATTATTCACGCGACTATTTTAGTAGGTAATTAGATCATACTGTCGAACTTGGGTCCCATGGATTATCAAAAACAAACTAAAAAAAATCAAAATAAACTCTCTCCGCCAATGGAATATTAGGGATTATAATATTGGCAAAAAATGAGAAGATTAAACGCATCACCAAGTATCACAAGCGCCACATCGGAAAATACATCAAACAACGAGTCAGAAACTTGTGAGTATGTACCACATTAATATTTCAACTTAATAAGACACAGACAGTTACCGCCAAAATATACAGAGTTTGTCCAAAAAATAAGTCAATTACCAAAATCAATTACCAAAAAAATGTTATGGCGAAATCAGATCGTAACAACTTTATTCTGAACAATTTAAATAACTTGAATGTTACTTTTACTGGCACAGCCCCAAATCAGAATACCACACGTCCATACACGTTTCAATTTCTGCCGGTACAGGAGCAGTTTGTTGTATGTGGATAATTTGTAGTTTTTTTTTAGCAACCAATACATTCTTTTGTATTTTATACCAAGCTCTTCACATTTATTTTTTTATATGGACATTTCAGCGAAGTATAGTATTAAGTACCATCAAGTAGCGTCAAGTAACATCAAGAAGAATTAAGTAGCATCAAGTAGCATCAAGTAGCATTAAATAGCATTAAATACCATCAAGTAGCATTAAATAGCATTAAATACCATCAAGTAGCATCAAGTAGTATCAAGTAGCATCAATTAGCATCAAGTAGCATCAAATAGCATCAAGTAGCATCAAGTAGCATCAAGTAGCATCAAGTAGCATCAAGTAGAATCAAGTAGCATCAAGTAGCATCAAGTAGCATCAAGTAGCATCAAGTAGCATCAAGTAGCATCAAGTAGCATCAAGTAGCATCAAGTAGCATCAAGTAGCATCAAGTAGTATCAAGTAGCATCAAGTATTTTGCTGTATTGGCATAACGAATGTTGCCTATTCTAATGAAAATATATTCAGTTTATTTATTGCTAAAATTGATATTGATAAATTATTCTTTACGTCTAGGTATTAATATAGTCTAAATATGTTTGAAATTTTCTATTCGCTTCTTCGTGATTCTTATTAACAGCCAGGGTTGCAGTATTCTCATCAAATATTGCGATAGTATTATGCTTAAGATTAGAAATATCTCGTACGTATAGCAAGTAGAGTACTGGACCTAGTACACTACCTTGAATTTATCTTGCTTTGATATCTGTTAGGTCGGAAAAGTCTACTTCCTGTTTTATTCTTATAAATAGTTCTGAGTATTGATCTTGCAGGAACATGTTCAATTTTTAAATCCGGCCTTCATGCCATAATTTGTCAAAAGGCACACCCAAAAAGATAGTTGAGCAATTTTTTTTCTTCTATGGAATTCTCGATGATATTTAAGATTCTATGATTTAGGTCTATGGTCCAGTATTTTTTTTTGCTTTTATTTTAGGAATTAATCTCCTAAAAACAATTTTTCATGGAGTTTCATGGAGGCAATAAAGAGATGGGTCTGTAAGATGTAACTTCATAGGGAAGTTTACCTGACTTAATTATCTGCCACCTTCCATCTTTAGTACGTACATTAGTCTGAATGACGCATTGACATTTTGACAAATTTGACAAATTTCTTTGGTAATGAGGTTATATTTGTTTGGATTTTTATAGAAACTTTTTTTGGAGAGGTAGGTTTAACGAATGTGTGTTCATGTTCTAGTTTCATTCAGCCTTAAATATTTTCACTATTATTGGATTGGAAGATACTCTCTAAATATTTCGAAAATCCGTTTGCTTTTTACAAATTATTTCAGGCCCAGCTTTCATCTCTGTTTCTGGTTTCTGATTGGTAGATTATGTATAGTAGCCTTAAAGCATGTCTTTAGCCAAAGCCTTTACCTTTCATTTCCAAGTTAAAAAGATTCAATACATAATACAATTTCATTATGTATGGGCTATATATTTAGACCCTAAGGAATAACAAATCTACTTTATTTACAATAACAGTTTAAAAAAACTGGTTTTGGTTTTGTCATTAAAATGCCAAAAATATTCTGTACATTTATTAACGTTGGTATTATAACATTAGGTGCCATCAAAGCTAAAATCTGTATGGGTTACGATTAGCTTACCACGACACATGGTTGTTAAATTAAAATTATTTAAAGACTTTACTAAATTGTTAAAATTAATTTTTCACTATTTTATAGGAAGGATATAATGATGTACTTACTTTGTATCATAATTTTTTATAGTTGCAGTAAGAAATATGTAGATATATGATAAAACTTCTATCATTTTATAATAATTGTCTGTTGTACACAAATATCTTGCGAAAGCTGGGTCGGTCCTGATGTTAAATAATTCCCTGTTTCAGTGGTTTGGGGGATACCGAAACAAAAACCCTGGGCTAACATATTTAGGATGTCTTCCAAAGCGATTAATTGGATTTTCATGAAGGAATGCAGTAAGTGATAAGCCTAATTTTAATTAACGTTTTTCCCACTATTTTATGTCGCTATTAGCGGCTACGATTTTTGCTTGTTAATGGGTGTCTCATAAAAAAAATGTCATATTTTATCACGACCTTTTGATGTTGGTAATGTTTTATTAATTAATATTGTTTCGTTGTTATGAGTTGATACAAGAAAGATATTAATTGTACCTAAATTAATTATTTTCACAACAAAATCCCTGAACCCATGTTTAATAAAACTCAAATTTATAATGTTCTGAAAGACAACTTTCGAACGAGGGAATACAGTTTTCTGTAAAAAGTTTTAAACGCATTGAACCTACCAAAACTTGTTTAAAAATGTCTAGTATATAATCATTGTTCATACAAAAACTAGATAAATAACCATGCTTATTGTTGTTGGCAACATAAAAATTAAATAAGTCTTCATTATTTAAAATCGGCGCAAGTATGATTTGCGACGATACAGCAAGATTTTGTGTTTTAACAACGCCATTTTTGGTGTTTTATAGATGTTTAAATACGTTGCATAGGCGTATCCACAAACAAAAATTAAAATAGTAAAATATGGGTAAGAGGTTATGTATTTGCGAATGTGGTGAAAAAAGAAAACATGTAGTCTAAGTCTAAACCGTACCTTAAAAAATGGTGAAAAAATACCGGTGTTACTTCCGAATATTTCTTTGGTAAAAATGTTATGTAGCATATGTCGCTGGGTTAGAAGAATTGGGTTCTTTTGTAGAAATAACTAACGAGTCATAGGTAGTAGAAACAGAAGTGTTTTTTATTTACTAATTTCACTGAAGTAAATACATGGTGGTTGATTCCATTTAGATATAATAATTTTCTTATCTACACTAAACAGTTTTAAATATTTACAATTTTTGTTCATCACAATTTAATTAACTAATATAGTTGATTTTTTAGTTACCAACTTGAAAACATTTGTTTGTTGATTTTTTAGTTACCAACTTGAAAACATTTGTTTGTAGAATTTCTTATGCCATAACAATTGTAGAAGAAATAACTTTCACCAGAAAATAAAATGCATTAAACGCTTGTAAAAATGTAGAAAGTAACGTGCCGTCGGCAGAAAGCACCTGAACGTTCGGATAGCAACGACAACTGTGAGCGATGATGGCAAAAAGACAACTACTGAATTCTTTGGTGGCACTAAGACAACTACTGAATGCCGTTCGCGTCGAGCTCGCCCTAATATATACTGTTCGACCGAAATGAGTGTCCGGGGCATAGTTGACGCACCTATTCGGTTTCAACCAATGAAAACATCATGACATAATGAAATACGTCATTTGTGCTTCGTTAACTATGCGCCGGACACTCATTTTGTTCCAATGCACCGCTGTGCACCTGAAAACACAGCTGTTCGACGTTCGGTATTCTGAGAAAAATGCTATTTATAGTTTTATGACTTCACATTATATTAGGGTAAAAAGCAGTCGAACTATTTGAGAATTGTTTATTTATTTAGTAGATGTAAAATATTAATTTGTTGATGTTTTTACTGGTGAAATTGTAGAATTTAACCAAATGGTACTAACTTTAATAACAAATTCTCCATTAAAAACTCAAAAAATTATCTAAGACAGAACCTACGAAGACACTATCAGGCTCTCTTTTGATGTCGAAACACCTCTTTCCTGGTATCCGCCATAAGACTACATTGACTTAGTTAGAAATCTGTTTTTTTCAATAACACATCACCCTTCACTTGTGTTACCACTCCACTAGTTCTTGAAAAATTTTGTTTTTAAATTTGGAAAATAAATTTTATATTCAAAACACTCTATTAGCCATAGGATCTAATTTATCACCTTTCCTACGATATCTTCATGCATGACTGTCAAATGCCCTAGTCTCTGCTCCATCGTCGCACATAACATTTTAGTTTTAATACTCGTAATTAAATTGATTTCATAGTTTTATTAAAATTTGTAAATATAGACGAATTAAGAACTAAAATTTGTATATTTAGGACCAATATTTTCACCTATGAGTAAAGTTGAAAGTAACTTCTTTGCTGATTAAACTATACAACTATTGTACGTTAATCTGTCAAGTGAACCTACATGTCACTTTACTCAGAGGTGGAAAGATCGGCTCTCAAACTTAGTAACTAAAAAATATACTGACAGTTGATTTGACAGAATTGTCACTTATTTAAAATTTAAAAATAATAATAGTGATGACCAAAATATGAACTACGAATAGTGGATTTAATTTTTTTCTACACCCACATGGATATTAGCTTATCTACGCACTGATTACAATTACTATTGCGTTCAACTGAACGAATATATTTCATACCTATCCTACATCTGGTTACTATGATTTTTAAAATTTTTAAAAAGTAACAATTCTGTCAAAGTAGTTGTCAGTATATTGTTTAGTTATTGAGATTAAATCTACGTAAAAATGAGTTATTCTTGTGTAGAATGAATAAATAATAGCACTTACATTTTTGTTCCTTCCAAACTTGTAAATAAGTCATACATTTTAATCAAATCGTATGAAACTAATTTAATTACGAGTATTAACACTAAAATGGTAATTGTGTCGATGGAGGTGAGAACAGAGCGTTTGGCTTCCTTGCGGGGGACCCGGATACAAATATGGGCTGGAAATTATAAATTAAATCTTTTTTAATTTATTTTATAAACTAGTGAAGTCATATTTTTTTTAAAATTAGTTATTTTGTCCTAATAACCTATAATAATTTTTATAATTTGTAGATTTTTGTTTGTGGGTCATAAAAGAAATATACTGTTCAACTCGAGTGGATTGTCCATATCCACTCTTGTTGCACAAACTACTATTTTGCAGTGTTCCTACTAGGTAAAATGGATATGAAATATATTCGTTCAGTTGAAAGTAATGGATTACTTTTTCGACTTGTAGTCTGTGCGTAGAATTGCTAATATTCATGTGGGTGTACAAAATAGTATATTGTGCAAAAGTACAGAAAGCAATCAATTCCGCACGATGTGTGAAACTTGTGGCGCGAGCGACTGCGGGTGCCACAATCACAAGAGTGTAACAGTTTTTTATCCCGCTAAAAGGCGCAAAAACTGAAATCGACCTGTATTCTTAAACATCCACGTTATTAATACCCAAAATGCCCATGTCAAGTTTTCGTTGGGTAACCTTGCATATATATAAAGTATCAATATTAAAGAAAAGTTAGTTATAAATTATAATCTTTAAACAAAATATAAATTAAATAGATCGATCCCATATTATTATTAAAAAAATACTGAATAAATTATTTTGAAAACTATTGAAACCAGTTGTAAAGTTTGAAACGAATAAATTGGTAATTAAATTGAAATTTTTGTATTTGATTGTATGCTACTCTTTCCACTTCTTGAAAAATGATTTCCAATAAAACAAGAAATAGTAAACAATTTACAATAAAAAAATGTATCCAAGTGTTCACATTTGCAACTTGTTACGTGTATCAATATTCATGTCTGTTTCTCTTTATTTTCAAATAAACAAATATGGCCGTCAATACAAACTCTACAAAATAAATAACTTGTCTTTATCGGCGTCACACTTCGCACTTTTATTATAAATGAAAACAAACTTTTAATAAAGTAAATGAGTAGGAATGTTATAAAGCCAATCTTCTATAAAACTGAAGGTAAAACAAAAAAATAAACTTGATCTTTCATAAGCTAAAATAGATAATGGATTACGGCTTTTATAAAGACGATTAACGCAGAACATCATCAATTTTCTAAAAGATCCGTTGAGTTAATATCTAAAAATTTTCTTCACTATTAATTAAAATCAGCCTCTTTAAATTGGAAAATGAAACGAAAACTTTTTCGATAAAAACTTCGTTCAATTTCAAATAAAACTCATCTAAACACATTTAGATGAGATTTTATTTTAATATTGATCGAACAAAATAGAAACGTTCATCAATGGGTTTCCAAGTAATACAAAAGTTTTAATTTAAAAAAATGTATGTAAAAACGCAGTCTGTCAAAAGCTTTCCATAAATATATTTGTTATAATTTCACGTACTTGACTATGAATGGCTTACCTATACTTAGTTTTATGCCGGATATGTTTATTAAACAATATCTAAGTATAAGACTTGATAATATTAAATACCAATTCATAAATAAATATATAAATAAATCCACAAAAAATGTTTCTAATCTAGGACTTAAAAACCCCCACGTATCCGAACTTACAATTATATTATTGATTCTGAACTGAGTCGCGAAAGTGTAAACACTGGTATACGGCTCTCTGCGATTTTTAATAAATTGTGTCGAAAATACGAGTTGTTTATTAATGAACTTGTTACGATAAGTGGACTAGATAGTCATGCATCGCTCATGTTATTTTCGTTGTGAAGTTTACACACAGTAGCCTATGTTTATTGACTGCGATTATTTGCAATCTACAAAAGCGGCAATTTAAATTCAGAATATACCGCTACTGTTAAAAATATCATGTCTACTACGAATAATATTTAGGAACCCAGTATCTCTGCACTCCAAAATAAATCTTACGTTTCTGTAGCAAAACATCTCCTTAGCCATCGTACCCTAAGAGGAAACAAGCAATTCTGCTTGATGTTGTAGAAAATCTTTAATTGTTTGACTATATTAAATCAATAGGTAATATTGTTGTCCTAAAAAATATTACACATGCTTTAAGAATATCAAATAACAGAATATGCATTTGCCTCTCCTAGACTGATATTGTTAACAATTTAATTACAGACTATCCCATTATCTCAATACAAGAAAATAAACTGTTAATTCGCAGATTTGTCACTCCATCCAAACGAATAAAAATATCTAATGTCTGCCCATCTACTCCAAACGAGCTCATAGAAAGGGCAATCAGGGATTAAAACTTAAAATTAGCGTCTCCTGTTTATCTTTCAAGAGCTGGAATCCCGGATGAAGAGTACAATCATATTTTAAGCTTTAGAAGTCAGGCGTATATTACTCCAATAGTAGAAAATATTGATATCCAAACTTCTGTTATTATCCCTCACGAAGGCAATAATTAAAGAACCTTCATATCTACTGATAAAATGCAATGTTTTATTTGTAAGCAGGCTAATCACATTGCAACTGTCCTACCTCAACACCTGTCGATCCTGAGGAATCTGAAATTACTGCTCATGCTGATACTCCTGTGGAATCTTAAATTACCGCCCATGCTGATACTTCTATGGAATCTAAAATTACCGCCCATGCCAATACTTCTGCGGAACAAAGTATTTCGTATCCTACAGATTTTAGCTCTTAGCCAGAGACTCTGCACTGGCCAAAAGAGAATTTATGATTTAGCTTTAGTGACCAAAATAGCCCTTCTGAAACCCTGGAATTGATCTTCTCTTCTCTGCAGACCCCCATCCAATGCTCCCACCACAAACTCCCCTCCCAAAAAATATCCCAAAAACCCAAAAATCTGTTAAAAAACCCACACTAAAGAAGGCTAAAAAAGAATCTTCAAAAGATGCTAAACTTTCTGATGCCACCAAGGCCGCAATACAAGAATATTATTAGAAAAACCCCAACGATCTCTCCCTAATAGTGCATAAATTTATTGCTTTTATAGAGAACACCTTTGGATGTAGTGACCTCTATTCTGAAGCTTTGCAATTTACCTCAAATGTTAGATTTCTACTCAAAGATATACGAGTACACCTAATATATCCTGAAATACAAGATCGGTCACTAAACAACAGATTCTCAAGATTAACAAAAAAAATCAAGCAAAGATTGGTGAAAAAGGAAATGGAAACTGGCAGCATCGCCAGCTTATCCTCACTGACTTCTGTCGAGCAGGATAACGAAGATGTCTCAGACTATTCATAACATTCTCAAAAGTCTTTCTATTAACCCACTAGTTATTTCTACAAAAAAAACCTATATTTTTCATCTTCAAACTAATCAAGTGGAATTGCGATGGATTCTATCCGCGTCTGAAAAGAATCCAACAGTTAATTTCTGACACTAATGTAGATATTTTTTGTCTACAAGAAACCAATTTTAAGGAATCCCACAAACGTAAACTCAAAGGATTCGATGGTTATCATATCATCAGAACTTCTGGTTTAATTTCAAGTGGAGAAACTTCTACATTTATTTTTAATAATCTGTACTCCAAATACTACTTACCTCTAATCACTAATATCGAAGCAGTAGCTGTTTAAGTTTGGCTAAGTCACTATTTGCAATATTTATATTCCTCTTCTACTTATTCATTATCTGAAAATGATCTAACTAATCTTATAAATCAGTTTCCTCCCCCTTTTATTCTAGTTGGCGATTTTAATGCTCATAATAATAAAATATGGGATTCCGAAAAGACTTCTGGCAGAGGAAAAACTGTTGAAAACGCTTTAAACAACACTAATGCACGTCTTCTTAACAACGGTTCCGCCATTCATTTTAATATATCTACTATGAACTTCTCAACAATTGATCTAAGTCTGTGTGATCCTAAAATTATCTCCACCCTTTTCTAGGAGACATCAGAGTGCCGCTACGACAGCAACCACTTTCCTATTATTATTTCCTACATCTCAAGAAAATCCCCTACGAATACGGATAACATAATTAAATGGAAAATTGATGGTGCCAATTGGGAAGAATTCAGATCACACATTGACAACCATGTAACTCAATACCAACTCTCCGAAAACGTTGATGAAGCTGTTTCTGATTTCAATAACTGTTTGACTGCTGCTGAAATATTCATAGGAAAATCTGCAATTTCTAGTAACCAAAAATCAGTTCCTTGGTGGAATGACAAATGTGCTAGAGCTGTTCAAGAATGTAAAACAGCATTAAACAGATACTGTAGAGCTACAACTCTAGAAAAGCTCATAAATTTTAAAAACTCAAAGCCAGTGCGAAACGTAATATAAAGGAAAGCAAAAAAGAATCGTGGAATAGCATTGTGTCCTCAATTACATCTGATACCACTCCTAGTGAAGTATGGATTAAAATCAGACGTAAATAGATCTAAAATGAACATTCCAAGATAACTATGTAATGGTAACGTAGCAACTGACAGCTAAGCAATAGTTAACATAATTGCTGAAAACTTCCACAAAAATGCAAAAACAAACAAGGAAACATATCTTCTACCTCAATTAGCTCAGTTATATCTGCTCTTCCGACTTCTGATGCAGACTCCAAATTTTTAAATCTCCCTTTAATTTACACGAACTTCTTGATGCTCTCTCTACATGCAAAAATTCAGCTGCCGGACCTAACAATATTCCATTTGGTTTTCTTAAGAATTTGCCATCCTCAGGACTCACCAAACTTCTACAGTTATATAATTAGATATGGACTGAGAAATATTTTCCCAAGCTCTGGCGAGAAGCTGTAATACTTCCAATTAAAAAACAGGGAAAACCACCCGATGATCCAAACTCATATAGGCCTATTTCTTTGACCTGCACGATGTGCAAACTAGTAGAAAAAATGATAAACAGAAGACTTCTTTGGTATATGGAGAAATATTTAATTCTGACACCTGCCCAATCTAGTTTCAGACCCCAACGCAGCACCTTAGATAAACTATCAATACTACAGTCTGCTGTATTTAGTGCTTTATCAAAAACACAGGATGTCGTAGCAGCTATCTTTGATGTCGAGAGTGCCTTTGACACCCTTTTGACACCTACTATTCTCGAAAAACTTAAAAACTGTAACGTCACCGGAAACTTATTCAGTTTTATTAAATATTTTCTTACTAACCGTGTGTTCAAATTTACTACTAATGGAAAAACATCTTCTAATTTCTCTCAAGAAAATGATGTACCGTAAGGCTCGGTTTTAAGCGCGACTCTTTTCATTCTTGCTATTACCGACATATGCAACTCCACTGGCCGGTCAAACTTTCTCTATATGCAGATGACCTTATTGTCAACTATTCTGGTAAAAATGTAACATCTACTTCGATACTAATCCAAGAAGCTGATCAGCTCAGTATGTGGTCTACAAAAACAGGCTTCTACTTCTCCCCTACAAAATAAAAAGTATTAAAGTTCAGCAGACGATCATCCTGCTCATTAAATCCTAATATTTCCATAAACGGTAGTCTTTTAGCAGTAGTCGACCATCACAAGATCTTAGGACTTATTTTTGATAGCAAACTTAACTGGAAGAAACACCTCTGCGAATTGAAAAATAACTGCCTAAATAGACTTAATATTCTGAAATCGTTATGTCACCATCAATGGGGAGCAGAAGAAGAAGTTATACTCAAGCTGTACAGAGCACTAATTAGATCCAAGATAGATTACGGAAGCTTCATCTATATGTCGGCAACTAAATCTGCTCTAAAAATTCTGAAATCTGTTCAAAATTCTGCATTAAGAATATGCTTTGGAGCTTTTAGATCCAGCCCCTCTGAAAGTTTATGCTGTGAAGCTAACGAACCACTTCTCAGGCTAAGGCGACAACAGCTTCTTCTTACCTACTGTGCAAGGGTTTCAGCAAATGCCAAAAACCCAGCATATTCCTTAATTAACTCGGCATATTCGAAAGTCCAAGTTTTCACTAATATTATTCAAATATTACCACAAATCCTGGCTCTATATCTCGCTGATATCGATTTATCTCGAACAACTCCAATTCCTATATCTCCTATGCCGCCATGAGAAAAATTTCTACCACTTTTTAATACCACTATAGCTCATGACCCTAAAAACGAAGCTCCAAGTAACTTTCAAAAACAAGCTTTTCTAGAATTCATAAATTCTTCCCAATTCGACACCATTTTATTTACAGATGCTTCGAAAATAAAAGACTATGTCGGATGCTCTGTGATCTCTGGCCTTGATATCTAAAAATCTCCCACATTTTGCCAGTGTTCACACTAGCGAGCTGTTCGGCATCTACCAAGCTGTAAAATCTGTTAAAATAAACACGAGAAGAGAAGAGTGGCCATTTCCACAGACTCACTTATATCAATCACGTCAATAAAAAATCGTTCCTCACAAAATTCAGTGGTCCAAACAATACATGAATCCTGTCATCTTCTCATTGCGCAAGGAATGTCTATAACATTGATTTAGATACCATCACATGTGGGTATACCAGGCAACGAGGCAGCCGACCGTGCAGCTAAGGATGCTTATTCATCAAATTTAGCAATGGAAAATATGCAGCTACATAAAGACATCCAAAACCTTTTCAAAAATAATATTAGAAGAACATGGCAAACCCATTGGAATATAATGACATCTAAACTACGTGATATCCAACATCGAACCGTTTAAAATGCCTTATCTTTCAAGAAAGAACAAAATAACCATCTGAAGACTTCGAATCGGTCATACTCGACTAACACACGGTTACATAATGGCTACCGTAGATCCACCGATGTGTCAGAGCTGCATGCTTCCCCTAACCGTCTAGCACATCATCATAGACTTTGCGAACCACAGGAGAATCTACAACCTACCACCAAATCTGAAAAAAGTTCTTAGTTCTCAAAACCAAATAATTAGTATTATTAAATTCCTAAAAGACATTAATTTCCTTCACAAGTTATAAATACTCAATTGTTTTATTTTTTATAATATTAAATTATTTTAAACCTGTGTCAATGACCCTGGCAGTCGAGACACTTTAATTTTAAATAATAAAAAAAAATTATATTATTACAATATAACCATAAAATAGTGATAGCATGTAGTAGTAAATAAAAGAACTTTTAAAGAAAAATGACAAATAGAAGAGCTTACAAACAGAACAAAGGTAAAATAAACGTGAGAAATTAAATATTAAATAATACCAAAAATATAAGTATTATACATTGGGCATATACGAAGTCCCACAGATCATAAAAATTTCACTGAAAACAATAATTGTTTATAGATATAAGAATTTATGACGATACCATGTAGGGCAAACTATAAAACACGAAAATTAAATGGTTTTATTAAAAAACAACTACTAGCTTTAGCACTTAAATATTTATATAGAAATGCATTAAGTAAAACTGTAAATAATTTATGGATCTCTAAAGTTATATCTATTACTATAAAAATTTAAATATATGGCTTAAGTTGTAAAATTTAATAAAATTATGGCAAGGAATTCTTGTTTACAGTTGGGTATATATTTTTGAAATGTGAAAACTATCGATTTGTTTGTATAAAGGAATCAAATTTTTTTAATAGTTTAAAGATTGTAATATGATCTTGATATTTTATCTATTTTTGTAGTGTTTTAAGCTCTTATGATTTTGGGGAGTGGGTCAGGTAATTAAACAACTCGTATTACTTTGAAAAAGAATGTTGAGCCCCGCTATATTTAAAACTTTCTAAACTTGACAATAGATTAGTGATGAATATTAGTGAATATTAGTGAATATTAGTGAATATTAGTGAATATTAGTGAATATTAGTGAATATTAGTGAATATTAGTGAATATTAGTGAATATTAGTGAATATTAGTGAATATTAGTGATGAATATAAAAAATTACTAACCATTAAGATATTATAATTAAATAAGGTTTCAGATAAGGCAGCGACAAATTCTAATTCACAGAGACTTACTTATTCAAATTTAACTGATTTATTCAAGACAAGACTTATCTGTTATAAAGGAGGTAGTATTTCAGGAGTGACTGTAGAGGCCTTCTTCAAGAGAATTTGTATGAGATACTTCGGATATCATCAATTCTTCAAGTATAAACCTTCCTAGGTAAACTTAAATCTCATAAACTCCTTAGATGACTCGAACTAAACCTCTTGATATACTTGAAATAAACTTCAGTAGCTGGAACTAAACTTCTAAGTTTCTATACTTCTAAACATGCAGCTTGAACGTTCTTCCAAACTTCTAAACAATATTTTTCGATATATATAACTTCTACAGAACCATCTAGATACAGCCAGGCTTTTCAAAATCGGACGGTCATTAAAAAATATTAAAGACAATTAGTACATCGGATGTCCAAGATAAAAGATAATTAAAAATTCAATAAATCAACTTGTTCGTTGACAGAGACGAAGCGAAAATGACAATCCAAGTTTTGACATAAGGCATAAACGACAAATGACGTTATGGTAGATATGTTTGCGTCAAAATAACGAAAACAGTTCCAACCGTTACAATGTTTGGGTCTAAATAACAAAAACGGTTTCAACCGTTGCAAGATTTGCGACATCTAAATATGAGAAAAAGTAGTCGAAATCCAGATTTTTTGCAACAACTAGCTCTAATAAATTTATTGTTTACAAAATTAAACACAATTAAATTCTTTACAAGCCCTAATTATAAAAAACGACTATAGTTCTATATTTAATCATTTTATTAATTTTTTATTCATTTATTTAACGTCGGCCTAGTTCTAACTAGGAGGTAAATACCGATGCTGGTCAGCACGCTACCCACAAATATTAGAAATTTAATTAAATACTTTGTAGCTTCAACAAGAGATAGGGATCCTTAAGGAGCCCAACATCTATGGACTCTTTACATCTCCTCCAAAAGATGGCACATCCCACGCTATACCTTGTAGTCATTGATATAACGCCTGCCAGCAGTGGTATGCAACTACGTGGGTAGTTTGTTTGGGCTTTATAGATACGTCGATTTTCCTTAGGATAGTTACCCTTCTAAGTACAAACTGCGCGCAACCTTGCCTAACTGGATTATATCGATAAACAATAGTGAAGGAATATTTTAGAAAATACAACGAAAGAGCGGCCATCTTACTTTGGCTAACATAAAAAACTAAATACATATTATACTTAAAAAAATGTCATTTTGGATTGGTTTCGTTCTTTTTAGGACATCTCAGTTATCCACTGTAGTTGTTAGAAAGACTAAAAGAATTTAAAAAATCCCGGTGAAGCTGACTTTTGCTTGGCTGGTCTAGTTTAAAATCAAAAGCTCCAATTAAAAGCTTTAAACGATCTAGAATAATTTAACGAGGCAGTTTTTAATTTTTTATTGGTACATGTTTAATCCACCGAAATAGATCATTAAATTACTGATAAAGCTTCATTATTTTTTGAAGTTTTCGAAAATTCGATTCTTTCTGTCACTGTTTACTATTTTGCAGTTTATTTAGATCAGAAACTGCGTGATCTTCGATTACTCAAAGTCGAGGTGGTGATTTGTATTTCTCTGCGGTCTGTTATGAGACTATATTTTTTTATATTTAAGATTATAACCATAGCTGTTTTTATAATAAAGGAGTACATTGTTAATTAACATTGAAGGGTATAAGTATTGACAATTTATTAAACGGTTTCGTTGTCTCATTGCATTGCTATTGTTTTATCAATTTAGATTGAAGACAACGAAATATATTTAGCTGCCATTCAAATTGATTTGGTGCCTTTTAAATGAATACTTTGAACCTTTGTACCAAACGGACCACGACTTTCTCCACGTAGAGCGAAACCGGAGCCAGGAATATTAACGTCACCGATACATCTTCGTAAGTTAAAAACTGCCTTTGTAAGTTGAATTTAGTGGCAATCATTAGACCTGCACGCAGACTGAGTTCTGCGAGAAATTTAGGCATTAGCAAATTACATTCTTAAGAATTTAAAAAATCAGTTAATTTTATAGATTTATAAGCCGTTAAAATTCGTTAAAATCATGATTTTGAATTCTTCTAAAATATGACCTTTATCAAAAACATTTATATATTTACATATTTTATTTTTGTTGAAGTGAAGATTATGAAAAGTGTGTCCCGTTTAAAAATAAAACTTATGTAGAAATTGTTTCAACAATTTTAGTTATACATTGTCAAAAACTGCATTTATTTAATATTCTATCAAAAAATTACGCCGGAATAATTTTCGACATTCATGCGCCAATTCTTCATAGACTACATAGCTAAATATATATTTATCAATAATTGTATTCTAAAAATAAATACTTTATATTTAATAAAATGCTATCTTAAAATTTTATACGAAATTAATAAATCTATGCGGTTTATTAAATATAAACCAGTGTATAAACGAAAAATACTCTACGAACAAAAACATACTGTTGCAGCCAATGTAATGACTTTTATGTTTATAATGAAGTAATAACATTTTTC
Source organism: Psylliodes chrysocephalus (assembly GCA_927349885.1). NCBI lineage: Eukaryota > Metazoa > Arthropoda > Insecta > Coleoptera > Chrysomelidae > Psylliodes > Psylliodes chrysocephalus. The sequence goes on from OV651816.1 coordinate 48,531,593, forward strand.
CAATTCCTAACTTTTAATACAAGGCAAATTGACAGCGCTGATTTAAATAATAAAAATGACATGTCATAGTACATACTCTTGAAGAAATATTAAAATTACATTAACTAATATGAAAATAATAATAATTAATATTACAAAAAATTAAATGTATCAAATTCCCATAGCTATCTAGGTTTTAAATCAAAACATATATGTCACAAAAAATAACCAATCTTTGACGACATTTCTATGAGATCTCATTAATCCCATATCTACTTCATCAGCAAAGAGTTACACGAAGCACTCACTATAAAAATTAATGTGTCGGAATGATCCCGGTCGGCTGTGGCATCGGCGAAGCGTGTCGGCTCATCGCAACGCCCATTGGTTTGTCCAGTTTGACGGATCCGCGTGTCACGCCGTCAAATCGGATTTCCGATATATTTGCAATTGTTTTACCTCCGGTTTGTTCGGCCTGAAATCGGTGCACAGTGTTCAATTCCCTTGATTTAGGAGGACACAAATATATGTGCTTTATTCCAACTTACGAGATTACAACTGCATAATTTTAACAGGTAATTAATAAATAAAAGTAAAATAAAAATATTCAGACTTTGGATCTTAGTCACTAAAGTCTGAATTATAAGACGAAAAATAAAACTTTGTAACAGCTTACCTACCTATAACAAATTTTGATAAAATAGTGATAAACGTTTAATAATTAATTTTAGTTATTAGACTTACACTGTCACAATTATGCATAACTATTATGACATAATAATTATTAAAAATGCACCACACTTCCTTCCACAAAAGTGCAAACAAGACTAAATTTTATTAGGAAAGTATGAGTAGGTGCCTGCTGTTAGACAAGCTAAATAGATTGATCTCACTAAAAGAAAAAATAAAAGAAAAAAGTCATCACGGCCGAGTTGTCTCAAATCGCAAGAGCTAATATTAACACTTTACACACTCTCTGCGTTACATTGAGCTCGGAATGGATTATTTCATATGTTGCTACGAAACTGTTTTCTTAACCAACTGAACTTTTTGAAGAATTCAGTAAAACTATAATATTTAGGAATTGCTACTAATTTCGTCAGCCAGAGTTAATGTTTCCTCACATTTTCATTATAAATTATTCTAAAATATGAACACATTTAAAGTTATACCGCTATTGAATTTAAATTTGACAGCTTTTATTCACATAAAAGTCAGAGGCTTTTACAGAGAACTTGCAGTAGGAAACTAGAACGGTAAGCATGAAAACAGAGGATTGAGACTATGTACACCAAAAGTGACGACGAACATATTACAAACTTTTTGGACATCTCATATCCGATGATGCTACTATTAAATCCTTCTCCGCAGCTGAAGTAAAACAAAAAACAACAATAAAGCAACTGACTTTGATTCGATTAAAAGCCAAATTCTCAAGCAACTACCCAGAAAAACATTTGTTTCGATAACCATAATAATAAATAATATTCTCCCTAATTCACCCTTTTACGAGTGAATTTCAACCACTGAAGCCGACTAAGCGACTTGTATAGGGGAAGAGATATTAAATATTATTATTTGCTGTGACGCTCCAGGGCGACTTAAAGATGATTGATGATGCCATTTGACTTACAGGTGAGGAAAACCCGGAAAGCCTCACCCACCATCTTCGAAACACTAACTCATTGCGATTTTTATAATCTAGATGTCATATCAACAGAAATTAAATTTTTGTTAATACGGCGTCTATCAAATACAGTAAAGTAAGGACCGTAAAAGAAGAAAACGTAGAAGATAAATTCGACCAACTAGTTAACATAATGAAGAGCTTTACTGATAAAAAGATAAAGATAAAGACCATCAAGTGCTGGAATTGCGGTGAACTGGGACATGTACGCAGTTTGTGCAAACGCCCTAGGGCCCCAACAACTTAAGACAACACGCAAAAAAAAACTAGAGCGAGACGGCCTAGAAGGGGCAACTTCGACCCGAAACCGTTCCAAAGACTCTCTCATACTGATAGCCTCTCTGAAATGTCGCGATGATAGTGTATACGTAGACAGCGAAGTAAATTGTAAAAAGTATACACTGTTGGTAGATGCTGGAGCAACTAGGACTATAATACGATTAACAACCATAAATAATCGTAAGAGACTTCTACCAACAAGATTGCGACTGCGGACTGCCACAGGTGAAAGTGCCAACATCCATGAGGAAATCCAATTTCAATTGGGAATTGATACAGAAAAATTCCCTCAAACTGTTATTGTCGCTGATATCGAAGAATATGTTATACTTGGACTGGATGTAATGAACTTACATGGTTTCCGGTTAGACTTTAAGAACAGAGTTATCAAAGTTCATGCCGAAGAGGTATTCCTACACCCATATGGGGATAGTACCGTGCCAGTTGCTGTACAGGAGGATACGATGGTACCTGGCAGAAGCGAAACCGTTATAGTAGCACGGCTTCAAGAAACTATGGAAAAAGGAACACCTGTAATGATGGAACCTTGGAACCACAATGAAGAGAATGGACGAGGTATTCTGATCGGAAAGGGATTGGTAACGACTGCTAAAGAGATTCCAGTCCATCTTATAAACGTTAATAATCACCTAATTACCATCAAGAAAAAGACCAGAAAGGGAACTTGTGCACCAGTAACTTCCATAATTCGTCAAAAAAGAACTTCTGATAATTATAACGACAAATTTGAGCAAATGATTGCAGTTTCTGGTCAATCTCTGAATCAATTAGAAAAAAAGAAAATAAAGGAATTTCTTCGATGATATCGTAACATTTTTGTACCAAACAAAAGGAAAAACAGGAAAAACTTCTGTTGTAAAACACAAAATTGATACTGGTGATGCCAGGCCAATTCGTCAATCAGCTCGAAGATTACCAACGGCCAAGAGAGAGAAAGCTGAAAGGATTGTTCGGGAAATGGAGGAAAACAGGGTGATAGAACCTTCTACCAGTCCATGGGTCTCTCCGGTAGTCCTGGTCCAGAAAAAGGAACTACGAGGTTCTGTGTGGATCACCGTCAGTTGAACAATGTTACCAAGAAAGATAGCTATCCTCTGCCTCGAATCTATGATACATTGGCCGGAAGTAAACTATTTTCTACCTTAGACTTGAAGTCTGGATACTGCAGGTGGAAATGGACCCAGAAGATAAAGAAAAGACATCAATTCAATGTAATGCCATGTGGACTATATAATGCCCCTGCGAAATTTGAAAGACTGGAAATGTATTGATAGGGTTATCCTGGAAAACATGCCTGGTGTATTAAAACGACATCATAGTCTTGGGAAATATATTTGATGAACATCTAAAGATATTTTTAAAAGACTCAAATCTGCCCAACTAATGCTAAACCCCAAGAAATGTCAAATATTTCAAAATAAAGTTAATTACCTAGGTCATATAGTCAGCGTAGATAAGGAAAAAGTCGCTTTTATGAAAGAGTGGCAACAACCAACTGATAAACATCAAATAAGAAGTTTTCTTGGGCTATGTACGTACTATCGAAGATTCATAAATAAGTTTGCAGATATTTCAACAACTAACGCGACTCATAAAAAGCAAGAGAATTCTGCTAAGACGAAAACTGCCAAACTGCCTTCGATGCCTTTAAAGAAGCATTTACCAACAGCGCCAATAATAGGCTACTCACCACTAGAGGGAGAATTTATCCTGGATACTGATGCCAGTAATGTGGGAATTGGAGGAATGCTTTCATAGATTCAGGAAGGGAAAGTAAGAGTACTAAGTTATTTTAGTAAAGTGCCCTCGAAACCTAAACGAAATTACTGCGTCACAAGAACTCCTGGCAGTTCTAAAGTGCGTGGAACACTTCTACCAATACCTGTATGGACCTGGACCGATCAAGTGGCTAATGCAATTTAAGAACCCGGAGGGTCAAATCGCCAGATGGATTGAACGACTTCAAGAGTACGACTTCAAGATTAAACATCGAGCGGGAAGACCTTGTCCAGCAGAGTGCTCCCACTGCAACAAAGCGGAATCCAAAGAAAGTGGACTACTAAGAACAACTAGTCAACGATGAGTGGGCCCCTGCTAAAATTAGGGAAGAACAAGAGAACGATACCGTTTTAAAAAAGATGCGACAATGGAAAGATGAAAATTGTCGACTTACTTGGCAAGAAGTATCTAATCTTTCTCCAGTACTTAAATCATATTTGGCTCAGTGAGACCGTTTTATTATAGAAGGCTTATTAAAGCGAGAACAGAAGACAGTTTGTCATTCCAGTAGTTTGTCATTCCTGAGTACAGTAGCCGAAGTATTTCGTCATTTACACGACAGTCCACCATTAGGACATCTTGCTGTTAGAAACCCCCTTCAGAGAGTTCGAGAAAGGTTTTACTTGATGAACAGTTTCGATGATGTAAAGGACTGGCGTAAGAAATGTACTACCTTTGCTTTGACCAGAGATATAACATAAACCGGTGTTTAACCTGTGCAAATGTTGCCAATTTCTAAAGAAAGGTTAATGAAGTGGGGGAACTGGGCAGAGACCCGAACTCTGTGACAGGGACCGGACTTTGTTTATTAGCATCATAATGAACTATTAGATTTATTTAAAATATATGTTTAATGGAATTTTGTATTAAGAAATAAAATTAACGTGATTTTTTAATATTAAACATGCCACATTTTATGTAAAGAGAAGACCTTTTATAGAATATTTCGTTAGCGTTTATTTACTAGGAACTTTTCTACAAGAGACTACAGTAAAATGTTGAAATACAATATTGTTAATAGAGCAAGAAATGGTACTCATTGTCTACGAGTATTATAAAAAAAGCATTTGCGCAGGCGAATACTGAAATCATACCTTGTGAGTTGAACATTATATTTTTTCTACGGCTATTACATAATATTAAAAATTAGTCAAAATGAGAAAATGCTGTTTTGTATTGTAACCTCAGAAAAAGGTATATTAAAGCTTTTTTCTTTAGGAATATTAATTAATGTAGAGGACGATTCACATAAAACTCTAGAAATGCATGTCTGAAACCAGATAACATTTTAAAATTTAAACCTATCAAAAGTTATTTGGTCGCTAGGGGTGGGTGACTATCGAAATAAATGATCGATCATTGAAAATAATCGATTAGTTTCGATCGATCGATTATTCAAACAATCTATTTTTTGTCGCATTTCCTATAAAACCGACTATTTGATTAGTATCTTTAAAAAATAAAAAATAATCGATTAATTAAAAAGCCAATTAACCGATAAATCAGTGTTTACAAAAAATAATAAAAGAATTATCGTTTATTTTAAATAATCGATTATTTTTGCTCAATCGATTATTATCAATAATTTATTTTTATTGTATTTCCTTTAAAATCGATAATTTGATTATCTTTGAAATACCGAAAATAATCGATTATTTCAAAATAATCGCTTAATCGAAAATAACCAATTAATTAAGAAGCCGATTCTACGATAAATTTATTTTCCAAAAAAATAAACGAATTATCGATTATTTTCTAATAATTCTTTTCATATTTTCATTAAAATTGATTATTTTATTATCTTTGAAAATCGAAAATAATTAATTATAAAAAGCTGATTATCCGATAAATCGATAATTCTATAAAATAACCGAAATATCAGTCATATAAAATAACCGATTATATTCGATCAATCGATTATTTTCATGTAATAACTTTGAAAAATTTTAAAATAATCGATTAATAAAAAAAACAATTAAACGATAAATCGATATTTCCAAAAAATCTATTATTTTTCAATCAATCGATTATTTTCAATAAATCTACTTTCTTTTTGTATTTGCTTTAAAATTAATTATTACATTATCTTAAAAAAACAAAAATAATTTATTGAAAATAACGAATAAATCAATTTTCATAAAAAAAATATCAGAATAATTGATAAATCGATTATTTTTGTAACCCCTATCGGTCGCTTGCTTTTATCCGAGCATTTAGCTCCAAAATTTAGAGATTCGGATTTTATAATCCCGTTATTTTTGAAACTGCATTCGATTGTATAATAAATAATAAATATGGCTAGAATTTGGATTTAGTAAACGAAAATTTTGTTCTAGTTATTTAGGGGTTTGTAATGTAACATTTTATTAACAAGAAAAATGAGCACATTTTTAAATTCATTTTTAAATATAATTTAGTTCGTTGCTGATAAGCACGAAAAAAGGAATGATATGCAGGTTTGATATACGATAGGAGTGGTGAATATGGGGCATTTTGTTTACTCTAGAAAAAATACGTGCTGATGAGTAGGTTTCAAGGAAACTACAATGTCATTATATCTTCGGACAAGCTCGGAAAATTTCTTAAGGTAAGTCGATTAATTTTTTAATTTTATAGATTTAGTTTAAACTAATCATATAGTTGTTAGGGCTCGTATGCCAATAAGTATAATTATGTCCTTCTATGTCCGGCATTTCACACTGTGCGGTGTACCGTAACGAGAGTTCATTGATTAGTGGCCAGAGTGGTCGCCCGCGAATCGAGCAGTGATTGTTTTTTCGAAGGCTTTTCGTTATTGAACTACGGCGTACGATGAGATATTGCTATCTAGTTAGCTTGTAAAGGATTTAGTAAACAAAATAAATTATATAATTGTCAGAATTTATCATACTTAAATTAAAAGTAGATAAAACTATGAATTTTTGAAGACAGCTTGACTGAGAAAAAAGTGAATTTTAAAAATTTTAAGTTTTAGTTACTTATTGAGTATTTATTTTTGAAAGGATTAACGAGAAGATCATCCAGAATTTGTAGAAGATATTTATTTATTTATGAACATACATCAAAAACGTCTAATTAAAGCTGTGTATTTTAAAGGCCGTTATAACAGAACATTTAAGATTTGATTTACGCCTCCGCACGGTTGGAGTAGAACCTCATGTAATACCTGTTGGACCTGTTTAGGCAAGACGTCCCTTTTGTCAGGAGAAGCTCAAGCAAACATGGACTCTATTTCACCAAAATATGTCTTCCATAAGTCATATAAAGTTATAACAGAAAAGCCGGAAGTGGCAGATACGATTCATATCTAGTCCGACGGTTCTAAAACAAAATATGGCTCATAATGTGGAATATACTCTACATTGTTTAACCTATCCATAAAATGGGATATAAACAATAGTACCAGTGTAGTTTAAAGAGAGCTTACGGAAATTCTCATAGCAGTAAAACAAATCACCAGAAACAATATCACTGGAAGGAACATGTTCATCTAAAGTCTATTCAAATTTAATTTACGGCTGATGTAAACAGAAGCAGGTGGACGCTAAAATTGAGCAGGGCCGTATTTTACTTTTTCGTCTTGCAAAAATGTAAAATAAAAGAGTGTAATTGTGAAATTATTTTTTTATTACGATAAAAACATATTT